>RJVU01048836.1:541091-551313 GCA_003731715.1 Anabarilius grahami | reverse complement strand
ACCCATGCCCACACAGAAGAGAAGAAGTTGTTGAATAAATTTGTTATTTTTGTTTTTTTGCACACAAAAAGAATTCTCGTTGCTTCATAACATAAAGGGTGAACCACTATAGTCACATGGACTGTTTTAACAATGTCTTTACTACCTTTATGGGCCTTGACAGTGTTAATTGCTTTGCTGTCAATGGAGGATGAAAAAAACATCTCGGATTTCATCAAAAATATCTTAAATTGTGTTCCGAAGGAGTATGAAGGTCTTACGTGGTTGGAACTACATGAGGGTGAGTAATTAATGACAAATTTATTTTGGGGGGAACTAACCATTTAACTATTGCTTTTCCACTTGTTCCTTTCAAAGCTTTAGCCCAAATTTTTCCAGTGTAACCATCTGTTACTACTAAGATGTATCTATCTCCTAACTTTGTTTTAGGGTTAAGGTGACCGGCTATGTACACTGACCATTCTTCATTAACTCTTTGTGGGGTTATGCATCCATAGTCATTTCTTAATGTTTTCCAGTATCAGTTCTCACAATTTTTTGTTACCTCTTGATATTTTTTTCCTCCAATTTGGAACATGTATTTTATTATCACTTACGATTTTTCCCATTAAGTTTACACTAGGATGTTTCATTTGATCATGGATTTTTCCTATAATGTCTTTATCTGCCTCTTGTATTACTACTATTCTTCGCATTCTAACTCATTTATCTAAGCATTCACATAATGCATCTCATATCAGATCAATTGCACATGATTATCTTTGCTTAATGTTATGAACAGCAGCTACGCTAATTACTCTCCATTTGCTTTTCTGTTTTGCCTCGGGACACCCGTCCCGAGGTGACTAGAGAGGACATCAGCTTCAGTTTGGACCCGGCCTCTTAAGAAGACCTCAGATGACCAACACCTATGAAGAGACGGCGCCAACTCCTGCAAGGACTTCGGAAGACGCAATCATCTGGATCAACATGCACATTGCACAAATTCTATATCTTGATTATTGTTAATGTAATTCATTTTTCCAGGAGCTCATTGCTTCTACGTTCAGTTAAACTGCTAACAGTGATTGTAAATTGTAAATTATTACATTATTTGCTAACTGCTTTCTTTAAATTGTAATGTTGACACGCATTCTCTGTAAAGCTGCTTTGAAATGATATGTATCGTGAAAAGCGCTATACAAATAAATGTGAATTGAATTGAATTGAATTGTTTCCCCGTGCCGTTTCACTTTCGTCTTTGCTATGTCCCGGTTGATGGATTACCGTAAGATCCATTCCTTCTATATTCTGTCCTATCTCTTTCCAAATCTCTTTGTGTTCTATTGGCTTCCCTTTACTCTTTGTATAACCATTTTCTTTACAAATGTCCAAATTTTGGTTTATTCCTGTTTCAAAATATTTACTGTCTGTAATTAATATCGCCTGTTCTATGTTTAGCTCTTTCAATTTTTTTATGGCTTCCAACATGGCTTTAACTTCTCCGGTCTGTGCCGTTCCTTGTATAGTGCCAGTATTCCTAGTTTCCTCCTTGCCTTTACGTTTTATTATGTAACCCCAATGTGCCTGCTCATCTTTAAGAGTTTTTGAACCGTCAGTATAAACTACCGTACTTTTCACCAAGTCTAATTTTTTTCTTCTGACACTTTTTCTGTTCTTTGTGTCTAAATTTCAGGTCTGGGTCTAACAGCATGTCTCCCCATCTTTCCCATCTTGTGGTTTGAGCCTTACTATCTTTCACTTTATTTTTACTCAAATGTGCCATTACTGGCTCTTCAGTGTTAATAAAAATTAACTGCCCTCTGGTTAGGCCCTTCAATTCTGGATATCTTTTATTTAAGGCTGCTAACTTCTTTTCAATTGGTGTAAACTTTTGGCCATATGTTAGACTGCGCCCTTCAATTATTTTTTTATCCTATTTCCGTTCTAATGATCTACCTCTCTCTCTGCTGGTCGGGTTTTTATATTTTACTCCTTAAATGTTTACTTCAGGCCAATCGTTCTTTATCTGATGTAACACCCTCCTGAGTTCAAGCTTTCCTGCCCTCTTATTACGTAACCTTACTTCTCTAAGATTGTTATCTTAGTCATTACTTTGACTGTCACTCTCTTCTTCTGTTGTGTCTTGCTCAATAGTGTCTGACAGCCATTCTTGTGACCCTTGATCCTCTGTTTCTTGGGGTTCAAGATCTTCCTCCCAAGGTGCAGTAGGTTTCAACTTACTTATGTTTTCTGATAACCTTGGCTTTACTTTGTATTTCTCTTTTTGCAGTTTAATAATATTTTTTATTTTCTCTTGATCTCTCTCTTTAAAGAGGAGATTTATGGTTATTTGAATTTCTTGGGACATTTCTATTATTCCAGCTACGAGTCCCTCCAGACATTGTTCTGTCACTATTGGGGACATATCTATTTCTTTATCACCTCTGTCGTTAGCTTCTCTAATTACATTTATTATTAACAATATAATCTCTCTTTTCCAGATTGTTCTTCTGTCTGTGTACTACTATCGGTTAGTACTACATGTGCCACACTATTCCATTTTGGAGAGCTTCTAAAAATTTGTATTGTTCCTGCCTGCTGAGGAACTAATCTGATTCTCATATTCTCTCTCTCTTTAAGAGCATCTTCCCCTAAGCATCCAAAAACTGCTCCAACTATTCCTAATCCTTTGATCATATGTGGATTTCAATACACAACTGCCATGCCTTCGGATGTTTGTTCCATCCAATGCTCATAGATCCGGATCATTATCTAACTAAAGCAACTTCAAATTCCTGAAAATTTCCTTTGCAATCCATCTCGGCTTGGTAACCATAAAAGTATCTGACCTGGCTCTATCTCCTGGACCGAGGTCTCTGCCTGTAAGGCCTTTTTCTCCCATGCATTTAACCCGGTGGTCTCCCCAGGTGTAGGCTTGAATTAAGATATTACTGGATTTTCTCTGGGCTTTTTTACCTGCCATACTAGGGCGTCCCCTGCTACAGATTTTTCAACTCAATAGCCCCTCTAGACCCCTCTCTAGGTCTCACGGGTAGCGATCCAGTTTCCTGGCCCTTCAGTCCTTTCTCTGGACTGGAATATACTAAGTCTCTCTGGACTAGTATCTAACCGAATCCTTTCTGGATTGGTCTACGTGGGTCTTACAAGAAGCTCGTCAATGTGGTTTCTACACTTTCAACTTAAAACTCAAACCTCAAGCCCCACGTTGGGCGCCATGTTAGTCAGTGCGACCTTTTATAGTACACCTTTTAACCCTAGGATTATTCAGGTAGGGTAAGGAAAGTCAAATCCAGTCTGAACCATAAAATACTCACCCGCCGGCAGGATGAAGTTCTTCAGGAATGACGTAGAAGACTACCTTGTGGTTGTTCTTTATCAAGGCTTAGTTTGTAGTTATAAGTAAAGTCTCACGGAAGACAAATGTAACAATAAAATATCTCTTTTATTGGTTACAATACAAAGAAGTTAATGCAAAATAAAACTAAATAAAACTTAAATCAGCTTAAGCTAAAAAGCTCTATGATCTAGCTTTACTCAGCAATATTGGAGATGCGGTTAAGCGCCCCTCGTTAGGGTATCAGGTGTCCTTCTACGCTTAATGCAGGCAGCATCTGAGGAGGCCTTTTACTCCTCAGACTTTTATACTAATTTTTGTAAAATTCTAACTTCATATTACTTATCAGTTGATCAATGCATATGATCCAATCTTCCTGCTGTATGCGTATCAGTCTCTGTATCGCTTGCTTGCTATGATGGATGTCCTTCCTCTGTCGCCTACGCTGTCATCTTCTTCTAGCACTCTTCCTCTTCTTCACCAAAGTCTTTGCCTGGCTCACCTCCACTTTAGGTTGCAACATGCTCTCTTAATTTTTGTGGTTGGTTACAATTATCAAACTCAAAAACATAACTTTCACAACTGTTGCTTTGTCATCTTATCTTATAACAAACAAAGGAAGTATTGCAGTTACTCAATTTCATAATCATTCAAGCATAAATGGCCTTAACTTAAAAGCAAGCAAATAACTACATTGAAACAGGCGAATAGCAATATCAATATTAATTTCCAAAACAAAATCAAGAACAAAGCATTTACAGCTGTATTTATAAACGGCTTACTAATGTCTATTAATGCTTTGTATATGATGAATTGACTATTTACTAATGTTTGACTAATGCTTCATAGCGTGATGGATGTGGATGGAGACACTTTCTTCAGCTCATACACGTTGATCCTCGTTCCCTGCCTTTATACAGCTCGGATGCGTCAGGAAGTTTATTAATATTTCTCCAATTGTGTTCATCAGAAAGAAGAAAGTCATATACACCCAGGATGGCTTGAGGGTGAGTAAATCTTGGGCTAATTTTCATTTGAAAGTGAACCAATCCTTTAACACGGTAACCAGTTAAACGGTAACACCGGCATGCACTGCTTCAAGTAAGAAGTCAACATTTCTATGATTAAATCACCAACAAAGACTCCTCAATTACTGTGGGCTGAGTTAGTAAGCATGTTGACATCATCCATAGCACCAGCCCTTTCTCTTAGCTTAAGAACTTTTCCTGATATTGAGGAGAACTCTTAGTGTTAAGATAAAATGTTTTGTGAATACAGCCACTGGTCTTGAAAGTTTTCAGCAGGAATCTCATAACTTGTGTGATCTTTGTGCAAGCATTTTAAAGCTAAAATACAGAGCTACACATTTCTAATGTTAATACTTCATGAACTTTATGTCTATTAATTATTAATATTATCAATGTGATTTTATGTCTTCATGTCTTGATTTGTAGCTGTTTTAGCTCATTGTAATGGTTTTAATTCATTTTGAGGCCCTCTAGTGGATCCCAGACCCCTGGACCCCATTATTACTTATCTTTCAATATATATGCATGAGCATTATTTTATTAAATCGTTCACCTCTTTCTGTGTGTATGTGCAGGAGCACAGTGTGGAGGCACCTCATGCAGAGACCGGCCATCCTGACCATTCAATTGACAGTAAAGTCACTCACACTGACAGATAGTAAGACGTTTTATTGTAAGCATGAATAACACAACTTCGGTTTTGCAAAACCATAACGCCACACATGCATTTACACTGTTGTATTCTTAAATATTATACAAGAGCTTGAAAAAAATAATATTGTTCTCAAAATTGCACATGGAAAAGCATAGTAATTGCCATTATTGAACTGAAAACAGTAATAAACAGCAATCATTTCTCCAATCAAATATGTCAGGAAACATGACAAAAAAAATCACTGATAATTTTTCATCACACATTTTCTGATTCTGTACACATTAAATTAAGCACTCACAAAAATAAATGAAAATCTCAGACTGTAGATGATAGAAGTGAAGCTAATGAACAAGTCGGCATGTGTCTTGGATAATGATGCTTGTGCTAAACGTCTTGTAGAAATGACTTGCTACTATCTTTTCTCTTTTCAACCCTATATTGTACCTAGAATTAGGCCCGCGGCCCGCAGGGCAGATTTCCGGATGGTCGGCTGGTAGTTTGTGTCTGATAGTGAACAGGCAAACACTGGTTTACAACAACATCACAAGCTACAACCACGTAATAGTACCGAGACCGAACATGAGCTCTACACTTTCTATTTGAATCATAATGACTTCGGACAATGTACACTTTCAACGAACTCTTACTGATGCACATGTTGCCACTGTATCTGACGCCTCGTTCATGGCAGATTCCTTTAACTCTGTCCTCATTGTTTTTGCGGAGGAAGGACTGTTGAGGAGCTCTGCCACAGAGACCATTTCTTGTTAGGTAACGTTCCCAAGCACTTCGACTGTTTGTGTCGAAATTAGATTGGAGAATATGTTTGTGTTCAAACTTATAATAAGCATTGTTATCCGTAACTGACTCGCAGGGAAACTCTTCCCATCCATCGGTGATCATCAGAGTGACGAGGAGTAAGAGGAGAACCGCTGATCTCATCCTGAGAACGAGAGAATTAGAGCTTCACAATGAGTTGTTAAAAAGATAATGAACACAAGCTAATGAACAGCTTCTACCACAAGGTTGCATGATTTTCTGAATATATCTATTTCTTAAAGGCCCACTGCAGTGCCTTAGAACGCACAGCTTTATTCATTGGGTTGATGTAATTTCCAATGAAACAGGTAAATAGGTAGCTTCTAGAGAGCATTTGATTGGACATAAGATTTGATGAGAAGCTGAGGTGCGATGTGATGTTATGAAAATCTGTGATCCATTTAAACAGAAGTGAGAGACTGTATGTTTAGAATGCTTATATCTCCTAAATGCGAATTTTGTCACTGTTTTGGAACACACCAGTTTTTTCATAACCTTAAGGCTAACATATTCATACTAAAAGCTAAAAAACTGAAATTTTGATTTCACTGGGACTTTAAATACTCTTATTTTGCAGTGAAACATTTGCCACATTAATATTGTTTTGTTTAATATTTTTAATTTATTAATTTTTCAAATGCCTGTTATAACTCTGAGATAACTAGGACATTCTAAAATGCTTATTTTTTATATTTGTACATAGATTTACCTGCGTGTCGTTCTTGAGCTCGTGGAAATGAAAGAGTCTTGTTGAGTCTGAGCTGGAGTTCAGAAAGTGTCTGAGATGCTCATTTGACTGATTTATATTGGGTGTAAAAGAGGGAGGAGTGAAAATGAACTCATTTCTAGGAAATGCATCACAAACATGGTTCTTGCAATTGAGCAAATCTTAGTAGATGTTTTTGCGTCTTTGTGATTCTTGAGGACATTCAGTAACGCTTTACAATAAGATTCCATTTGTTAACATTAACTAACAATGATAAATACTTCTAAAGCATTTATTAATCTTAATTTCAACATTTACTAATATATTAAAATTAAAAGTTATGTGTGTCAATGTTGAAGGGTCCTGAGATAGAATGTTATTAAATGATTAAAGATGAATAAAAACTGTTACAAATGTATTTTTTTTTATTTATTTTTTTTTATTATCCTTTATTTTACCAGGAATCCANCAGGAATCCATTGTGATATAAATCTCTTCTACCAGAGAGTCCTGGCCAAAAAAGGCAGCACAAAAAGTTTCACATTACAAACACATCAAACCAAAAATATAAGAAAAATTATTTTCCATTAATCAAATGAAATACACGACACGTTTCCTTACAGGACTCCAAAAGGTTTCTTATAATATTCAAAGTTGGGAGTGTTTCTAACATCATAATTCTCTGCATTTCATTCCATAACCTTTATGAGCATAAGAGGAAAAGGCAGTTTTGCCAAACTCAGAATATGCTCCTAAAATTGCAACTATAATAAAATAAGAGATTACACATAAAAGTTGGCAATTTGCCTAATAATGGCTTGACAATAAACAGCATATGCATTTTTCTCTTTTGGTATAAGGAGGACAAACCAATTCATACAAATTACAATGATGATGCATTCGTCACAAATCGTATTGCAGCATGATACTTCTTTAGTAAAGATAGGTTTGCATGCATATAAATCACCATAATCCAACACTGACAGGAAACAACTCTGGATGATTCTCTTTTTAGCTTCAAAGGGGAAACATTTCTTTATACGAAAGAGCATGTTTACTGTATATATATATATTAAAACTAATTTTAAATTTAACAATGAAAATTGAAACGACCGAAAATGTAATAGCTCTATGGCTTGATTCGTGGACTGTGCTACTGTGTAGATAATTGTGTCATGAGCATATTAATGTATTTTATCTGTGGTTGCCTCATGACCTAGGTCATATATATGTAAATTGAAAATAAAATTGTTGCTAAAATAGATCCTTGTGGGATGTCTTTATTTTCAACATGTTCTCCAACCAATACAACCATATAGGTCGTTTGTCACTTCCCTGAAATACGACTCATAGGAGCATTTACTAAAGTAGCACCCCTATCATCGACAACAGGACACTTTCATTTTAATTCATGAAATACGACCCATAGGAGCATTTGCTTTCATTTTAATGCATTGATCCCTTTTATCTGTTTCATATTTCGGGTTTCGTGTAGCTCAACTGTTAGAGCATTGCAATAACAATATGCAATCATGTGATCATGCGATCGTGGGTTCGATCTTAGCATGTGCTCATAAAGTGTAAATGCACTATAAATCACCAAGGGTAGGTTTAGGGATGGGGGTAGGTTTAGGGATGGGGGTGGGTGTAGTCATTAATAAAATTTAATTTTGGTAAATGGAAATAGGAGAAATGTTGTAAAAAGTCCACACATTGCATTTAAATGAACACGCATTTTGATTGGTAATGACAGTCATACGTCATTTCATGACGACAGACATAACACGACACTGTCATTATTTTTACGCCCACCAGAGGGCGCATGACTTCAAAATGTAAATATAGGTCGTAATATGGTGCTTAAAAAACGACCTATAGGGCCGTTTTTTTTTTTTTGGAGGACAGTCTCTTATTTTTAATTCTGTAGAAGTTTTCAACTGAGACGCAGTGCGTATTTTCTTACAGGCAATTATTGAATCAATAATTCATAATAATATAGATGGATTTAAGGTGGCTGCATGTGCACATTCCTCTAAATGAGGTTAGCATTTAGTTAACTAAGCTAATGATAGTCAAAGTGTATACAAATGTAAACGTCCATATTATGCCNGTACACAGCTACTAGCATATCTGATATTAAATCATCCAAATTTTCAGGGTATACATTTTTTTGATTACGAATTTCGACTCAGTCAGTTTGCAGACGACACTGTCTTCTTCCTTAGGGATAAATCTATGGTTAGCAATGCATTGCAAATAATTTCAATTTTTTCCAAAGCTTCAGGTCTTCGTTTAAATATGAAAAAGTGTGAACTACTTGCGTTATATGACTGTATAGATACAGAATTAATGTCAATCCCTGTTAAAAAATAAGTTAAATATCTTGGAGTTAAGATGGTTAAAGATGAAAAACAAAGAGAGGAAATTAATCTAAAAGAAAAAAATGATCAAATACAAGTATCCTTAAACCACTGGCTTTAGTAGAGATCAGTGGATTTTGAGGCAATGTTAGGAACATTTAAAATAAAGTGGTTGAAAGAGTTTCTATTGAAGCCGGATTCAATATGGTTTCACATTCCAAAAAGTATTTTCAAGAGATTCGGTGGGTTAAACTTTCTTTTGAAATGTGATTTTGAAATTTCTAAAATACCTTTTAAATTATCTGAGTTTCATAAACAAGTTTTGCATCATTGGAAGATGGTATTTACCCATAACTTTACCCCTCACTGTGCCACCTTGTGGAATAATAGAGTAATTGTATCAAACAAAAAGTCTTTGTTCAACCAGCTTTGGTTTGACCAAGGCATTATCTTCGTTCATGACATTCTAGATGTAAACGGTGAAATCTTACAGTTAAAAGATTTTAAAAACAAATTTAATAATATTCAATGTTCTCTTAAAGAGTATAAGAAAATCTGTAAATCTATCCCAGTAAATTTGATACAGCTGATTAGAAAAACAGATTGTGTTTTTTTAATGTCCAAATTAAACTTCCAAACTTAACGATAGGAGAATTAAACATTACGGACAAAAAATGTGACAACAAATATTTAAATAAAGCCTTCAAAGGATATATATATCATGATTATGATAGGAAGATAAAACTTAAAACATTAGATAATCCAACGTTTGCAGAAAAACATTGGAAATTTATAAAATGGCCAATTGCACCCAAAGTAAAAGAAATGCAATTTAAAATTCTTAATAACTACTATCCATCTGCGGAGACACTGAGGGGTAGATTTGGTTTTGAAGTTGACCCTTGCGACTTTTGTCATGAAAACCCAGAACGAACAGAGTATTTATTCTTCCTTTGCTCAGTTAGTAGGAAGTTTTGGCAAGATGTCCAAAGATGGTTAAATAATAAAATTAGGGAACTTGAACAATTTACAATAGAAGATATTCTTATTTATAATTCTAAACTGAAGAGGGATTTTTCACTTTTGATTAACCTTATTATCATTATGGGTAAATACCACATTCACACAAGTAAATGGAAAAACAATTGCCAAATATAAACTGTTTTAAAAATGAATTTCGAAAGTTATTATCCTCCTTGAACCTTGTAAAAAATTCTAAACAAACTGTAGAAGCTATTTGTTATGCTGCTGAAATGTTTTTGATCCTGTAACATTTTATTTTGTGAACAATGCCTTAAATTTTTTTTTTTTTTTTTT
>RJVU01048836.1:482517-536178 GCA_003731715.1 Anabarilius grahami | reverse complement strand
AGTCTGCTGCCATCAGGGAGGAGACTGCGGAGTCTCCAGGCCAGGACCAGCAGATTGAAGGACAGCTTCATCCATCAGGCTGTCAGGAAGCTGAACTCTCTCCCGAACTTGCCCCCCCGTACCTTTTCTGCCCCAGGCACCACTGAACTATGAACCCCCTCCCACTAACATACGATGACATGCACCAGTCACTTTGTGCGGCATTGGTCTACTCACTACCTCATTCACCATGAAACTGATGCCATTCTACCACCTCATCAGTCAGTTTAAATATAATAACTGCTCTTGAGCCCTTTTGTCACTTTAAATCAGAATGAATAAGCCAATCTTTTTATCTGCACTGTTTGTTCACTGGTTTGCACTCTATCTGCCATGTGCCTTGCGCTGCTTTATTTAACTTTATTTATTTTTATATATTTTTTTTTTATTATGTCTTTTTTTACATCCCCTTATTGTATAGTTATATCTTATATTTTATATTGATCTTGTATAGTTATATCTTATATTTTATATTGATCTAGATTCTTAAGCTCTACTGTTAGTGTTATCTGTATGCACCGGGGGTCTGAGAGTAACGCAATTTCGATTCTCTGTATGTATGTACTGTACATGTGGAAGAATTGACAATAAAGCAGACTTGACTTGACTTGACTTGATTAGATAGGTTTTGAGAGCTATGCACTTTAACAAAAGCCTTCGCAAGCATCTCTGATTTCTCTTCGTTTGTAATTGCAATTATATCATTGTTTTTAAGCACAGGCAAAGAAAATTCCCTTCTAATGCCTCCCATTTTCTCACTGACCTGGATTTCTGTCCCAATATTACAACAAAAATCCCTCCAATATTTCCGTTTTGCTTCTCGTACAATTCTTTTAACTTTTGCCTGTGCTTTTTTGTATTCCATTAAATTGTTAAATGAATGATTTGATCTAACAATTTTAAAAGCTTTATTCCTTTACTGCTTTTTTACACTCAATTGACCACCATGGTACCATTTTCTTTTTCCTTGCCCTAGATGATTTACCTATAACTTCTTCTGCTGATTCCTGTATTATATTTGTAATCACCCTATTTATTTCCTCAATATCATCACTCAAGTATGGCATAACCTCTTAGTTTATTACTTGCTTTAAAACTATACAGATCCCAGTTAGCATCTTTTATTCTCCATCTTGGAAGCCAGTTCTCCTCTACTTCTCTTTCTTCCCATATCTGTGGTTTAACATCCTTCCTAAGTAATGTTTTACACTTCATTAGTCTTTGTTGTTGATCTCTGTTTTTACATAAAATCAGCAAGTTTCCATCTCTTAAAGTTTTGACAAGCCGTACCTCACCTATTAATCGATGAATGGCATCACTAACTTTCAAGGGATTCATTACACACGGGGATTGGAATCGAAGTATAACTTTTATTTCTTTCCCTTCAGTTTCTCTTACACTTTTATCTTCATCTGAATCTCGTTCCTTCCTTTTCTTTTTCTTGCGATTCGCCTGCATCCATTTTCCAGTGTTTGTATTTCCCTCGCTAACATTACTCCAATCATCAACATCCTCCTCATCTACATCAATCTCACTTCCTGAATTCACCTCCCTTCCTGTTAATCCCGGATCACACCTCAGTCCTCCTGGATCGATCAAGGGTTCTCGCCCAGCCATCTCTCGTTCCGACCGTCGCGTCCTTGGGGATGACGCCGTTCCGTAACCCTGCCGCCAACCGAGAATGAACACAGGGAAGACGGGAACTTAAATACACAGATGATTAACCAAAATGACAAAATGACTTGTAAGTGTCCATGGAGATAGATGGTGGCGGGAAAACAGAACAAAGGAGCACATGTGACAGATGACAACCAAAACAAACAGAATGTGACTGAGACCATGACAACTTTAGTCACAAAGAATGAGAATGATTTTATAAGAATGATTTTATTTCATAATAATGTAGATGGTTTTAAGGTGGCTGCATGTGCACATTCCTCTTAATGAGGTTACACTCTAAAAAATGCTGGGTTAAAAACAACCCAAGTTGGGTTGAAAATGGACAAACCCCGCGATTGGGTTCTTTTAACCCAGCGGTTGGGTTAAATGTTTGCCCAACCTGCTGGGTAGTTTTATTTAACCCAAATATTGTTTAAAAATTACTGTATTTCTTGCTTAAAATGAACCCAGAATATGTTGGAAATTAACATTTATTAATATGTTTAATAAACAAACATTTATTAATACTTTTTTTGAATAATATTTAAACAATAAACATTTAATAAATTGCTTATTAATAAATGCTCATCTTTTTGATTATTATTGTTGCCTCTAGTAATTATGAGTCTGATTTTTAATTTCCAACCTATTTTGGGTTCATTTTAAGCCAGACATATAGTAATTTGTAAACAATTGTTGGGTTAAATAAAACTACCCAGCAGGTTGGGCAAACATTTAACCCAACTGCTGGGTCAAAACAACCCAATCGCTGGGTTTGTCCATTTTCAACCCAACTTGGGTTGTTTTTAACCCAGCATTTTTTAGAGTGTAGCATTTAGTTAACTAAGCTAATGACAGTCAAAGTGTATACAAAAGTAAACGTCCATAATTTCCCCCGAGCGAGTCATGGTCACTCACTACACTCTAAAAAATGCTGGGTTAAAAACAAACCAAGCTGGGTAAAATATGGACAAACCCAGCAGGTTGGGTTAAAAGGCACCTATTATGCCCTCTTTCACATGATGTAAGATAAGTCTCTGGTCTGGTCAAGTTTCATCTTAAAATACCCCACAAATTTGCCCCTATTTGGGGGTGAGCAAAAACATGCCTTTTACTATATTACTATATTGCTGGCTAAAAAAATAAATCCAAAATTGGTTGAAAAAAATGGCTGGGTGAAAACAACCCAATCCCTGGTTTTGTCCATATTTAACCCAGCAGTTTTTAGAG
Source organism: Anabarilius grahami (assembly GCA_003731715.1). Lineage (NCBI taxonomy): Eukaryota > Metazoa > Chordata > Actinopteri > Cypriniformes > Xenocyprididae > Anabarilius > Anabarilius grahami. The sequence continues at coordinate 533,250 of RJVU01048836.1, read as the reverse complement.
TGTAAGTGTCATGATCACCAGTTTGGACTATTGCATGACTCATAGGACTCCATTTCCCACAACACTTTGTTCCAGACTCATCACTGTTCATTGCTCACAGCTGGTTCCACTTATGTTGTTTGTTTCTGCCTTCTTATACCCGGTTTGTTTCAGTCAGTTTCATGGATGTTTAATCTATTGTCACCTGCTTTACTGAGCACTCTGTTTTGGTTTTGGATTTCTTGTTGTATGCATGGACTGTATTTAAGGATTTTGACTCTTGCCTGGCTGTACTACGATTTTATGTATTCCTGAATGAAGCTGCACATGGATGTACCTCAAGTCTCAGAGCTCCGTGACATAAACATCCATGAAACTGACTGAAACAAACCGGGTATAAGAAGGCAGAAACAAACATCATAAGTGGAACCAGCTGTAATTAATTATTTTTCTTGTTTTTGCGTTTTATATCAATCTTTTATATGTCATCTTTTTATTTCTGACTTTTAATGCATTTTAAATCTTGCTGTCTGGTTGAAAGAGCTGGGAGAATTAGGAAGTAAGCATTTGTTATCCCTGGATGGAGCTCTGACAGAGTTAGTCCAGGAAGATTTGTCTGTAAGCAGGGGCGTAAATCCCGCCATCTCAGTGCTGCCATAGATAATAATACTTCGTTACAGTACTTTAGTATTTTTTTGTCAACGTTTCTGTCAACTTTTACTTTTACTCCACTACATTTCCTAAATAAAATGTATACTTTTACTCCGATACATTTTCCCAAAGTATTTTTGTTACTTACTACAAAATAAAGTCTGAAGGAACACAGACTGCAAGCAAGCACGTGCAAACAATTTCATTTTCCAGGTTGCGTCTGCTGCTGAAGCGGCTGAGAAGAGTGCTCTGTCATTACACAGCATGAGAGCGACCTCTAGAGGCGAAATAAAAACTATCACTGATGCCTCATAGAGTTTGTTTTGACATGTGATGTTAGGCTGCGCGCTGCACAGAGCGGGACACTTCAAAAACGGATTTAAAACGGACAACAAAACGGTATGTTATACAGTGTTCACTACAGTACATGTTTTCATATCATTATACAGTCATTAGTTTGTTGAGTAGATGCTGCATCAGTGGAGAACAGCAGTATGTTTGCCGTCGAGGCTGAGAGGATGCTAACATTAGTAGTACCTCAAGCGGTTAAAACAATGTGACAAAAACACCAACTGTTTAATGTCACGATTGTTTCCATTCATTTGCATTAGTTTATATCCATTTGTTCGCTGTTATGCATTCATTACCCAGCGAAGTTGCATATTTAAACTGTATTCTCATCATGCAGCGACAGAAACATAAATCAGAAATGTATTCAGTTCTTCTTTTTATCGGCACTGTAACACATATTTTGATTAGATAATCAAGTTTTCTAAAATAGAGGCAAATAATGTGTGAAAGTATATATAACAGACCCATGCTATGCCTTTGTGTGTGAAGATAGTCATTTTTAAGCATGACTGGATTTATGAAATGATAACACTTTACAATAAGTGTCCATTTGTAACATTAAATAAGGTTAATAAAAGTATTGTTCATTGTTAATTTCAACATTTACATTTTAACATTTTAAAGTTGTCTCTTACATTAGTTATAATGCACTATGAATTAACATGAACAATCAATGTATAATTAATATATTAGTATTTTTTTATTTAAAACTTACAATAAACATTTTGTCATTTTTTTAATTCAAAGAAACAAAATGTAAGAGAGTTAAAACTGAACACAATCTTGCTGCTCAAACTGTGTATAGAACAATTTTTAATATTTTTTTTGCTCCTTTTTGTATTTTACTTTTACTTTCAATATTTAAGTACGTTTAATATCAAAAAAATACTACAAAAAATATCACATACTTTACAACTTTTACTCAAGTAACATTCTAAACAGTGACTTTCTGGCAAGATATCTATACTTTTACTCAAGTATGGCTTTCAAGTACTTTATACAGCAGTGGCCGCGTTTGCAGTGTGCAAATGATACGTGGCTGTTTATCACAAACACAACATTTACTTATTTTTATTTCAAATCCAAAAGTTGTTACATGGCTTGTCAGCTTTTCGATTCTCTTTGCATACACTGATATTTCATAGATGTCACGTTTAAACACACTACATTTAAATGTTTTATTCAAGACGTCTACAGAAGCTCTTGAGAATTAAGAGGTCTAACATCATCACACCTGATAATAATGAGTAAAATCACTGAAGGAAAGAGGAACAAACATTTGAAGATCAGTGTTTCCTTCAGTTGGGCTCTTGACCCCTGACATTATGTTCGTGTTTTCTTTGGCTGCTTTAACGGTGTGTTCAGAAACTGCAGCAAGAAGAACAGCTGTTAATTAACGATGACATCCTTGTGACGTGGTCTGATCCACTGTTCAGATTTCATTGTTGTGTCAATTTTTATTTTATTTTATTTTATTTTATTTCTGCCTGCTTACTTTAAGACATTCCCCATCCAAGCCCAGCCCTGCCTGTCTGCAGCCACCCAGTGGTCTCCAGGGGCCTGTTTCAATAAGTAGGTTCAACCATCTCTGAGTTAAAACTGGAACTCTGAGTTGACTTGCTCTGAGATGGGAAACCCAGAGTTTCCCTCATTTCATGGTTAACACACTCAGAGTTTTCACTTAACCTCCCTTCTGAAATGGACCCCTGGACGTCCACAGTCCTGCAGAGTTTAGCTCCAACACACCTGCCTGGAAGTTTCTAATGAGACTGAAGAGCTTGATTAGCTGGTACAGGTGTGTTTAATAAGAGTCAGCGGCCTCCATTAGCAGGTCAGCCCTGCTGTAGATGCTAAATTAACAACAAACTAAACCTTCACAAATACTTTTGTGTTCCACAGGATAAAGAAACAAAGGTTTGGGCTGACATTACGGAGAGTACATGAATGTGAATTTATTGGGTGACCTTTAGTAGCATTTAAAATAGTCTTTTTGTAACAATTACTAACACCATGTCTACACCGCAGAGTCTTGCACGTGGGCGACCCGATACATCAAATATTAGCGGATCACCCGCAGGTACCCACCCATGTGCAGGACTCTGTGTTGCGATGCGGTGTAGACATGGTGTTAGTAATTATTACAAAAAGATTATTTTAGACGTATTCAATTTACGGAAAAAATGGGACTGGCCTCGCATCAGTTAAGCTTTTTTCTGTAAGTTCAATAGGGAAGGCGTAGAATGAAGCGTAAGTTTTTTGAACTGCGAGATTTTTACACTTTCTTCATACGTTGAATATGGAAGGTGGTCTGGCAGAAGCTAGATATTTTACTTCATAACTTGTTAAATATGGATATATTTTTTTACACAAATGCATCGCTTCGCTTCAGAAGGCCTTTATTAACCCTCCGGAGCTGTATGGAGTACGTTTATGATGGATGGATGTGGATGGAGACACTTTCTTCAGCTCAAACTCGTTGATCCCGTTCACTGCTTGGATGCGTCAGGATATTTATTAATATAACTCTGATTGTGTTCATCTGAAAGGAGAAAGTCATATACACCTAGGATGGCTTGAGGGTGAATAAAGCTTGAGCTAATTTTCATTTGAAAGTTAACTAATCCTTTAACACGGTAACCAGTTAAATGGTAACACCGGCATGCACTGCTTCAAGTCTCGTTCTACAATATTTCTATGAATAAATCACTGACAGAGACTCCTCCTCCATCGGCCAATCACTGTGTGCATAGTTAGTAAGTGTGTTGACATCATCCATAGGTCAACTGGCCCTTTCTCTTAGCTTAAGACTTCCCTCTATTCCTTAGTAAAAGTTGGTGCTTTGTGAATAGGTTTAAGAGAAAACTCTTAGCTGGACAGTAAAGTCACTCACACTGACAGACAGCAAGATGTTTTATTTTTTGCATGAATAACACAACTTTGGTTTTGCAAAACCATAACACCACACATGCATTTACACTGTCGTATTTTTAAAGAATGTAAAAGAGCTTGAAAAAAATAATTTTGTTCTGAAAAATTGCACATGGAAAAGCATAGTAATTGCCATTATTGAATTAAAAACAGTAATAAACAGCAATAATTTCTCCAATCATATACTTTAGGGAAGAAAAAAAAATCACACATTCACTGATTCTGTACACTTTAAATGAAGCACTCACAAATAAAAGTCGTAGAAGTGATGTTAGATGATAGAAGTGAAGCTATAGAACATGTTTGCCTTTGTCTTGGATAATGATGCTTATGCAAAACATCCTAGTAGAAATGACTTGCTACTATCTTTTCCCTTTTCAACCCTATATTGTACCTAGAATTAGGCCCGCGGCCCGCAGGGCAGATTTCCGGATGGTCGGCTGGTAGTTTGTGTCTGATAGTGAACAGGCAAACACTGGTTGCCAACAACATCACAAGCTACAACCACATAAGAGTACCGAGACCGAACATGAGCTCTACACTTTCTATTTGAATCATAATAACTTTCAACAATGTACACTTTCAACAATCTTGTACTGATGCACATGTTGTCTCTGTATCTGACGCCGCGTTCATGGCAGATTCCTTGAACTCTGTCCTCATCTTTTTTGCGGAGGAAGGACTGTTGAGGAGCTCTGCCACAGAGACCATTTCTTGTTAGGTAACGTTCCCAAGCACTTTGACTGTTTGTGTCGAAATTAGATGGNGAATGCCAGGCAGCAAAGTCTCCACAGCTTCCCGATCTGGCGAGGACAGATCAGAATAACATACATCGGATAAATCCGCCATTAGATCGACAAGGAAGGTTAGTTTAGAGGGAAAAAAAAATAAAAATAATAGACGGTAGCTAGCCGGCTAGCGGGCTATGGCTGACACTAGGTGGTAGATTACTAGCAATAAATCGTTCCGTTCAGTAATACTATGCAATAGGTTAAGTAATCTAGTGAAAAACAAGAAAATTATATTATGTGAATAGGAATAAAGAGAAGGATTTAGGATAAACTCCACGAAGCTCCGAGCGTAGGTCAGACAGCAGGCAGCAGCGTTGAACCGGAACCGGAAGTCCAATTAACTAGACACCCGAGTTCAGTGGGACATTGTAAAGTGCTTAACATGAAAAACACTTAATGTTAATTATAAACGCTTAATAATAAACAGATGAGCCCAGAATATTAATGCAGTGCATTTAATTAGACGTTAAGTGTTTTCTCTATAAAGAGCAGAACGCTTAACGTATAGCCTAAGTAAACCCATTACGTTCATATTCTGGGCGCATCTGCTTTTCAGTACATACAGTACATTCTAAAACACTTAATGTGACTTAAAGACAGTGAGAGATCAAATTCTGTACACACCTTATTATAAACCATACTATGTGCAGATACGCAGATTTAATTACACGTTAAGCCTTTTTCCTTCTATAGATAAATTGTGGCTTAATGCATTCAGACAGTGGTAGTCTATTAAAAGACCGGTATACATCATACTACAGTTTTTTTTTTTTATTCGCTTTGGTACTATTTTCACAAGTAAGGTGTATATTGTCAAAACTCTTACACCATGTCCTAACCAGACGCGACGCGATAAGATCCCAGCGACAAACAATTTGTCAACACCAGACGTGACACGACTATGAGATGCGATAAAGTTGTGAAAATTGCATCAAAACAATTTTTAAAAAAGCTGTAATTAACCTTGCTGAAAACCTTCATGAAAAAGCATGTGAACCACTTCCAGAATCTGTGAAAATGTGAATAATTTTAACAAAATAAGGGAGATCATCCAAAATGCATGTTATTTTTTTATTTAGTACTGTCCTGAGTAAGATATTTTACATAAAAGAAGTTTACATATAATCCACAAGACAAAAAAGTAGCTGAATTTATTAAAATAACCCCATTCAAAAGTATGTGAACCCTTGATTCTCAACACTGTGTGTGGTTACCTGATGATCCACGACTGTTTGTGTGTTTTGTGATGTTGTTCATGAGTCTCTTGTTTGTTCTGAGCAGTTAAACTGAACTCTGTTCTTCAGAAAAATCCTCCAGCTCCTGGAGATTCTTCAGTTTTCAAGCATCTTTTGCATATTTGAACCCTTTCCAGCAGTGACTGAATGATTTTGAGATTCATCTTTTCACACTGAGGACAACTGAGGGACTCAAACACAACTATTAAAAAAGGTTCAAACATTCACTGATGCTCCAGAAGAAAACACGATGCATTAAGAGTCGGGGGGAGAAAACTTTTGAACAAGTTTTTCTTATTTTGTTTAAAGAATCATATTTTTTTCATTTAGTACTGCCCTTCAGAAACAACAGAAGATACTTGCATGTTTCCTGGAAGACAAATGCATCGTGTTTCCTTCTGGAGCATCAGTGAATATTTGAACCTTTTTTAATAGTTGAGTTTGAGTCCCTCAGTTGTCCTCAGTGTGAAAAGATGAATCTCAAAATCATTCAGTCACTGCTGGAAAGGGTTCAAATATGCAAAAGATGCTTGAAAACTGAAGAATCTGCAGGAGCTGGAGGATTTTTCTGAAGAACAAAGTTCAGTTTAACTGCTCAGAACAAACAAGAGACTCATGAACAACATCACAAAACAAACAAACAGTCGTGGATCATCAGGTAACCACACACAGTGTTGAGAATCAAGGGTTCACATACTTATGAATGGGGTTATTTTAATAAATTCAGCAATTTTTTTGTCTTGTGGATTATATGTAAACTTCTCTTATGTAAAATATCTTACTCAGGACAGTACTAAATAAAAAATAACATGCATTTTGTATGATCTCTCTTATTTTATTAAAATTATTCACATTTTCACAGATTCAGCAAGGGGTTCCCAAACTTTTTCATGCAACTGTACAGTACAAGTTTTTTGGGGGCAGGTCCATGAACATTTGATTGTTTTTCAATTTGAAATTAAATAGGCAGAAACTAGAAAATTACACCTTTGTTTTATTTTTTTATTTAAAAAAAAAAGGATAAATAACATGAATATATTGAGCAGATACTGCCTGCTGCCCAGTAAGATTCTGCTCAAGGCAGTGTGACTATGACAAATAGCTATTTTCATCTTTTTAACTTTAGCTTGATGATGATGATTTTGACAAACACAGTCTGAAGATGAGCTGATCTGTGCTGAATTTGTGGCAGATTAGATTTTAAAAAGTTAAAAACAGGACATTTTCAACAAAATGGTAAAGAATTTGGTCCATTATTTGGTTCAAAAGTTATCTAAACAGCTATTAGTTTAATGGTTAATTGTGCTTGGACATTGCCACGGTTTTGACTGCTAAACATAACATTTATGTGCAATAATTACAAAGAACAAATCTTTTGCTGCACATAATTGTCTGAAATAACTTTCCATATATATTTACAGCATACGTTAGAATGATTTGAAAACATCAATACATTTTATGAAATGAATTTAAAAGAGCTTCACATCAAGATTAATATCTTGAAGAGCACTCAAGACTAGTTGCAACAATTAAAATGTGATGATTAAAGACAGTAGATGCATTATTAAGATAATCTTCAGTATCTGAATTATATTATTTATATTTGTACATACATTTACCTGCGTGTCGTTCTTGAGCTTGTGGAAATGAAAGTCTTGTTGAGTCTGAGCTGGAGTTCAGAAAGTGTCTGAAATGCTCATTTGACTGATTTTTATTGGGCGTAAAAGGAGGAAATGAACCCATTTCTAGGAAATGCATCACAAACATGTTTCTTGCAATTAAGCAAATCTTAGTAGATGTTTTTGCATCTTTGTGATTCTGCCTTGAGGAAATTTAACGCTTTACAATAAGATTCCATTTGTTAACATGAACTAACAATGATAAATACTTCTAAAGCATTTATTAATCTTAATGTTAATTTTAACATTTACTAATATATTAAAATCAAAAATTGTGTCAATTTTTACAATTTCTGAGAGATGAGGCAGAGGGAGAATCCACTTGCATGCATCTTTTTTAATTACAAAACTCCACATGAATAGACGGGAACATCTGACTGAAGACTCCAGCGAGGCACCCGTGAAAGCTAGAGACTCTGGCGTGGCGGCCATGACAATTGAGGACTCTGGCACAGCTGGTACAAAGTGAATATTGCGTTCCTCCTCCACAACACTCACAGTGAATGTGGAGTCGCTCAGTTTCAATGCAAGATCAATGTAATTTTCTAGAGTCCAATGAGGATCATGCAAGGGCATGAGTGAAGGCATACCGTGTCCTATGCCAAGTTCAATAAACTCCATGGTATATTCCGCTATCATCAGTTTCCCCTGACGGAGGTGCATAANGGTGAATGCAGTGTCGAAATTCGACGCGTATCCAATGCCGCGGGTGGACGAATTGCTTGACCGGCTCGGTACAGCTCGATTTTATTCGACACTGGACTTGACGAAAGGGTATTGGCAGATCCCCTTGTCGCCATTATCTAAAGAAAAGACCGCTTTCACGACGCCGTTTGGATTACACCAATTCGTGACACTTCCGTTCGGGCTGTTCGGGGCACCGGCTACCTTTCAGCGACTCATGGACAAGATCCTGCGGCCCCATGGTGCATATGCGGCTGCCTATCTGGATGACATTATTATTTTTAGTAATGATTGGCAGCGGCATATGCAGCATTTGAGGGCTGTCCTGAGATCGCTGAGAGGGGCTGGGCTCACGGCCAACCCGAAGAAGTGTGCAATTGGGCGCGTGGAAGTAAAATATCTGGGCTTTCACTTGGGGTATGGACAGGTGCGTCCCCAAATTGATAAGACGGCAGCGATTGCGACCTGTCCACGCCCCAAGACCAAAAAGGAGGTTAGACAGTTCCTCGGGCTGGCGGGATATTACAGAAGGTTTGTACCTAATTATTCGGACCTCACCAGCCCGTTGACTGATCTAACTAAAAAGGATGCACCAGATACGGTCCAGTGGACGGAGCTGTGCCAGCAGGCCTTTACCCAGGTGAAGGCTGCTTTGTGTGGCGGGCCATTGCTTCACTCTCCGCCCGATTCAGGCTCCCCGGCCTGAATCGGCGGTGGGGGTATGTGGCGAGGGGGGCGTGGTTTAGCGGAGTCTGCAACGGGAGAGAGCGTCAGGAGACGCGTGGTGAGTGAGCGGGTTGAATGCAAATTACGAACACCTGTTTCTCGTTCCAGTAATTGGCTTGGAGACAGGATAAAACGCCAGGAGAAGCAGGAGCGTGTGAGAGAGAGAGGGACTGCTGACTGAGCCTGCTGAACATGATCTCGTCTGATCTACTGGAGTGAAGCCCGTCTTTTGACGTGGAATTATTGAGTGTGCGTTGCACCGTCTTTTGTTTGTTTGGTTTTCTTTCTGGTGAAAATAAAACTCAGTCAGCAGTCAAAGCCGACCCTTGTTCTCTTCCTTCCTATATATACGAACTGTATCACAGTTGCGTTCCTCCTCCACAACACTCACAGTAAATGCGGAGTCACTCAGTTGCAATGCAAGGTCAATGTAATGTTCTAGAGTCCAATGAGGATCCTGCATGAGCGAAGGCATACCGTGTCCTATGCCAAGTTCAATAAACTCCATGGTATATTCCGCTATCATCAGTTTCCCCTGATGGAGGTGCATAATCCGTGGTTTATGCTGGATTCATGGTTGTTTAGTCATTCTGTTATAATTGCTGGGTTTCATTCCATAACCTATATGAGCATAAGAGGAAAAGGCAGTTTTGCCAAACTCAGAATATGCTCTATAGGAACTATTAAAAGAAGATCTAGTCCTAAAATTACAACTATAATATGATAAGAGATTAAAGATATAAATTGGCAATTTGCCTAAATAATGCCTTGGCAATAAACAGCATATGCATTTTTCTCTTTTGGTACAAGGAGGACAAACCAATTTATACAAATTACAATGATGATGCATTCGTCGTATTGCAGCATGATATATACAGTCCAACTTCTTTAGTAAAGATAGGTTTGCATAAATGCATCACCATAATCCAACATCATTGACCAACATTTGGATAATTCTCTTTTTAGCTTCAAAGGGGAAACATTTCTTTATACGAAAGAGCATGTTTACTGTATATATATATATTAAAACTAATTTTAAATTTAACAATGAAAATTGAAACGACCGAAAATGTAATAGCTCTATGGCTTGATTCGTGGACTGTGCTACTGTGTAGATAATTGTGTCATGAGCATATTAATGTATTTTATCTGTGGTTGCCTCATGACCTAGGTCATATATATGTAAATTGAAAATAAAATTGTTGCTAAAATAGATCCTTGTGGGATGTCTTTATTTTCAACATGTTCTCCAACCAATACAACCATATAGGTCGTTTGTCACTTCCCTGAAATACGACTCATAGGAGCATTTACTAAAGTAGCACCCCTATCATCGACAACAGGACACTTTCATTTTAATTCATGAAATACGACCCATAGGAGCATTTGCTTTCATTTTAATGCATTGATCCCTTTTATCTGTTTCATATTTCGGGTTTCGTGTAGCTCAACTGTTAGAGCATTGCAATAACAATATGCAATCATGTGATCATGCGATCGTGGGTTCGATCTTAGCATGTGCTCATAAAGTGTAAATGCACTATAAATCACCAAGGGTAGGTTTAGGGATGGGGGTAGGTTTAGGGATGGGGGTGGGTGTAGTCATTAATAAAATTTAATTTTGGTAAATGGAAATAGGAGAAATGTTGTAAAAAGTCCACACATTGCATTTAAATGAACACGCATTTTGATTGGTAATGACAGTCATACGTCATTTCATGACGACAGACATAACACGACACTGTCATTATTTTTACGCCCACCAGAGGGCGCATGACTTCAAAATGTAAATATAGGTCGTAATATGGTGCTTAAAAAACGACCTATAGGGCCGTTTTTTTTTTTTTGGAGGACAGTCTCTTATTTTTAATTCTGTAGAAGTTTTCAACTGAGACGCAGTGCGTATTTTCTTACAGGCAATTATTGAATCAATAATTCATAATAATATAGATGGATTTAAGGTGGCTGCATGTGCACATTCCTCTAAATGAGGTTAGCATTTAGTTAACTAAGCTAATGATAGTCAAAGTGTATACAAATGTAAACGTCCATATTATGCCTCGAGCGAGTCATGATCCCTCACCAAGACTCTTGACCATGGGTCACTTTGGAATAAAGACCTTACTAACTGACTTGTGGAAAATTAATATTCATTAAACAGCCATTTGACGGCTGTCTAAGCACATCTAGCTCCTCAGAAGACTTTACGTCTGTGTTAAATGCTGTGAGTGACTTTTACGGAGTGTCTAAAATGTTTTTATTTTCCCTGACATACACCACACATCCATGGATCAGATCTCAGAGATGCTTCCCATCGTAGTGATTTAAAACAAGTGAACCAATCGCATGTTCAGATACCCTTACGAAAATGAAGTTTATTCAAGGGTGTCTTTTTTGCTGTTATCTACTTTGTATGTACTTCTCAGAAATATAATTCAAAATTCACTTAAGTATACTGGACTTATACTGACAGAACAGTATATTTGGCCTGTATTTGTACTCAAGCAGATTCTCTGGGTGAAAAAGAGGCAGAATCAAGCGACAGAATCAAGCGATTTTCTGTCGATATAAAAGAATCGTGTAGATTTAGCAATATGGCGGGTGTATGATGTATATGTAACCTTTGGCTAAAAGCAAAAGAAACCCCGACTACGCCACCTAGGTTATTGCTCTACCCAGGAAAAAATAAAATATACCCAAAAAGAAGTTTCAACCAAAAGAAATTACAATAAGATGAAGGACCCAGCTGGTCCGGTAGGAATTAAAGACAGAGACGTGACTTTCCAAAAATAGTATTAATTTATTACACAAATCAGTAACTGTAAAATGTTCTTAAGAGGAATCTCTTCAGCAATTTACCAGTTATTTATTCACAATTACTATGGGACCAGTATGAGTTCACTTTCACAGAAGGGACACACACACCACAGCAATCAGTGCATAATCATTGGAAATAAGTGATAAAACAGATACAAAAACAAACACAAAAAAGAAAAAACAAATATTCTCTCCCCTTCTGTTAAACCTCAATATTACGGCTCCTCAAATAATGCAAATAAATGCATGGCAAACATTACTGATACAAACAAAAGAAATTAAAAAAAATACAATAAATGCAACAGATAAATCACAATTAAATATTGCACAATAATCCAAACTGCTTCACTGAAGAATACAAAGCAGGTTAGTTTAATATACTTGCACGGAGAACGAAAGCTTTCAGCACTTATCCCAACTTGTCATACAGATAGATTGGGCAGAATAATCTTTAAAACGCTGTTCAAATCGGCGGCGCAAGACCGCGACGTCTACAGCCAATCGTATCCTCGGTGAAAAAAAAAGGATATAAAGCTGAGATATGAAAATCAATGAAACGCGTATATCAAACCAATATAAAAACAAATATATAAAAGCAGGTGTATCAAACGTTTCACAAACAGGTATATTAAACAGGTTTATCAAACAAGTATATTCAAACAGGTATTTCAAACAGCTATAAACAACAGCTATAAACAGCAGCTAGCGCTCTTAGGCCGCACCTGAAAAACAGAAAAAACATAGTAAAAAGAATTTCAAATGATTTCCCCCTTCCAAAGAAAAAAACCCACGAGGAAAGTATCTTACCTCCCAAGCGGGACTCAGACTACTGTAACCTTGCTACCTGCGCTCCGTCACCTCACGCACACATCCCTGATAACAAACGTGTATTTAGACTAAAATCTGCAACCAATCGAGCGACTCACCAGGGAAAAGCAACAGGAAATAAGCCACAAGACCTTTTCTGCCCACAACACACAGAGGAATCACAACGCCATACTTGGACATGCCTTTTATAAAGCCGCTAACACGCGTCGCTGATTACACCGCACAGGTGTGCTCCATAACAGAACACAGCTCCACGACAGTGGGCGTGTCTCCTGAATTGAAGTATACACCATTAAAGAAAAATAAAGAAACTTAACCCGTCACATTCTACCCCCTGGTTTTAAATTCGTCGACCCCCTCTACCCCCCATTGTCTCTGGCAAGTGATGGACATTGGAATGGTAGCCTGCAGTTGTTCGTGTAGTCCGACGTAACGGTGCTCTTACAGTAAGAACTGTGCCCTCTGATGCCACTGAAAAGTCACTAGGCAAAGAATCATGGACTAGAGGAGGCTCAAGATCAGGGACACTACTGGATGCCATGGAGATACCCTCAGGGCCTTGGAGCAGAGATGAAGCATAAGCAGGAGGCAGCGGTGGTGGACGAACACTTGATACTATAACTGGAAGGGAAACTTCTTGCTCTGAAGACACCAGCAAACACATATCATCCGATAGGTCTCCAGATTCCACTGAGGCTTGATCAGATTCTGAAGTGGAGTTAAAAGGCTCTGCGAAATTCTGCCCAGATGGTTGAGCTCTTAACAGGGTACGATGCACATGTCTAACTTTTTCCAGATCATCAACAGGGGCAATGGTGTACACAGACCCACCAGGTGTAGGGGCTCGCAGCACTTTATAAACCACAGAACTCCAACAATCTTGAATCTTTGCCCGGCCTCGAACACAAAGGTCCCGCAAATACACCAACTGACCTTGACAAAGAGGTTCATCCTGTACTCTCCGATCATGTCGCTCTTTTCGCCGGTCTGCTGCAGCCTTCATGTGACTTCTAGCCCCATCAAAGGCCACTTGAAGCCTGATGGTCATAAATCCAGTCATGAACACTACCTTGATTAGGAGCCTCAATCCTACCAAAGAGAAAGTCAACAGGCAATTGTGGATCTTGCCCGAACATTAAGAAATATGGGGATTGGTTTGTAGACTGGTGTGGGGTAGTATTATAGGAGAAAACCACTTGAGGGAGATATGCTGCCCAGTTTTTCTTCTTACAAGAGGGTAGAGTGCGCAGTAAATTGTGCAGGGTGCGATTAAAGCGCTCGCATTGACCATTTCCAGTAGGATGGGCTGGAGTGGTTCGGCTCCGTTCAATGCCATACAACTCACACAATTGACGAATAAAGATACTTTCAAAGTTCCTTCCCTGGTCTGAGTGGATGCGACTTGGAACTCCAAACTTGTAGAACCACTCATTAACCAACACCTTCGCCACCGTAGATGCTCTCTGGTCGCGAGTTGGCACCGCCTGGGTGTGTTTGGAAAACACATCAGTCAGGATAAGAACATTCTCCATTCCATTCTGTGATGGCTCAATCAATGTAAAATCAATAGCCAGAATTTGGTTAGGTCTTGAAGCTAACAAATGGCCCATATATGTCTGGACTCGAGGGAAGACATCCTTGGCAACAGTGCAGCGTTCACATTGTTGGCACCATCGCTTAACATCATCAGACATACCGGCCAAAAACATCTTTGTCGGACCAGCTCTGTTGTGCATTCCACTCCCTGATGACCATGCTCATCATGAAGCTGCTGCATCACTACAGTCTTTAAAGATAATGGAAGCAAAAGCTGAAGAAAGGCCTCACCACCCTGAGAATGGTGGCACTGGCGATACAAGATTATTATACCCAAAAAGAAGTTTCAACCAAAAGAAATTACAATAAGATGAAGGACCCAGCTTGTTCGGTAGGAATTAAAGACAGAGACGTGACTTTCCAAAAATAGTATAAATTTTATTACACAAATCAGTAACTGTAAAATGTTCTTAGGAGGAATCTCTTCAGCAATTTACCAGTTATTTATTCACAATTACTATGGGACCAGTATGAGTTCACTTTCACAGAAGGGACACACACACCACAGCAATCAGTGCATAATCATTGGAAATAAGTGATAAAACAGATACAAAAACAAACACAAAAAAGAAAAAACAAATATTCTCTCCCCTTCTGTTAAACCTCAATATTACGGCTCCTCAAATAATGCAAATAAATGCATGGCAAACATTACTGATACAAACAAAAGAAATAAAAAAAAATACAATAAATGCAACAGATAAATCACAATTAAATATTGCACAATAATCCAAACTGCTTCACTGAAGAATACAAAGCAGGTTAGTTTACTCAGACTACTGTAACCTTGCTACCTGCGCTCCGTCACCTCACGCACACATCCCTGATATCAAACGTGTATTTAGACTAAAATCTGCAACTATGAAAAAGGCAACCAATCGAGCAACTAACCAGGGAAAAGCAACAGGAAATAAGCCATAAGACCTTTTCTGCCCACAACACACAGAGGAATCACAACGCCATACTTGGACATGCCTTTTATAAAGCCGCTAACACGCGTCGCTGATTACACCGCACAGGTGTGCTCCATAACAGAACACAGCTCCACGACAGTTGGCGTGTCTCCTGAATTGAAGTATACACCATTAAAGAAAAATAAAGAAACTTAACCTCTCACATATATTAAGATGTTATCATGAACTATATGTCAGAGATCGGCCAGGCTCCATCACCACCCAGTCACAGATATCACAATCACCCGCACCTGATCGTCATCACCTCATCATCACTGCAGCATATCAGCACACACTTCACACTGGCACTTTGTCTGGTCTCATTTCAAGTAAAGACTCTCTTACCTTCATGCATCGTTGCTCCATTGTCTTCCCCGATCCTCCTTGTCTCCAGCGTCTCCCTGAATGTCTGTGTCTCCAAGACTTCTTCCATACTCCATCCTCTTTACTGAAGTGTGTGCCTGGCTGCTCAGTTACATTCAAGCTAATTTATGGCATTAAGAATTTTTTCACAGGAAAATTTTTTTAAATATGTCATTTTGATGATCAAAGATAAGTTTTAAGGGATAAAATGATTTACTACAGGGGGACTTTAACATGAACTAACAATGATCAATACATTTGTTACAGTATTATTAACATTTGTTAATAAAAATACAGCTGTTCATGTTTGTTCACAGTGCATTAACTAACAAATACAACTTGATTTTAATAATGTATTAGTAAATGTTGAAATTAACATTAACAAAGATTAATAAATGATTGTTGAAAGTGTTGTTGATTTTATAGATCAAGCGTTAGTGTCAGTTCTGGCAGGTCATGTCAGTCAAGCTTGACGTCAGTCATGTTAAATTATTGACATTAATTATATCTGCATATGTTGGTTCTGTTCTGTTTACCCTTGGGGGGTAATTGCTGCTCTCCCTGCTCTTATCCATGCTAGGCTGCATGGACGCACAGGGAGTTCTTGCCCAGAACAGATCCATACTGCCAATCCAAACTCTATGCAATTATCAATCATATTTGCTGATAGTGGTCCTGACAGAATTCATGTTAACTAATGAAACCTTATTGTAAAGTGTTTCCAAAAAAAACAGTACCTAAATAGGAACAGTATTATATTAAACTAGTAGATTACGGATGGCGTACTTCAAAGTGTACTTGCTTGTGTAAAGTATTTGACTAGTAAACTGTCAATATAGCAATAAGTTCACTTGTAGTATAGTTGCAGTACAAATGAAAAACTTAGTTTTGTACTCAAAGTTTACTACTGTTACACTCAAAGTATTCTAAAAAGTATACTTTTATACACTAACAAGTGGGACAAGCAGTATTGAAATAGTACACTTACAAGTATACATCTAGTACATTGATATTGGTATACTTACTACATAAACTATACTTAAAATATACTTTGAAAATGAAATTGTTTTTGTAAGGGTATTCATTAGCGACACCTGCAAATTACCACCTACAGATTCAGCACATGGTGCTTAAAGTTTATAATAACTTAATCCAAACTTTTTTGTCATCTAAACTACTTTGACCAAAAATATTTACCTCGAAATTTTTAGTTAATTTCTACTCAACAGTTTAACAACATGTGTACAGAGTTATGCCAACTAGTCATCAGTTTCCTTCAGGTTGTGCGCTCAAATATTATTCCTCGAATGTGCATATAACTGTACGTTGAATATTATCAGGAAAAGGGAAGTGCAGAAGGTTTTCCACGTGTCCCAAATGAGAAGCAAAAGTGATGATGATTGTGCCATTAAGTTTCAGAATGATCAAATCTCGTGTGAAAGTTCAGTGTCAAATACATGCTGGCATTACATTTACTGCTGTGCTGGACAATTTGCCTTTTTAAATAATTTTTAAGGAATTGAAAAAGAGGGAAGCTGATAACAACTTCAAAAACACTGAAAGACATCCATTTAACTTGTTTGAATGCAGCTACACAGTGCATGATTTAGACTCATTAACAACTGACATTTGCATGTTTACTTCAGAATTACTTCACATTAGGCTATAGGCAGAGGGTGAACCAACTCCAGGGTGCACATATCAGCAGATGTGCTTCCCCTTTACCAACACATTTAAATAGATTTCCTTGAAAGAGTTTCAAGTTACGTGTCACAGCAGAACCTACACATCCCAGCATAAACACTCCGGATAAATGATTTGAAACAAAATAATAACACAAAGGCCTGGTTTTACAGACAGGGTTTAGATTAAGCCAGGATTAGGCCTTAGTTCAATTAGGGCATTTAAGTAGCTTTTATAAACACGCTTTAAAAAAGCTGGTGTGCATCTTGAGACAAAACAATGGCACTGACATATTTTAAGATTTTCAGTTAAAACAGCTCAAACATACATTTTAGTCTGGGACTAATTTAAGCCTCGTCTGTGGAACCGGGGGTAAGTCTGACTTTGGAATGTGATTCTTAAGCAGACATACATGGACCTCAGGGGACTTATGTATATTAAAAAAAAAGTATTTATATAATACACCTATAATAATAATATTCAAAATATTAACATAATATTATAAATTATTAGCATAATTAATAATTTATTTATTTATTTACCTGTCTAATTATTTAGCCTACAACCCGAATTCCAGAACGTTTCCGGATATTTTTTTAAATTTGAATAAAATGAAAGACTTTTAAATCACATTAGCCAATATTTTATTCACAATAGAGCATAGATAACATAACAAATGTTTAAACAGAGAAATTTTACAATTTTATGCGCATTTCAGATTTGATGACTGCTACAGGTCTCAAAATAATTGGGACGGGGGCATGTTTACTATGGTGTAGCATCTCCTCTTCTTTTCAAAACAGTGTGAAGACGTCTGGGCATCGAGGTTATGAGTTTCTGGAGTTTTGGTGTTGGAATTTGGTCCCATTCTTGCCTGATATAGGTTTCCAGCTGCTGAAGAGTTTGTGGTCTTCTTTGACGTATTTTTCTCTATAGGTGAAAGATCTGGACTGCAGGCACGCCAATTCAGCAGCCGGACTCTTCTACGACGAAGCCATGCTGTTGTAATAGCTGCAGTATGTGGTTTTGCATTGTCCTGCTCAGGCCTTCCCTGAAATAGACATGATCTGGAGGGGAGCATATGTTGCTCTAAAACCTTTATATACTGTACCTTTCAGCATTCATAGTGCCTTCCAAAACATGCAAGCTGCCCATACCGTATGCACTTATGCACCCCCATACCATCAGAGATGCTGGCTTTTGAACTGAACGCTGATTAAACGCTGGAAGGTCTCCCTCCTCTTTAGCCCGGAGGACACGGCGCCCGTGATTTCTAACAAGAATGTCAAATTTGGACTCGTCTGACCATAGAACACTTTTCCACTTTGAAACAGTTCATTTTAAATGAGTCTTGGCCCACAGGACACAATGGCGCTTCTGGACTATGTTCACATATGGCTTCCTTTTTGCATGATAGAACTTTAGTTGGCATCTGCAGATGGCACGGCGGATTGTGTTTACCGACAGTGGTTTCTGGAAGTATTCCTGGGCCCATTTAGTAATGTCATTGACACAATCATTATCGTCTGAGGGCCCGAAGACCACGGGCATCCAATAAAGGTCTTCGGCCTTGTCCCTTACTCACAGATATTTCTCCAGTTTCTCTGAATCTTTTGATGATGTTATGCACTGTAGATAATGAGATTTGCAATTTGACGTTGAGGAACATTGTTTTTGAAGTATTCTACAATCTTTTTACGCAGTCTTTCACAGCTCTGCCTCTCTNGTAGCATCTCCTCTTCTTTTCAAAACAGTGTGAAGACGTCTGGGCATCGAGGTTATGAGTTTCTGGAGTTTTGGTGTTGGAATTTGGTCCCATTCTTGCCTGATATAGGTTTCCAGCTGCTGAAGAGTTTGTGGTCTTCTTTGACGTATTTTTCTCTATAGGTGAAAGATCTGGACTGCAGGCAGGCCAATTCAGCAGCCGGACTCTTCTACGACGAAGCCATGCTGTTGTAATAGCTGCAGTATGTGGTTTTGCATTGTCCTGCTCAGGCCTTCCCTGAAATAGACATGATCTGGAGGGGAGCATATGTTGCTCTAAAACCTTTATATACTGTACCTTTCAGCATTCATAGTGCCTTCCAAAACATGCAAGCTGCCCATACCGTATGCACTTATGCACCCCCATACCATCAGAGATGCTGGCTTTTGAACTGAACGCTGATTAAACGCTGGAAGGTCTCCCTCCTCTTTAGCCCGGAGGACACGGCGCCCGTGATTTCTAACAAGAATGTCAAACACTTTTCCACTTTGAAACAGTTCATTTTAAATGAGTCTTGGCCCACAGGACACAATGGCGCTT
This sequence comes from Anabarilius grahami, assembly GCA_003731715.1. Taxonomy (NCBI): domain Eukaryota; kingdom Metazoa; phylum Chordata; class Actinopteri; order Cypriniformes; family Xenocyprididae; genus Anabarilius; species Anabarilius grahami. The sequence goes on along the minus strand of RJVU01048836.1, from coordinate 513,681 downwards.
CTGGACTATGTTCACATATGGCTTCCTTTTTGCATGATAGAACTTTAGTTGGCATCTGCAGATGGCACGGCGGATTGTGTTTACCGACAGTGGTTTCTGGAAGTATTCCTGGGCCCATTTAGTAATGTCATTGACACAATCATTATCGTCTGAGGGCCCGAAGACCACGGGCATCCAATAAAGGTCTTCGGCCTTGTCCCTTACGCACAGATATTTCTCCAGTTTCTCTGAATCTTTTGATGATGTCACTGTAGATAATGAGATTTGCAATTTGACGTTGAGGAACATTGTTTTTGAAGTATTCTACAATCTTTTTACGCAGTCTTTCACAGCTCTGCCTCTCTAAGACATCCCTTTCATAGCTAATATCAATTGACCTGATATCAATTAACTTAATTAGTTGCTAGATGTTTTCCCAGCTGAATCTTTTCAAAATGTCTTGCTTTTTCAGCCATTTGTTGCCCCGTCCCAACTTTTTTGAGACTTATAGCAGGCATCAAATTTGAAATGAGCTCATTTAGTGGATAAAATTTTAAAATTTCTCAGTTTAAACATTTGTTATGTTATCTATGTTCTATTGTGAATAAAATATTGGCTTATGTGATTTTAAAGTCTTTTAGTTTAAATTTTATTTAAATTTAAAAAACCTCCCAATATTTCCAGAATTCGGGTTGTAGGCTAAATAATTAGACAGGTAAATAAATCAATCAATTATTAATTATGTTGATAATTTTTAATATTATGTTAATTATGTTAATATTTAGAAAATTATTATTATAGGTGTATTATATAAATACTGTTTTTTCATTTCCAGAATTCGGGTTGTATTTTATCTTAAAGTCCCCCAGTAGTGAAAAACAAGATTTTAATGTTGTTTATATGTCTATATGGTGTTTTTAACATGCTTTAAGCTAAACCATGTGCAAATTCACCAGTCAACACCGTTGCTGACTATTTTCTCTTTAAAACTGCAGTGAACCAAAGACAGTCTCAAACCTGCGGTTTGAAATTGCTGGTGTTTATGACGTCACAAACTACCTTATAACCAATCATGTCAACGTTCCGGCAGGCTGTAGCATATCATTAACTGACTGCGCAAGGGAGTCTCAAAAGAAAGTTATCCTGGTATATTTTTCTGTTGATTTAAAAAATCGGGTAGATTTAGCAATATAGCGGGAAGGTTATGATGAACTATATGCCTTTCTCCACTGATGTTCTGAGTTGTTCAAAGTGTTTCTAAGGATCCTGATTGTTAGAAGGCAGCTGTCTGACTCGTGAATGTGAACATGGTTTGTGTAACATTAGTAACACATTATTAGCTGTTTGATAATGTAGTCAAGCAAAAGGCCAATCATATTAGTTACTGTTACGTGCAGTCTTTACCTCAGTAAGTTGACCAAGTGGATCTCGTCTGAGCTCGTGCAAGTGAGTGCAGGCGGGGCTAATTATCATATTCATAGATCTGTGTATATTAAATGAGGCAAGGGTGTAGAGTTAGATTTAAGCTATTTTATGGCATTAAGAATTTTTTTCACAGAAAAAAAACGCATGTTATTTTGGTGATTAAAGATGAGTTTTAAGAGATAAAATTGTTGACTACAGGGGGACTTATGCTGTATGTCCTACGCCTTCCCTATTCTACTCACTGAAAAAAACGAAACTGGTGCTGCGTTTGTTCCGTAAATTGAATAGGGAAGGTGTAGGACATACAGCATAAGCCACTGCAAAAAATGCTGTTCTTACTTACAGTTTTTGTCTTGTTTCCAGTCAAAATATCTTAAAGATCTTAACTCAAGAAGTATTTTCTTGACAAGTAAAAATTATTTTCTTGTTTTTAGGGAAAATAAGTAAAAATTAAGTGAGTTTGCAAGTGGGGCTAACTAAGCAAAATATTCTTATATCAAACCAAAAATAAGATATATAATCTTGTTTTCAGTTTGGATTAAGATTATTTTTCTTACCCCACTGGCAGATTATTTAGCTTTTTTTAAGGAAAAACTTACTTAATTTTGATTTATTTTCCCTAAAAACAAGTAAAAAATAATTTTTACTTGTCAAGAAAATACTTCTTGATCTAAGAATTTTTAAATATTTGGACTGGAAACAAGACAAAAATTCTAAGCAAGAGCAGCATTTTTTGCAGTGTATGGAAAGCGGAAGTACGTTCAAGGCGATAATTTGTGTTTATAAAGCATGTACAGTTGTATTTTTTCTGAAAATGACTGATCGTTTTGCTAGATAAGACCCTTATTCCTCGTTTGATATCGTTTAAAGCTCTTTGAAGCTGCACTGAAACTAATTTTGACCTTCAACCGTCTGGAGTCCATTGAAGTCCACTATAAGGAGAAAAATCCTGGAATGTTTTCATCAAAAACCTTCATTTCTTTTCGACTGAAGAAAGAAAGACATGAACATCTTGAATGACATGGGGGTGAGTAAATTATCAGGAACATTTTATTTAAAAGTGGATTAATCCTTTAAGCTTATTTTATTTTAAGATTATTTTATTATTATTTTTTAAGCTTTTTTTGTTTTATACTTGTTTTATTTTGTTTTTTAAGCATATTTTATTTATATTATTTTATTTCAAGCTCTTTCAGTTGTAGTGTCAGTGTTGTCCAGTTGGAGGAGAGTCAATCAGGAGACACTGACCTCTGCTGGACAGCTGGAGGAACATCAGGTGAAAATACAGATGAGATTCACATTTAAAGAATATATTGCATCTGAGAGTATCACAATAGCAAACGTTTATGCCCTCAATCAAGATGAACCTCATTTTTACCTACCTGATCACTCCCCATTAGTTCTTACAGTTAATGCTCCTATTACCAGAACACATCTTAGAAGATGGCGATTTAGTAATTTAGTAATTAGTAATTAGATTNGATTAATCCTTTAAGCTTATTTTATTTTAAAATTATTTTATTCTTATTTTTTAAGATTATTTTATTTTTTACTTGTTTTATTTTATTTTTTAAGCATATTTAATTTATATTATTTTATTTCAAGCTCTTTCAGTTGTAGTGTCAGTGTTGTCCAGTAGGAGGAGAGTCAATCAGGAGACACTGACCTCTGCTGGACAGCTGCAGGAACAGCAGGTGAAAATACAGATGAGATTCACATTTAAAGAATATATTGCATCTGAGAGTATCACAATAGCAAACGTTTATGCCCTCAATCAAGATGAACCTCATTTTTTCCATAATTTACATTTCAAACATTTTTTGCCTTGTGCAATCATTGGAGGTGTGACTTTGACTTGGTCCTAGATCCAGCAGACAGATCACCTGTTAAATGTTCTGCCTTGACACCGTCAGCAAGAACTGTGAAACACATGATGGCTGGGTTAAAGCTGATAGATATTTGGAAGGCTTTACATAAGACCCAACAAGATCACTCTTTTTATTCCCAGCCACATAAAACTTTCTCCAGAATAGACTTTTTTCTTTTGCACAAAACACAGGAATACTTAGTTGACTCATGTGAATACCTTTCACGAACCCTATCTGATCACTCCCCATTAGTTCTTACAGTTAATGCTCCTATTACCAGAACACATCTTAGAAGATGGCGATTTAGTAATTTAGTAATTAGTAATTAGATTTAGTAATCTCCTCAATGACCAATGACAATATAGAAAGTTTCTTGAACTTTAATGTTGGCTCTGCTTCTCCAGGGGTGATTTGGGAGTCATTAAAGGCCTATCTAAGGGGAATAATTATATCGTACTCATCTGGTAAAAAGAAAAAATATCAGAGTCAACTGAATTTACTTTCCAAAGACATTAAAAAATTGGAACAGGACTGTTCTGTTTGTGGAGATGAAAATATGTTTCAGAAACTATGCTCATTGTGGCTCGAGTATGATATGCTGTCCACTAAAGAAGCAGAGTGTATCCTCCTTAGATCCAAAAAACGGTATGAGCATGGGAATAAAATTGGCAAATTGTTGGCCTGCCAAATACGAAAAGAAGATGCAGTGAGGTCTATTAACGCAATTCGTCGAGTTGACAATACTGTTATCAGAGATCCTATTCTTATTAATCAAGAATTTATGTGATTCTATAAGTTGTTATATACCTCCCAAGGCACTGATATGGTGAAAACGCACACTTTTCTGGATAAATTGGACATTCCATCTCTTACTAAAGATTGCAGGGACTGTTTGGAGGGGGACATCACTGAGGTCGAAATACAAGAGGCCATATCATGCCTAGCTGCTGGCAAGTCGCCTGGTATGGATGGTTTTTCTATAGATTTTTTTTAAAGCATTTATACCCAAATTAATTAAGCCACTAAAGGATATGTATATACAGGCTATAGAGTCTCAGCGTTTACCAGATTCTCCCGAACAGGCAATGATAACTCTTCTGCTTAAGCCTGGTAAAGACCCCTCTCTGTGTGGCTCATATAGGCCAATTTCATTACTCAATTCAGACTATAAGGTATTTGCCGAAATTATTGCCTTAAGATTGGAAAAAGTAATTTCACAGTTAGTCCATATGGATCAGACAGGATTTATTCAAAATCAATGTCTTTTTGACAACGTTCGCAGACTTCTGAATGTAACTTTCTCAGCTTCTCAGGTGGATTATCCTGCCATCTCTTTAGACGCTGAAAAGGCCTTTGACCGAGTTGAGTGGTTGAGTTGAGACTTCTTTCAGTCCTCCAAAAGATGTATTTTGATCCTAAATGTATTAATATGGTTAAGATGCTTTATAACCACCTAACAGCAGTCATTCAGACCAATAGTGAGATCTCGACTCTGTTTTCCTTGGAGCGGGGCACAAGACAAGGTTGCCCACTGTCTCCCCTTTTATTCGCTCTAGCAATAGAGCCTTTAGCTATTGCAATTCACTCGCATGATGTCATTAGTGCTTTTACAACGCTTCAATCTCGGCATGTAATTTCACTATACGCAGACTATATCATTGTAACACAGTTCGTAGATACGGGAAGAAGGAGGCGGGAACCGGCAAACATTCAACATAACTTTAATTCAAAATAAACAAAACAAAAGTAATGCCGGCCGACCCTCGCGGAGGTCTGCCGGCCACACAAACATAATAAAACATAACGTTAAGTCCAGGCCTGGTCCTCTCTCTTCCTTCACTGTCGTCGCTCCTCCTTTTATGCTTCCGGAGCTCCTCCATGAGAGACTCAAGGCCGGTGCGCCTCCCAGGTGGAGCTCATTAACTCTCGCGCCACCGGCCTCGCGCCATTCCCTCACGGCTCTCGCCCGCCCTGATCGCCACAATCATGTTGTATTGTAAACTCTACTATATCCGCATTAACGACTTTATTACAAGATTATGGAATCATGTCTGAAATTTATGTAACATAAATTTTTTTGTTTTCTGCAACATCTTTTGTTCCTCTAAATTGCTTAAAGAAATTGACTTTTAACCCTCTGATCGTTGGTACTTGTAAAATTTTAACAGACCTCAAGAAAAAGATGAATTGCAAACGAACTTTGGTCAGATACACTGCATTTTATTATAATCTTTTTCTACCCCCAGCTCTTAAAGATGGCATGACCAAACAATGGTATGACTGTGGTATTCAAACTTTTGAAGAACTTTATGAGGTGGACACACTCATGTCTTTTGAGCAGAACAGAAATTTGACCTCCCCTCTAAATTTTTCTTTAAATATCTACAAGTTAGACACTACATTCAGCAAGGTGGTCGCTTATCCAACCTCTCCCTTTCACCCCTGGAGGCCATCTTATCTTATAAAAAAAGACCCTAAGGGTCTTATCTCATTTATCTATGGCAAGTTGTCCCAGCTGAGGGATGGTAATTTTTGCAATGTTAAATCTAAATGGGAAAAAGACCTGGAGTGCTCATTCAGTGATGATGACTGGGAAATCATATGTGAGAAAGCTTGTCATAAACTCATTCAATTTAATGTGATACACAGAGTCTATTATACTAAGACTACACACCTTTAAAAGTACCTATTCAGAGCTATGTCCCAGATGTAAAGTGCAGAGACAGACACTTTTACACATGTTGGGGTCTTGTCCTGATCTACTTAGAAATCATTGGCACAATTGTCGGCACTAATATGCCCAGGGAGTCCAGGCTTATCCTGTTGGGGGACACTTCATTACTGGATGAACGAAAGGGGATTAATCTGAGGTTTGTTAGATTAGCTCTTTTAGCAGCGATAAAATGCATAACACTGAGGTGGAAGGATCCTAAACCTCCTACTACTATTATGTGGACTACAGAAGTATCATCCTATGTACCTCTTGAAAAAAGAGCATTTCGTTTGAAGAAACGTCAGGATCTGTTTGTAAAGCACTGGGGCAGCTTCCTTTCATATCTGGGTATAACAACAACAGGACAAAATACTTAAACCTCATATAACTTTAAATGCCTTTTTCTTGTTTGATCTGTTTATGGTTTATTTGTGGCACTGATAAGGTCAAACAGTCAACAGAAACACAAGTAGCTGCAGAGTGTAAGACAAAGAATGAACGAGCATGCGCAATGACAGAAGAGAAAGTGATCTGATCTTCGTGATCTAACTTGATTAAATATAGATTAAAAAACCCTCTGAATATCGTACAAACGTTTAAATTCATTTATTTCGAGGCATCTAGCATCTCAAGACGTCGATTGAACACTGTTGAGACGCATTTTACTCTTTCACAGACGCCATTGCTGGTCACACGCGCATGTGATAGAGACGCGCCTGTGTGAGAGCAAAAACTAACTCCGAGTTCACCGACGCCATCGTAGGCCACACACGAGTGTGTGAGAGACTCGCGCCTGTGAATGAGTAAAATCAATTCATAGAGGCCAGGTTTTTTTCCTTCCTTTTTTTTCTATTTTTTCTTCTTTCTTCATTCTACGGATTTGCGATACTCCTGTGATCTTCTGTGACATCCTGCGAAACTTCACATTTGATGGCGAGCCAACCAAAATCTGCTACGGAGGAAAAAGGGCGACACATCATAAAGAAGAGGACAGTATCCTTTCTTTGAATTTATCCTTCTTGCTTGGAGAATGCAAGACGCTTTCAACCTAAAGAACTATTAGATTCCCTTCCTTGAGGGAATTTACTGAACAGAACGGGAAAAGAGAAAAGGAAACTGATCAGTACTACACAGAACATTGAACTCTTATTATACCAGTAACCCATTTGACTAACATTGAAGTCCTTATTGGATTATCTGTGATATTTTTGAGAGAAACATTAATTCTTCTATCTCTTTTTCTTATCCTCTTTCTAATATTGAAATGACCGGTCAGTGTATATTTTTGGGGTGAAAAGAGTGCACTCAAGGGAAATTTTCAAAGCCAATCTTTATTGTACATTGTTAATATGAAATTGTTATTTCCTTGTTTTTGTTATTTTGTAATTTTCAAATTATATTTCAAGATCAAATTATATTTCAAAATCAAATTTAACTTTGTTGTCTGCCTGTTCTTTCTCACCACAACCCGCCACCTCCTTTACGATCCCTAAATCTTCTGATTAATTAATTTCAATCTTCTGATAAATTCAATTCAACTTAATCATTAAATTGTCAGCAATTCTTTAAAGGGTGCTACACATGTTCACCACTTCAGTGTTTTTCCACTTGTCACCCAAAGAATGCATACTTAAGCACTCCTGAGAAAAACTCAATCATTTAACCATAAGCATATAAGTAAAATCATATGGAAATTATACAGAAACTCAAAATTTCCCCACAATAGATCATTGTGGGCTCTCTTTATTTCAGCCACTGATGCTGCATCCAGGAGGTCCTGAAGGAATTTTTATGGCAGCTCTTGCCTACACCTCAGGAATGAGTTTGGTGGTCAGAGTCAACTTGTCGTCCAATGAGAAGTCCTCTCCTTGGTTTTTTTGGGTGCAGAAGGTCCCCCTTCCTGCTCTGGAAGAGGTGTCTGGAAGTTGTCTTAGCATCTATCTGATGTTGCTGAACATTTGTTCATTCACCAAAGATCCAATCACAGTTTGGCACATCTTCTTCCACACCAGCAGTTGAAAAATCATATGGAAATATGATTTCCATATGTCGTAAACTGCCATCTTAACTGATGTTCATCACATCATGTATTTTGCAAAGATCAAATTTATACTTAAAATAATCAATCACACATCCTGTATAGAAACAGTAATCCAGTGGTAACACTTTACAATAAGGTTCGGTAGTTAAACATATTATTGTATTAACTAACATGAACTAACCATGAACAATACATTTGTTACTGCGTTTACTAATCTTCGTTAACGTTAGTTAATGGAAATACAGCTGTTCATTGTTTGTTCATGATAGTTCACAGTGCATTAACTAATGTTGAAAAGATTTTAATTATGTATTAGTAAATGTTGAAATTAACATTAACAAAGATTAATAAATGCTTTAGAAGTGCAGTTCATTATTAGTACATGTTAACTAATATAGTTAACTAATGAACCTTACTGTAAAGTGTTACCAATACAGTATTATCAATTGTATTATGGCCATTTGTTTCTGATAAATTGAGGAAGTAAATATAAAAATCTGGGCAAGTTTATCACTAATGATTTAAAAAACAAAAACCAGCCCATATCTGCATGATGAATGTACAGGGAAGTTAACGTGTGTGACTGCAACACAAATGAATAGTTAACAATCCTCGACAGCAGAGTCTAAATAAGTCAAAATGAATCTGAATAGCACGTATTTATTTATAGAGGGTTTTTTTCCACAACTTTTAATGTGGCCAATAGTTAACACAACTGGAAATTGTCATTACTGAATATAAATGATTATTTTTTTTTTATTTAATATCATTTTTTATTCCGTATTCTTTGGATTCGAAGCATTAGCAGCAAGTCCTTGTATGTTCTCAATCACAACTGTTGCATTCTCATAGTTAACGTTTACAGCTTTGGTCATTGCGTCATACACTGAATCAGCTTCTTCTGCAGCTTTCCATCCAGTGACTCCTCCGACAACAGCTCCTACAACAGCTGCAACTCCAAGAGCACCTCCAGCAATTTTAGCACCAAGAGGAGCAGCGATCGCAGGAGAAGCAGCGATCGCAGGAGGAGCAGCGATCGCAGGAGGAGCAGCGATCGCAGGAGGAGCAGCGATCGCAGGAGGAGCTCCTCCTGCGATCGCAACTATCTTGGCTTTTATTATTTCTTTTATTGGGCAAAATTGTGCTAATAAAGCCAAAGCTGCAGCTAATGCAACACCTACACCCAGAAAAGCACCAATCAGAGCCCCTGTTGCTAATCCTGCAAACTGCACCATATACTTTTTATGAACAATTTCCTTTGCTTTTTCTCGCTTCTCTTCTTTTGGCAGATTGTCCTTATTTTTCTTCACCTCCTCTTGAATATCTTCCTCCACCTTCTGAAGCAGCTCATTGGAGAAGCAGCCATTCTCTTTCGCCATCTTGTCGATGGTGTCCAGCAGATTTTTCACCTGAACGCTGTTGCTCCTGTACCCTGAATCACAGTCATTCCAGGCTTTGTTGTCAAAGACGTGACAACGTCCTCCACATTTATCAACAAGCTCCTGTAGTATGGAATTGCCCTTCACAAAATTTTCAATGGTCTGGTCATCTAGTTTCTCACCATGAGTGAATAAGATCGCGGTGTGTTTCAGGACATGTTCCCCTTTCATTGTGTTCAGAAATCGTTGTACTACCTCGTTTTCTTGGCTTGTGAATCTTTGGACCTTTAGAACAATGAAAAAGGCATGAACAGCAGGAGCGCATTCAATCAGAGAATTAACAATCTCAGATTTAATCTCCTCATCATCACGATCTGTGTCAAAGAATCCAGGTGTGTCAATAACTGTGATCTTTCTTCCATGAACCAAACCTTGTTTTCTTTCTGACTTAGCTGTAACAGAATTAGCTGAAGCTTTAGCGACGAATACTTCTTTTCCGAGAATCGTATTCCCGGCACTGCTTTTGCCTTCTCCTGTTTTTCCAATAAGGATGATCGTTCTCTCTGTAAATGCTAATAAAAATAATAATAATCATACATTTTAAAATACAAAATTATAATGTGAGCTTTCATTAATGTACATTTTACACTAAAAACACTGTTCAACAATAATTACTTACTTTCCATGATCTGTTTGTTGATGACGTCAGTCTCTGTAAGGTAAATAATATTCAGGTTATTCTTGGCTCTTTGCCCTTCTTCATATGGGACACTAATTATAATGATTCTCCAACCACCAATTTATTTTCCTTAATGTCTGAGCAAATTTATTACTCATAATACCGTCATTCACTCTCAGAAAAAAGAAAAAAGTAGTGTAAAAATTGTACCTTTAGGGGTACAGCAGCTGTAACTAAAGGACGCACTGTATTATTTTTTTTATTATTTTATTTTTTTTACCACTAAATGGAATATTTTAGTACCTTGGAGTAGCAATACTTAACTTAAGGTACTACTATGAATCTTTTAGGTGTAAAAGATGTGCTTTTAAGGGCACTGTCCCGGTGACAAGTTGTTGTATCCCTAAAGGTAACATTTTTACACAGTGTTCATCAGATCCAATTTGATCTTTGCAGTTGTGTGAGAGTGTTAGAGGAAATCACTTTATGAAATTTGCTTGTGTACAGGTAAAAAAAATGATATGCCATTAAGCAATGACATTCTTCCTTGACAACATAACATTAAACTGCAGTTTCATAAATCCCCTGCTATACTAGGGCTGGGTGGTATTGTTATATCTTATATTGTTAGATCTTTTCTTGGTCTCGACGGCCGTTTATGAGCGCTATTTATTCCTAATAAACATTTAACATTTTAAAGTTAAACATTTAAAATGCTTACAGTCTACACAACAGTGTCCGTGCTCACAGCGTCACAGACATTAACCCATTTGTGGCCAAATTTTTCATGCACATAGTCCTGTTAATAGTGTCCTTTGTGAACATGTTCTGCATTTTTGCAGGTTTTTGTTTTTTTTCTTAAAAAACGTATTTGAATGTGCGGCAACTGGGCAAATATGTTGTATGCACCCCTCAATGTAAAATTTGAATAGGAGGAGAAAATTATGCATCTAACTCAAAATAACTGCTTTCAGCAGATCAACAGATCAATCAAAGTCGAAGAACATTCGATGCGAACACAAAAAAAACTGCATCTAGCTTATAATCTCTTGAATATGAAAACACAACAAACAACAAATACGTTTGTCTTAAAGTGGTGGAACAAAGTGCAGAACAAAGTGCAGCCGTTAAGTTGCTCCAACAGAGCATTGTGAATCAAAATGTTAAATTACATTGTTCATTAGAAAAAATGACTCCTGTATGTGATCCTGGACCACAAACCCAGTCAGAAGTCACACGGGTATATTTGTAGCTATAGCCAACAATACATTGTATGAGTCAAAATTACAGATTTGTTTTTTTATGACAAAAATCATTAGGATATTAAGTAAAGATCATGTTCCATGAAGATATTTTGTACATTTTCTACCGTAAATATATAAAAATTCTTTTTGTGAATGGATATACATTGTTAAGGACTTCATTTGGACAACTTTAAGGTGATTTTCTCAATATTTGGATTTTTTTGCACCTTTAGATTCCTGGGGCCGTATTCACAAAACATTTCATCTTACCACTAAGAGTTCTCCTAAATAGCAGTAAAAGTTCTTAGCTAAGAGTTTTCTCTTAAAACCTGTTCACAAAGCTGCTGAGACAGACTTTTACTAAGGAATAGACTGAAGTCTTAAGCTAAGAGTAAGGGGCGGGGTTGACCTCGTTGCTATGGAGTATGCACACAGTGATTGGCTGATGGAGTAAACACACAGTGATTGGCTGATGGGGAGGAGTCAGCGATTTAATCATAGAAAGATTATAGAATGAGGTGTCATGTTTCCATATTAAAATAAAGGTTTTAAAATACAAATGTTGCCCTATTCAAATAAATATTTTTTAATAAAAATGTTGCCATATTCAAATAAAGGTTTTAAGATGCAGGCTAACTGTCACTAATTAAACTAGTATATACAGTGAATTGTCCACCTCTTGGATGTCTGCATCTCTTGGACAGCACACCAAATACGCTTATTTTTTTCTTATTTTTTTACTCTATTCAATCATTTGTAAGTGTGAACTCATGAAAAACACCGCCACAGGTAATCTGACAATATTTATTTATTTCTTAAAGATTTATTTTTGGCGTCTCATCGTAGATTCAAATCTATAAATCAAATTGTATTGCATTCATGAAGAAAAGGTTCAGCACCCAAGGCTCTATCTCTATTCCCTCAATGGTGTTCAGTGTCTTTGGGTGGATTAGGACTGATTGTGATTTGCTCTTAGTGATTTAGGAGTCCTCTTGACTACTCCTAACGTTTCATTTTAGATGCTAAAATGCTTTGTGAAATACTCTTAGAGCAAAAATTTAGGACTCCTAAAATTAGGACTGACACGCCCATTATTTTTAAGAGTTTCTCCTAAATCTGCAAGTTTGGAGCTACTTTTAGCCTTAAGATGTTTTGTGAATACGGCCCCTGGTTTTCAAATAGTTGTATCTCGGCCAAATGTCCTATCCTAACAAACCATACATCAATGGAAAGCTTATATATATTCAGCTTTCAGATGATGTATAAATCTCAATTTCAAAAAGGTTCAATTTATAAAGGTTCAACATATAACAAACAAACAAAAAAGATTTTTTTTTTTTAAATAAATAAACAAATAACAATATATCAATATAAAATATTATGAAAGCAAAAAGCACTAAACAAGACCAATAAAACACAGTATACCCCATTTCCCCATGATACATGTACTTACAAGTCATTTGCCCACCGGCGGCTATAGTTGCCGCTTGGACTTTTGACTAAGTATACATAAAACTATAAATCTCTTGTAAGATTTGTTTTGTTTGGATGATTCTAGAGACCTTCACGATTATGTAGATATATATATATCAACAAAAAATGATTCATATTAACATGAAAATTACTTTTCTCTGTGAGGGTTTGCCTTCGCTATGCTTCCTGGAAGTAGGGGTTGGACAGCCTCGTGTCACAGGAAGGAAGTGAATACCTTTTTTTTGTTCTTGAAATCCTTTATTTGAATGTTTTCTTGCATGTCATTGAGACATAAAACATGGAAAACATCTAAAAAAAAACTTACAAAAGGAAAATGACAACCATACACTGCGGCAACTATAGTTGCCAGTGGGCTTAAATGGGTTCATATTTTAACGATTTATAAAAGATGAATCACTGTGTTGCCATCTGGGATTTTGGTATGGAGACAGATTATGATTATTATTGTTTTGATAATATTACACCACATCATGTGCGTATATTAGCACTGTTACTTGTTTTCCAGAAAGTCACGTGATCAGTGAAAAAGCTTTACTCTGCATTCAATCGCTTGCAAGTTTCTTGGAAAAGTACTTGGTCTGTGTAGTTTACTTTCAACGTTTAAAGAAATATATATGGGTCATTTCTGGGTTTAGGTAATATTTCAGCTCAGTCATTTTTTTTTACTTTCACTTTCAAAAGCGAAAGTAAAAAACATTTTCTTTGTTCAATTGCTCGCAAAATGATCATAGACAGTTAATAAGTTCACATTTCGCTCGCGACATTTCCCGTGACACATCGAGTAGCCTAAATTATTAAATAAATGACCAAATAATCTACTTTCAAACGCAATAAACACATACAAAATATGAAAAAGTTTGACACTACTTACCTTCTGCTCCACTGCTGAAACAGATTTCTGTATTATGTAAGAGTGTAAATTATTATAGGCGTGACAGAGTTGAGTTCAGACATAATTTTGAGTCTGGATTTTATAAAATAGCTTTAGAAAAATATTTTTCACAAGAAAATAATACACATTAATAATTGAAATATTGCCACATATTATAAGCACTGTGCAGATTTTGTTAAATTATTTCTAAGCACGATAGAAATAAGGAATTATTTGAATGCAATAATTAGCCTATTTTTATTGACATACCAAAGTATTGTGAAAAGCTTTTAACATTTCATTTTGGTCAAGCAATAAAAAGTCTGAGGGACTGAAATATGACTGAATCCCAGGAACGACCCATATATCGGTGTTTAGTGAGTGCTTATTTTTAACAAAATAATATTATTTACCTTGTAGAGGATTTTTTATTGTTTGTCATTTATTTTCATGATATATAAAATTATTATTAATATTTGTTTTCTCTCTGTCTTCATATATGACATTTAAAAACAGCTTGTTCAGTGGAAGATTACTGCTTATGCTGTTGTATTTTAAGACGCACTTCTGAAACTAACAAAGGAAGTGAGGCGAAGGTGCAAATGTGTTTGTCTAGACGGCTGGCAGTTCAATAGGGCATCTGTTAAGTTTTAGACCCCTTTCTTTTCTTTTTTTTCTTCTGATCCATATATGGTAACATGTGTTATGATTGGTTTGGGGTAAGAGGGGTATATAAGGTATATATCTTCTCTGTGTCTGCACTGAACAACCTTCTTGCAAGAATAAAATCAACGAAGACATTTTCTGAGTGTTTGTTTCATTACATTCTCACCACTAAAGGAACAACCTCTAAGAAATCACATTACATTTGGGAATATTTTCAGCTGATAAAACAGCTTAATGTCTGTTGTAAATTGCACGAGCCAGCAGATGGCGCTGTTCCCTGTACATTCAGACCCTCCTGAGGCTTATGCATAACCGGTACAATTTGAGTCCCTCTGACCTTTTTCAGTGTATTTTACGTATTGGGTCTCCAAAATATATTTTTAAAGGTTTTTTTGTATTAATTGAAATGCCTCCTTTAATAATGTTTAAAAACATGACATAAGTTTTATCTTCTTATTAGAAAATATTTTCCATCTGTGCTTTTTTTCCGAAGTAAATTAAGATTTACATTTACATTTATGCATTTGGCAGACGCTTTTATCCAAAGCGACTTACATTGCATTATCCTATACATTTGTATCTGAGTATGTGCAATCCCTGGGATCGAACCCATGACCTTGGCATTGCTATAGTGCCATGCTCTAACCACTGAGCTACAGGAAAGATTTAAGATTAAGATTAAGAGCAGTGGCCAATTTGAGCAAAAAAATCACAACCCTGTCATTTGTATTATTTATTTATTTATTTATTTATTTTCGTTAAGTTTATGAAAAAGTAATTTAAAGTTTGTTGAAATTTGTCTGAAATGTTCAAAGAAATTATAATACTGATTTTAGTTCAAATTCTGAAGTTAAGCCTTTGATTCATCAAAAATGATGAGGTTTCTGTCACAAAAAGTGCACATTTCAGGCTTTAGTATATAGAAAAAGAGTGAGATTTTATGTAACTTTTATATTTGCAATTACTGAATTAGTGTGAGGGACATCTGTATTCACAAAACATTTCATCTTACCACTAAGAGTTCTCCTAAATAGCAGTAAAAGTTCTTAGCTAAGAGTTTTCTCTTAAAACCTGTTCACAAAGCTGCTGAGACAAACTTTTACTAAGGAATAGACTGAAGTCTTAAGCTAAGAGTAAGGGGCGGGGTTGACCTCGCTGCCGTGGAGTAAACACACAGTGATTGGCTGATGGAGTAAACACACAGTGATTGGCTGATGGGGAGGAGTCAGCGATTTAATCATAGAAATATTGTAGAATGAGGTGTCATGTTTCCATATTAAAATAAAGGTTTTAAAATACAAATGTTGCCCTATTCAAATAAATATTTTTTAATAAAAATGTTGCCATAGTCAAAATAAAATGTTGCCATATTGTTGCCATAAAGGTTTTTAAAATGTAAGTGTCACTAATTAAACTAGTATATACAGTTAACTGTCCACCTTTTGGATGTCTTCATCTCAAGAGAATGCAGAATTCAAGCGACAAATTATGTTTTATAAACAAAGTTTGGGAGAAACACTTTCTAATCAGCTCGAGAGGAGGAATATATACACAGACGAGAGCCGACTCGCCTATAGTTACTTCCACGTTTTCTGCATCCCTCCATTACCCCGCTCCTCTCTCGGCTGGGATACGGGGAGAACTTTGGGTTTGGGCTAAATTTCAAGCTCGGAGCCCTCGATCCCCTTGGACAGCACACCAAATACACTTATTATATATATATATATATATATATATATTTTACTCTATTCATTTGTAAGTGTGAACTCATGAAAACCACTGCCACAGGTAATCAGACAATATTTTTTTATTTTTTTTTGGCGTCTCATCGAAGATTCAAATCTATAAATCAAAATCTATTGCATTTATGAAGAAAAGGTTCAGCACCCAAGGCTCTATCGCTATTCCCTCAATGGTGTTCAGTGTGTTTGGGTGGATTAGGACTGTTTGTGATTAGGTCTCAGTGATTTAGGAGTCCTCTTGACTACTCCTAACGTTTCACAGATTTAGGAGCTAGTTTTAGCGCTAAAATGCTTTGTGAAATACTCTTAGAGCAAACATTTAGGACTCCTAAAATTAGGACTGATTATTTTTAAGAGTTTCTCCTAAATCTGCAAGTTAGGAGCTACTTTTAGCCTTAAGATGTTTTGTGAATACGGCCCCTGATGTACTCGCTACATCATAAGAAGAATGGCGTCTACGCAGAGTCTCTCTCTGTTTATCCCGAGGTTTGCCGTAGTCTGCCAGATCCGTATCCAGATGAGATGAAGGAGCTGCATCTAGACATGATGATAACGCAGCCCTGGGGCCGAATTCAGGATTAGAATTCTTCCACACATGGACAGATAGTGTGCCTTCTTTTGTTGCAGCAGCGATCAACTTTTGATTAACATCCATGATGCAGCATCTGTTCTCTGTGGACTTTTTTCCAGACTGAGTTACCTTGGACACACTCAATAACATCATTCAACTTGCATTCTTTTGTCTTAACATCAGTCGATGTCATCTTCAGCCGCACAACTCCACGTCCTGTGGCTTCAACAGAGTGACCGTCTCCAAGTGTTACTTCTTGTGAGGGTTCCAGGCTTTTAAATTCAGCAAACTGTCTCTTGTCATTAACACATAACTCACCATTAGTCTGACTCTCTCACTATCTGAGCTGCTGTAACTTGAGCATTTGTTTGCTTTTTTGTACGCTTGCTTGTACAGCTTATTTTTAACCACTTATCTTTTTTCTGTGCTTCTAATATGTAAAGCTGCTTTGAAACAATTACCAATTGTAAAAAGCGCTATATAAATAAATTTGACTTGACTTGACTTGACTTGTTCAACTTTCTGCAGTTACGCTTGAAATGATACCATATTAAATGAGGCAAGGGTGTAGAGTTACATTCAAGATATTTTAAAGCATTACGATTTTTTTTTCACAGGAAATGTTATTTTGGTGATTAAAGATGAGTTTAAAGGGNTTTATTCTCAACATTTTATCTCGACTTTTTTCTCGAAATTTAACGACTTTTTTCTCATTAACGAGTTTATTCTCGTAATTTAATGACTTTATTCTCGTAATTTAACGAGTTTATTCTCAACATTTTATCTCGACTTTTTTCTCGCAATTTAGTGAGTTTTTTTCTCGCAATTTAACGAGTTTATTCTCAACATTTTATCTCGACTTTTTTCTCGAAATTTAACGACTTTTTTCTCGCAATTTAACGACTTTAATCTCGAGATGGTTTTATTTTTTTATTATTGCTTGGCCCTAATCCTCTTCCGTAAAAACATATTTAAATTGCTCATAATAAAATAAAAACAAGCAAACAACAAATAATCATCTTAAAACACTTAAAAAATTATAAGGCCATATCATGGTATTTCTGCAGTCTTTTCATCCCTGAAATCGAAATTAATACGTTTTATTAATTAATATTTATTTAATATTAACACAATAAATATCTTTGACAAATGCAAAAAAATAATAATAATCTTTAATGATAAAATATTAAAGACTTAAACAGATTCACATAATATAAATATCATTCATTTTCCCACATACATCAGTGTGCGCTAAGCCCAGTGGTTCAACAGCTCGTTGGCGATCACTAGTTGTGAACTTACTCCGATGATGCTGTCCTTCAGCACATGAATCACAGATGATCAAAGTCGAAGCCATTAACTAGACACTCATTATGCACCTTCTTCAGATTTTGTACACCTGGGTGGCCATAACGTCGGTGCAAGGTTTGTTCCTTAGTCTCTTTATGCTGTTGGGGATAAACAGTTTAGGACCCTTGACCAGATATGTCGAATGAAAGACCAGGAGTCAGAGATGCAATCAATTAAAGAAATAGTTTGCAATTTTATCAGCAGAAGTCAGCTTCAGGTCTCACAAGGACCGCTCTGGGTACATTCACATTTCCACAACAATTATACTCTGACTACGTCATTACTAAGGTAAAAAAGATTCTGATTGGCTAAGAGAAGAATTCTTCCACACATGGACAGATAGTAAGAACACTCAAAAAAAATGAACTTTCACTGTTGTTAGTTTCACTCAAACCACCCTTGTTCACATTACTTAAAAAACTCATGTAACTATGTTGTTCCTGTGTTCATGTGGCTCAGTGGTAGAGCATTGCGTTAGCAGCGCAAAAGGTTGTGGGTTCGATTTCCAGGGAACACATGTTAGGTAAAAAATGTTAGCCTGAATGCATTGTAAGTCGCTTTGGATAAAAGCGTCAGCTAAATGCATAAATGTAATTTAACTGTGTTGTTCCTACTAAAATTGAGTATTTTCAGCTTTACTTAGTAAGTGTTTGTTCAGTCAGCTTAACATTGCTGTGTGAAACACACACATTATTGTTGACATAACTAACTGCGCAGTGGATCCGTAGTTTCCGGCATGCTTTGCAACGGACTGCATTAGGAGAGTAAATTTAGGGATTAAAGTGTTATTTTATGTGTTTTTCAGTAAAGATGTTGTTAGTTTATGTTAGTGTTTAATGTGCAGTTATGTTGGACATTTAGAGTAGTTTCTGTAATGTTTTTGAATTTTGTGGTTATCATGCAGAAGAGCGTCGCACATGTTTTGGGCAGTCGTGGCCTAATGGATAGAGAGTCGGACTTGTAACCCAAAGGTCATGGGTTCGAGTCTCAGGTCCGGCAGGGATTGTCGGTGAGGGGAGTGAATGTCCAGCGCTCTCCCCACCTTCAATACCACGACTGAGGTGAGACCCTTGAGCAAGGCACCGTACCCCCAACTGCTCCCCGGGCGCCGCAGCAATGGCTGCCCACTGCTCCGGGTGTGTGTTCACGGTGTGTGTGTTCACTGCTGTGTGTGTGCACTTGGATGGGTTAAATGCAGAGCACAAATTCCGAGTATGGTCACCATACTTGGCCACATGTCACTTCACTTCACTTCACTTCATTTTGGGGTTTGATATGTTGTATCCTTTTTATGATTTTTTTTTTTTACATGTGTTCACCTTACGTAATCAACATAACATTATTAAGTAAACCGCACATATAAATATTATGCAACGGTGACATTCAAATGATTTGTATTTACTCAAATACATTTTGTCAGCTTTACTTGAATTTCTTTTGTTCATTCAACTAAATAGTTTTTTGTACAAATTACTCAATATTGTTGCGTGGAACCACTTGAGACTTATTTTTTAAGTAAATCCAACAATTCATTTTTTTGAGTGAAGCGTATCTCCATGCATCAGGATGCTGACGAGTGTTTGAAAAGGAAAATAAATGCTTTAACATACGTTGAAGAAGTCATTCAAATAATTTAACAGAAAGATAAATGTTGATTAATAACTTAAAAGATATATATTGAAGCGGCAGTGGATTCCAGAATCCACCCCTTCAATGCACATTCACATTTTCTGTTACACGCATTTTTGTCCCGTTCTCTACACTTCACATAATAGAGACTGCCTTCTATTGTTGTAGTAGCGATCAACTTTTGCTTAACATCCATGATGCAGCATCTGTTCTCTGTGGACTTGACTTTTTTCCAGACTGAGTTACCTTGAACACACTCTGTAAGTTGTGGTACATACAAAACATCATTCAACTTGCATTTTTTTGTCTTAACATCAGTCAATGTCATCTTCAGCCGCACAACTCCACGTCCTGTGGCTTCAACAGAGTGACCGTCTCAAAGTGTTACCTCTTGTGAGGGTTCCAGGCTTTTAAATTCAGCAAACTGTCTCTTGTCATTAACACATAACTCACCATTAGTCTGACTCTCTCACTATCTGAGCTGCTGTAACTTGAGCATTGTTTGCTTTTGTTCAACTTTCTGCAGTTACGCTTGAAATGATACCATATTAAATGAGGCAAGGGTGTAGAGTTACATTCAAGATATTTTAAAGCATTACGATTTTTTTTTCACAGGAAATGTTATTTTGGTGATTAAAGATGAGTTTAAAGGGATACAATTGTTGACTACAGGGGAACTTTAAGCTAATTTGATTTCATTTTAAGCTTATTTTATTTTTTTGTACGATTATTTTATTCTTATTTTATTTTATACTTGTTTTATTTTGTTTTTTTAAGCATATTTTATTTCATGCTCTTTCAGTTGTAGTGTCAATCAGGAGACACTGACCTCTGCTGGACAGCTGCAGGAACAGCAGGTGAAAATACAAATGAGATTTACATTTAAATATGAATGAAATTTGATACATTTTCGGCAAAAATACAATTTACGTCCTGTCTGTCCTATGGGTTCAGAAGACTTGTAATATGAGACTTGTAATGCATATGGACTAATATTATTATTATTATTCAGTGATCATTGTTTTTGTTGTTTTTGGTTGAGATCACTGCAACAATATGAGGGTGAATGATGACAGGATTTTAAGTTTCACCTTGAATTGTTTAAATCATGCATTTCATACAATAACAGACAGTGACAGCCATCATAAGGCAAACACACACACACACGTTTGCATATGTCTGTAAAACACACGAATTCGTTCAGCTAATGATGCTCATCAAATGTGTTTATGCAAATACAGAAACAGAAATGATTTGCATGGACAGTGATGATTATTCAGAATTAAGAGTCTACAATATCTAACAAATATCAACCAAGCTTTGTTATATTTATAGCACAAAAGGACTAGTGTAGTTGCATTATTATAGTATTATTATTATTTTATAATTAATATACTTGATAATCATCATTAAAAAAGTGCGACTCCGGTGGGACTCGAACCCACAACCTTTGAATCACATCGCTAGATATGCCTAGAAGTCCAATGCGCTATCCATTGCGCCACGGAGCCACCTGTTGATCGACTCGAATATTTCGCCTATTATACATCTAACATTGTAAACCGATTGCGATATATGCTTTCTCAGTATTTTTTTATCTTAAATGTTTATTAATCTGTAACATTAGGAATATTAATCTCTTACATGTTGCTTTAGATCCGCGTTCAGTCTTGTCTCGTGAGACGCCAGTGCGTGCTGTGATTGGCTGAGACGCTGTACACGTCACACGGAAGCGAGAGGAACGTGAAATGGACACGATATTGTAACTTCTTAACATAAACAAATAAACAAAGTTTATTACATGGTAAATATAAACACGGTAAATGTACCTCTCGTCAAACTCTAACGGCGAGGACTTATTTATGAAAGTTCCCGTTTTGTTGTCGCGTGATTTACCGGTCAGGATTTCTCAAGGTAAAAACATTTGCATTTTGTGTTGTTTAAAGACGTTTTTTCCCGTTGTTTTTTGTTATAAAATGATCTGTTTTCATGTTATTTGTAATGTTTGGAAGTTTAAACACGTTTAAAAATAACACAGTGATTTATAAATATTTCATTACATTTGATTGAAACATACATATATATAGAAACTCAATAACGCCACATAAGGAAAAAAAAATCATGCTTTTGTAAAAAACAATATTTATGATACGTAATAAATATATATTTTTTTTTAAAAGTCGAATGACTTAAAAGTAACTTTTATGACGTCATTATGACAAAAAAAAAAAGATTTCAAAATGTATAACTTAGTATGTCATAATTTCGGATTTTTATGTCGTAATTAAGTTTTTGTTCTTATGTGGCAGAAATGGGCTATACATGTGTTGTGAAATATTGGTGTTCTATAAAAACATGTCCTGATTTCTGCCTGTAACAGCATGAGCGGCCAGGAGGTGTCGCTGCTGCTGCAGGAGTGTCTGAGGCGCGCAGTCAGCGGACCGACGCGAGACACCGCGACGCTCCCGCACCGCCGCGGTAATGACGCGCACAGCGCTGCAGAGGGCGCCAGTCAGTCGGTTATTTGTGATGATGGGCCTACAGTGTAAACAAGTTCATCTGTTTTATATTTATTATTTATTCCCTTCGATTCTTGAATGCAAAAGTTAGTATAAATGTGTGAAAATAGCAGCAACTTTCCAATGTCAAATATTTTTCTTAGCTGGGTAGTTCACCCGAAATGTTGGACCCATTTGACTTTCATTGTATGTACGAAAACAAAACATTGATCCAAGAAAGACATTAAAGGATTAGTTCACTTTCAAATTAAATTTCCTGATAATTTACTCTCCTCCATGTCATCCAAGATCTTTCTTCAGTCGAAAAGAAATGAAGGTTTTTGATGAAAACATTCCAGGATTTTTCTCCATATAGTGGACTTCAATGGGCACCAAACGGTTGAAGGTCCAAATGTCAGTTTCAGTGCAGCTTCAAAGAGCTCTACATGATCCCAGACGAGGAATAAGAGTCTCATCTAGAGAAACCATCAGACATTTTCAAAAAAAAAAAAAAAAAATTCATACATTTTAACCATAAATGCTCATCTTGAACTAGCTCTCTTCTTCTTCCCTATAATGCTGCGTTCACACCGAACACGTCTGGGGCGTCTGATTTACATGTTAAGTCAATGTAAACGCGCATCTAGACATCCTGTGGTGCGAATCAAGCGTCTAGCGTGGCGTGAATCAGCCGTTGACACGCGAATGGCGTGGCGCGAATCGAGCGTCTGACGCGAGTTGAAAAATCTGAACTTTGGCGAAAATTCACGCCACGTTAACCAATCAGGAGCTTGCTCTCGTAGTGACGTAGCGAGCTAAGGCAGAAATCCGAAACAACAATGGAGGAAAAAATCATCGTCGCAGTACATCTTCATACATTTATAGAAACAGGAAAAAAGAGGATCTTTCTTGAAAGAAGAAAGAAAGTGAGTGAGGAGGTCGGACAATCTGCTAAGTTATAAAAAACGGTCTTTACTCAATTTGAGCTATATATATACATATTGAGACTACAAGCTGGCAAATTGATCTTATTCGCTGTAATTTACAACTATTTCCCCGCTGACCAGTTGTGTTTATTCAGAGGAAGTGTGCAGAAAGAAGTGGAAGAGTCTGGGGCACATAAAGGAGTGCGAGAGCCCCTCTCATGATGCAAATTTGCGTCTGTTGTGAAGTGAATTTCACACGCGAATGAAGCGAGTAAACTCAAAACGTTCAAGCGTCCAATTAGATGCATCTGACGCAAATTTGACGCCCCAGACGCGTTCGGTGTATAATAAGAATTCCGGCAGTGTAGACGCTGCTAAGCGTATTACTGCCCTCCACAGGTCAAAGATTGAACTAATTGTTATATACTTGCACTAGCATATTGAATATGACAATTTAGTTCAAACTTTCACCTGAGAAGAGAGCTAGTTCAAGATGAGCATTTATGGTTATGATTATTTTATTAAATGACATTTTTTTTAGAAAATGTCCGATGGTTTCTCTAGATAAGACTCTTATTCCTCGTCTGGGATCATGTAGAGCTCTTTGAAACTGACATTTGGACCCGTTGAACCCCAGTGAAGTCCACTATATGGAGAAAAATCCTGGAATGTTTCCCTCAAAAACCTTCATTTCTTTTCGACTGAAGAAAGAAAGACATGAACATCTTTGATGACATGGGGGTGAGTAAATTATCAGGAAATTTTAATTTGAAAGTGAACTAATCCTTTAAACAGGGCTTGACCTCTGACCTCTCACCCTCAGGGTCGTTTCCGGACGAGCTGAACACGCTCCTACAGGAGGCGGCGGACAGAAAGTGGCCGTTCGTGGAGGAGAAGTGGCAGTACAAACAGTCGGTGATGTCTGAGGACAAAACGAACTCGTCGGACCTCGTCAGGAAGCATCTGCCGCAGTTACTGGTAACGATCGGACCGTCGCTCACGGTGAATAACGCTGAATCCCAGATCTGAATCCTGCTGTGATTCCAGGTGTTTCTCAGAGACAGCATCGCCGCAGATGAGCCGCAGTGGGCCGTCGCTGCCGTCTTCCTGCTCGACCGGCTTCTGTACTGGATGGACGGCTCGCGTGTCCTGCTGAAGGTTGCTAAAACGTTGCACAAACGTTACCCGGAGGTTCCCATCGCCCCTCAGGTCATCCTCAGACAGGCTCGTGTCTATCTGAACACCGGTGAGCTCGTCTCTATTCCCAGCTGACAAGCATATGTTCTCTGAACGTTCAAAAGGAAGACTAATAATTCTGTTTTTTCTTGGTTTACGTGAACATTAGAGAAACGTTAAAGGGCACCTATAATTCCCTTTTCACAAGATGTAATATCAGTCTCTGGTGTCTCCAGAATGTGTCTGTGAAGTTTCAGCTCAAAATCCCCCACAGATCATTTATTATAACTTGTCAAATTTGCCCCTATTTGGGTGTGAGCAAAAACACGCCGTTTTTGTGTGTGTCCCTTTAAATGCAAATGAGCTGCTGCTCCCGCCCCCTTTCCAGAAGAGGGCGGAGCTTTAACAGCTCAACAACAACAAAGCTGGAGAATCTCACGCAGCCAAAATGAGGATTGTCAGTAACGGTGTTCAGCCTTACATTGTTCAAACCGGAGTCGACACTGATGGAGAGACTCAGGAAGAAGTTACAACTTTTAGAATGAAACTGGACGTTTCTGAATGGTTAGTGGATAAATTTATGTAGTTGCTGTGGAGTTGATTCAACTCATCCACTAGCATGTGTCGTCATGTTCATCTTTTGTGTTGAATTGACCCTCGTTTGTGAAGCAGTCCGGCGTAAAATGACGGCATGACAACAACACTCTACTACAACAACTCTTCCTCTTCTCTAAAGCAGCCCAACATGGCCCCGCCCCCTTTGTTGAGTGTTCTCGGGGGCGGGGTTTATGCAAATTTCGGGGTTTGTGATGTCACAAACCCAGGAAGAAGCTCGTTGTAGTCCCTACCAGCCGTTATTTCTGTAAAAGAAAATATCTCTCTTTGCATTGAACTTTGAGCGTCGTAACTTTGCAGATGTTGTTTATGATCAAACAGTAACATTACACACTAACTAAAGTTAAAACAGTGAAATCATTATCAACCACCACTTTAAGGGAATGTTTTGCCTATTTGATTATTTTGCAAGAATTATGGGATTTTTTAACCATCTGAAAAAACATTTAAAAAACGTCTTTTCTTAGTTATGTGAATGTTGAGAGAACGTTCCATTTTTCCAACATTATGGGAATGTTGGAAAACGTCCAATTAAAACGTTTCAGAAAAACAATCTGAATCAAAGTTTTGAGAACATTATTAAAGACCAAATAACGTTCTATTGACGTTACTGGAAGAACCTCTGTTGCCAGAACGTTCCCTGATTCTTCCGCAGTGTGATCGTCTGGTTTTGTGATGCAGGTAAACTGCGGAAGGCAGAGTTCATTCTCAGCAGTCTGATCAATAATAAAGCTTCAACAGGTGCGTTCTCTTTCATTCCTCTTCCACCTCATCTGTCCATCTCTACTGTGTTGTTTCTGACTGTGGGCTGGATTTTGTTTCAGGCTGTTGGACGTATCAGAAGGCCAGTGATCAGACGCTAGTGCAAGCCGTCAGTCTTCAGGTGCGCGGACAAGTGCTGCAGACGCTAGGTGAGGAATTACAGGAATTAACTCAGTATTAACCTGATTAACCTGCTGGATCGTGTTTCTAAGGCCTCTAACATGATCAAAACAATCTCATCCAGTCCTTCTGTCGTCTGATTGATAGTTTAGACTGTCTTATCAAGTTAATGTGTGTCTGTTATAGTGTTTGTGTTTATTGAAGGTCTGTGGCTTGAGGCTGCTGAACTCATATGGGCGTCTCTGATTGGCTTTTACGCTCTTCCACAACCTGATAAAAAGGTCTGGACACAGACTCTCACAATGAATCTACACACTGCTGACCTCTATCACTCATTTTGCCCATCAGTGTGTCTGTATTTGAGCATCAGTCATCCTCTT
Source organism: Anabarilius grahami (assembly GCA_003731715.1). NCBI lineage: Eukaryota > Metazoa > Chordata > Actinopteri > Cypriniformes > Xenocyprididae > Anabarilius > Anabarilius grahami. The sequence goes on along the minus strand of RJVU01048836.1, from coordinate 487,553 downwards.
GAATCTGTTTTCAGGGCATTGGAACGTCCCTCGGGCTCCTGGCCATCATACTGACCTCCATGAACGACAGAGACTTCGCTGCGCTTCAGGAAAAGCCTCATATTGACTTGGTAAGACAGTCTGAAATGTCCTGAATCAGTTTTTGCCTGTGCTGAGCCCGTCGTCAGATGTTCGCCGTCTCTCTCTCTCTCTTCCAGAGTTTTCTCGGAGAGACTCGTCATCGTCTGCTGTCTGCGGCGCGGGCCGCCAAAATGGCGGTTGTGTTCAGTCAGTATGGATCTCTGTACGTCCTGACCAATGTGGTGAGTCGACTCTGTGTCTGTGTAAACAGAACCTTAACACCTTTGTTCCACAAGAGTTTGTTTCATGTCACATTAATTTTACTAAAGCATCAGAGGCACTAATATTTCTGTAGCGAGAACTATTATGTGACTGTAAAATAATAAAATGTGCCGCAAGGGTTGTAAACTATAAACTTAATTAGAAGGTGTACAAAAATGTGTATGTGACAGTCGTGAATCTAAGATATAAAAAAAGTCACAAGGTCATATTTTTTTAGATTAAAAGTCAAAATTATTAGAAGTCAAAATTGACAAAAACTAAAAATTATGAGATAAAATGTTGACAGTCATAATTATGATATAAAGACAACATTATTAGAAGACAAAACTGGAAAAAAATATATAGTCAAAATTGATAATGTCAGAATTTTGACATACTAAATCATAATTATGAGATATAAAGTCAAAATTGACAAAAAAAGTCGAGATTATGAGATAAAAAGTCAAAATGATGACAGACATTATGACAAAGTCATAATCGAGATAAAAAGTCAAAATGGATTAAAAATGTCAGAATTATGAGATATATAGTCAACATTGACAAAAAGTTGAGATTATGACAGTCATAATTATAATTATAATAAAAATTTTAAATTATTAGAAGAGTCGAAATNGACATACTAAATCATAATTATGAGATATAAAGTCAAAATTGACAAAAAAAGTCGAGATTATGAGATAAAAAGTCAAAATGATGACAGACATTATGACAAAGTCATAATCGAGATAAAAAGTCAAAATGGATTAAAAATGTCAGAATTATGAGATATATAGTCAACATTGACAAAAAGTTGAGATTATGACAGTCATAATTATAATTATAATAAAACATTTAAATTATTAGAAGTCAAAAATGACAAAGTCGAAATTATGAGATAAATAGACAGAATTATGACTGTCATAATTATGATAAAAAGTCAACATTATGAGATCAAAATTGACAAAAAAATTTAAGTCATGTGATAAATTAAAATTATTGCATAGTAAATCATAATTGAGATTAAAAGTCAGAATTATGACATACTGAGTCATACATTATGAGATAAAAAGTCAAAATGACAGTCATAATCATGACAAAGCCAAAATACTGACATATTAAGTCAATTGAGATAAAAAGTCAGAATTATGACACACTGAGTCATAAATTATGAGATATATAGTCAACATTGACAAAAAATTGAGATTATGACAGTCATAATTATAATAAAAAGTCAAAATTATTAGAGGTCAAAACTGACAAAGTCGAAATTATGAGATAAACAGACAGAATTATGACTGTCATAATTATGATAAAAAGTCAACATTATGAGATCAAAATTGACAAAAAAATTTAAGTCATGTGATAAATTTAAATTATTGCATAGTAAGTCATAATAATGAGATATAAAGTCAAAATGACAGTCATAATCATGACAAAGCCAAAATACTGACATATTAAGTCATAATTGAGATTAAAAGTCAGAATTATGACATACTGAGTCATAAATTATGAGATATATATAGTCACCATTGACAAAAAGTTGAGATTATGACAGTCATTATGACAAAAAGTCAATTATATGTTGAAATTTACAAAAAGTCAAAATAATAATATTAAGTCAAAATTATGAGATGAAAAGTCAAAAAAGTCCATTTTTACTTTTTATGTCATAGTTATGACCTACCAAAGCATGATTTCTTATGTGGTGGATATGGGCTTCCATAAATGTGCATTTGACTGTATTCATTCATTAATAATAAGAACCATTCATTAGACTGACAAACTCATTTGCTGTTATTACACTGAATCTGTTCTACAATGTCAGGTTAGCATTAACACTAGATGTGTTTACCTTTTATTTCCCCCTCCGAATGCTCTTCTGCAGGTCGCCCAGGGCATTTGTTTACTATCCTACAGTTTCTCAAAGAAATGCCCCATGGAGGAGCAGCAAACGTACCTCGCTTTGGCTAAAGAGGCCTTTGAAATTGGCTTGTTAACAAAGACGGCAGGAGACGCCGTCACCAGCAAGCTGGAGCTGCACACGTTCCTCAAAGCTGCCTACTGCTTAGCCACGGCGCACAGATGGATGAGCGGCATGTCCGAGACGGTCATCACAGCGACCAGCGTCTGTCGGGAAGCCTTCACTTTATTCGTCGACTACTGCGCTAGAGCGGATTCCTCGTTGTGTGCCGAGATCATGGCGAGGATACAGCAGATTAAGTCGTTGTTGAAGGTGGAAACGTTCCGTAATTCTGACCCGCGCTCTTTTATTCCCGACAGCTACCGTTCGGTGGAGTTCGGCCCTGTTTTGTTTGCGCTGGGCGATTTTGCCAAGGTGTTGGATGTTTTTGGGAAGCATCACAAGTCTGTTTGTGAGGCATTCGAGAACGGCGTTCGAGGTGGTTCGTGTTCGACTCATGCACGGTGCATAACAGCATTTCAGACGGACACAGAAGTTCTTGCAACGGCCGATCATTCGAGCCTGCTTTCCTCCAAACAGAATCCATCTTTAATTCTGGTTGATCAGGCTCTTGATGGAAGTAAAGAAGCAAACGTCCTCTCTCCAAGCAATCGAAGTAGCTTTCCCAACACCTTTAGACACAACAAAGGATCTCAGAGTCAGTCCCAATCAAAGCAAGAGCTTGTCACAACTGAAGACGTTGAGGACAACACACCGAATACATCAGGTACCCAACGGAGAGACGTTTGGAAGAACCCAGAAGCAAGAACGTCTTCGAGTTCCTTGAACAGTGGCTCCTCATGGGAACAAGTATCGGGACTGTCTCAGAGTTGTGTGGAAACTGTAGAAGACATTGTAGATCCTTCTCAAACTTGTCATACTTGTGATGAACGAAGCAGTTTTGGCTCTTTTGAGGCTCTTGATGGAAGTAAAGAAGCAAACGTCGTCTCTCCGAGCATTCGAAGTAGTGTTCCCAACACCTTTAGGCACAACAAAGGATCTCAGAGTCAATCCCAACAAAAGCAAGAGCTCGTCACAACTGAAGACGTTGAGGACAACAAACCGAATACATCAGGTACCCAACGGAGAGACGTTCAGAAGAATCCTGAAGCAAGAACATCTTCAAGTTCCTTCAACAGTGGCTCCTCGTTTGAACAAGTATCGGGACTGTCTCAGAGTTGTGTGGAAACTGTGGAAGACATTGTAGATCCTTTTCAAACTGATCATACTTGTGATGAACGAAGCAGTTTTGGATCTTTTGAGGCTCTTGATGGAAGTCAAGAAGCAAACGTTGTCTCTCCGAGCATTCGAAGTAGTGTTCCCAACACCTTTAGGCACAACAAAGGATCTCAGAGTCAATCCCAACCAAAGCAAGAGCTCATCACAACTGAAGACGTTGAGGACCAACAGAAAGATGTTCGGAAGCACAGCGGCTCCTCATGGGAACACGTATCGGGAGCGTCTCAAAGCGGCATTGAAACCGTGGAGGACGTTGTAGATCCTTCCCGTGACAGCAACGAAATCAATAAAGGTGCAAAGTTTGACCATCCCAAAGGTGGAAGCACTTCCTCGTTTTCCCTGTGCGATAGCTTCGGATCGCACTCATCTTGGCAAAAACTGTCCATGAGCCCCACAGATCGGCTTACAAAAGCGTTCCCGCAAAAGATTCAGGAATGCCAAGGAACGACTCTGTTGTCCACCGAGAGCGAATCATTTGAGGAACTGGGGTTTGAGCATCTGTCAGACTCTACCGTCCCATCCTCATCTACGGGACACAACGAGCCGCCGTGCAACACATGCTTCAAGAACTGCATGATGGGAAGTGACGTTCTGACGGAGCGTGACTACCGATCGCTCTTGGCTGGAGTTTGTCACAGCTGCCTCGTCAAGCGACTGCCGAACAAACCGCTGAAACCCCTGGACAGCAGACAACTGGAGAAGGCCTACGGTAGGTGACGCCGGACACTGTATCTTCTGCAGGTTAATGGTTCTGATAACCTTATGAAGTGTTGTCTATTCCAAACAAGTCTGTGTTCATCTGATCTGCAGATGCCATCGTCTTGAAGTACTCGAAGGCCTCTGGCGTCTGGATGGGATGCGAAACCAGCGTTTACATTGGGAAATCGATGGGTGTGAAAGGCAAACAGAGACAAGCCATCGAGCTTCAGTATCTGCACCAGGAACAACTGCTCAACAGGTGAAAACACCACAAATGCACAAATACAAACCTTTAGCTTTATTAATGAACAATCATGCCACAAGAATCAAAACGTTGCTTAGCTGGGATTTTTCCGTATTGATAAGGAAATCATCATATTCTAATCATCATATTCAATCATCAGTTATGTAGGGAAGGAGTATCTGAAGGATAAAGGGCTTCACGCGCACCTGGACGACGTGGAGCGACAGATGACGGCCCAATACTACGTTACCGAGTTTAATAAACGCTTGTATGATAATAACGTCACGACCCAGATCTTCTTCATCCCCTCTGAAGTGCTGCTGGTGAGATCCAACACATTATTAATAATTTATCAAACTCGCCAAATATGTCTCGCACATTTAGAGATCCTGTATTTTTGAACAGAACCCACTTTTGTTGGTTCAGCATGATTGACATGGAATCAGAGATACATTACACTGAATGTGTAATAATTAATTATGAGAGTAAATCAGTAGGTAAATTATTATTATTATTATTAATAATAAAAAATAATTATCTTGTTATTATTATTATTTATTATGTGTTTTACAG
>RJVU01048836.1:463035-474092 GCA_003731715.1 Anabarilius grahami | reverse complement strand
AAAACTATTTAAAATGTATTAAAAAATTTAAAATATAAACAATAATATTAATGAATATGAATTCAAATAAGAAATAAAAAAGGAATACAAATAATATTTAAAATGCATTTAAAATAAAAAAAATACAGTGATAGATAATAATAATAAAGAAATAAAAAGTATCTAAAATGTTATTTAACCTAAATAAAATTATACATACATAATAATATCTGCAGGATGCATTTAAGATGATTTGCCATTAATAAAGCATTTGTTTATATTAGTTAACATGAAGTAACATTGAAAAATACTTTATTATGTACTATTAATCTCAGTTAATTTTAATTTCAACATTCACTAATACATTATTAAAATCAAAACATGCATCTGTTAATATTATTTAATGGACCTGAAATGAAAAGTTCTATTTTATTAAGAAAAATTCATAAATACTGAAACAAGTGTTGTTGTTTAGTTAATGTTATTGTAAAGTATTACCAACATTTTTGAGGTCGCTGTGAAACAACTAAATATTAATTTTCATGCAGATGTGAACCTTTTCCTGAAGGATAAAATCAAGTCTAATCCTAGGTTTTTTTATACTGTTTCACAGAAATATGTAACATTAGAAAGTAAAAGGGTAAATTGTGTCTCGTGTTTTGGATGGGGGAATGTTGAATCTACAGCCAGAGCTTCACATTTAAAGTCATTGAAACTTTGGAAAACACTCCGCTTTATTCCAGGTAAATATGTGGCCACCGTCACAGAGTTCGGCTGTATCCCGGTATCAACGCTTTACTACACAGAAGAGCGCGGTTGGATGGTCACCTCGTAAGACACTTTATATGTGATTAAAATACTTCAGTGTGTGTGTTGGTCACTGTAGGTCTTTCTCCAGCCCTAGTGATGATAACAGCTCAACTTTAACAATAATGTGTTTTTCAGCTATTTTGATGGAGTGAGGGGGGTGGAGGATCCAGGGGAGTTCATTCCTCCGCCGTTCTGTGACGTCCAGACAGAAGAGGAGATGCTCGACTTCTACAGCGCTCTCTCCGAGGAATCCATGTTTAACATGCTGTAATACTGTGATTACTGCAGAGTAATGATCTTAACATGTCCAGAGGCTTTTGTTACTGTAAACACCCTGTTTGCCTTTTTCTTTTTAAATACTGATGCTGCTCTTTATGATTTAATCACTAAATGCATCTATGGTTCATGTCAATCAAAAGCACTTTAATCATTTAAAAAAAAAAGGGAAAATAAATAGTTTTTCTTTCTGTATTTTCTTGTATTATTGTTCTTAGAGATGTAGTAGAGTGGTGTTAAAGCTGAACACCGTTACTGACAATCCTCATTTTGGCTGCGTGAGATTCTCCAGCTTTGTTGTTGTTGAGCTGTTAAAGCTCCGCCCTCTTCTGGAAAGGGGGCGGGAGCAGCAGCTCATTTGCATTTAAAGGGACACACACAAAAACGGCGTGTTTTTGCTCACACCCAAATAGGGGCAAATTTGGCAAGCGATAATAAATGATCTGTGGCGTATTTTGAGCTGAAACTTCACACACACATTCTGGAGACACCAGAGACGCATATTAGCTCTCCTGTAGCTCAGTGGTTAGAGCATGGCACTAGCAATGCCAAGGTCATGGGTTCGATCCCAGGGATTGCACATACTCGGATACAAAAATGTATAGGATAATGCAATGTAAGTCGCTTTGGATAAAAGCGTCTGCCAAATGCATAAATGTAAATGTATTACATCTTGTGAAAGAGGCATTATAGGTGCCCTTTAATGAAACGTACCCACATTCAAGAATACATGAAGCTAGATTTTGTTTTTAAAGCAGAGGCTCGTTTATATATTGCATACATACAACAAAATATTCTTGGAGACATGAATTTCATGATGAAAGTTTTGTGAAAATGATCAAAAATGTTGGTGCTGAATGGAAACTTTTTTTAAAAACACTGGTGGGAAAAAAAGTTAAAAATAAGTCAAACACTAAAATCTATTTTTCCCATCTTTATTGCAGTCATCTCCATTGAGAAACATGTCAAATGCATAAACTATTAAAACACTGAACCAACGAATCCAAGTGAATAAATGTAAATCAATCGTCTTATAGAGATCAGAAGGTGTTTAATATAAGAAACAGTGACTGAAAACACGTTTGTGCTTCTGTCTTGCATAAATCATGAGTGTCATTCAGATTCTGTGATAGTCGTGGATCTCTTGATTGAGTTGGTCCTTCGAGTCTAACGAAGCGCTAATATACGAGTGAGCAAAACTACCATATAGTCATTACGTTCTCATTGATTTCCTACAGCGGTGCGTTTTAAGTGAGCTTCGCTAGTGTTAGTATATTTACTCATTTAACCTCCTCCACCAAACCAAACGCTTATTCAAAAACTGACGATGCTTCATGATGTGAAATGTGAGACCAGTTTCCAAACAAATAGACTAAATAAAAGCACATTTGAACCAAGTTATAAACTTACGAGAAAAAAGTCAAAACTGTGAGATAAAAAGTCGCTATTACTTTTTTGATTTTATTCCTCGTTTCCCTTTAATGGAAAAACATGTCTTTTCAAACCCATATGCTGTTATTGTTTTAAACAAAAGAAGAAACGCAATGAGAGCTGATAGTGTGGCGAACGATCCGTCTGAGAGTTGAATGGCTTTTTGAGATCTACGATCAGAAGACGAGCGGATTTGGTCTGATTGGTTCCTGAGCCGGCGGGACGAGGCGTGTGATTGGCTGTGAGCGTTTATGTCATGAGGAGGCGGTGCACGTGCTGCAGCTGCTGCTGGGACAGGACGAGGCAGTGCGTCTGCTCCTGACCGCGGGCGCAGGGGATCATCACCTTCCCCACCAGCACCGAGCCGCCCTTCTGCTCCTCTTTAGCCTGAGACACAAACATCAGGTGATTAACATGCTGTTCTTATACAGATGTGTGTCGTGTGTTTGTGCGCTCTGACCTTGACGAAAGAAGCCGAGGGGAACGTGGCGAAGTCGGACGGCACACGAGCGCCGGGCTGCTGCGACACGACGTGCTGCGACACCTCAGCCTGAAACAGACACATGATCAGTGCGCTGAAACAAACACACGGCCTGTGAGTGATGATGATGTGATCAGCTGACCTTCAGTTTATCCAGCGCGTCGCTCAGAGACTTCAGTCTGGCCGTCTGTTCCAGTAACTGAGCGCTCGCACTCGCTGCACACACACACACACACACACACACACACACGGTCAGTGTTGTTCAAACATGAGCGGTCAGCGAGAAGAAATGAATACTTTTATTCATCAAGAACGCATTAAACTCATCAAAAGTGACAGTAAAGACATTTATAATGTTACAAAAGATTCTATTTCAAATAAATTCTGTTCTTTTGAACTTTTGTTCATCAAAGAATCCTGAGAAATAAAATGTATCAGTTTCCAGACAAATATGAAACCGTTTTCAACATCATATCAGAATAACAAATCAGCATATTAGAATGATTTCTGAAGGATCATGTGACACTGAAGACTGGAGTAATGATGCTGAAAATTCAGCTTTGATCACAGGAATAAATTACACTTTACTGTATATATATATATATATATTCACAGAAAAATATGGAAGCTCATTTACAGCACATAATACAAAAAAAAATCATGCTTTGGTAAATTACAACTATGATATAAAAAGTCACAATAATGAGTATAGACTGTCATAATTATTACTTAGTATGTAAATGACTTTTTCATCATTTTGACTTTTAATCTTATAATATTGATTTTTTTTTAACACCTTCAGAACTATTTTGTTCATTGAGCAATTTAAAAAAAAAACTATTTGATATTTGCTCTTCTTCAATGTAGAAATGAATCTAAAAAAATATTTCTGACATTTTTTATTAGATTTTTTACATAAACATTTTTCAAACATAAAAATCATCATAATTTAACAGACTGTGTGTCATAATAATGATTTCATATGTCAGTAATGATTTACCAAATCTTTTGTTCATAGGAGTGGAAATGGGCTTCCATAGAAAACTGTTAAATTTCAATAATATTATAAATACTGAACACTGAAGACTGGAGTAATGATGCTGAAAATTCAGCTTTGATCACAGGAATAAATTACACTTTACTATATATATATATATATATATTCACAGAAAAATATGGAAGCTCATTTACAGCACATAATACAAAAAAAAATCATGCTTTGGTAAATTACAACTATGATATAAAAAGTCACAATAATGAGTATAGACTGTCATAATTATTACTTAGTATGTAAATGACTTTTTCATCATTTTGACTTTTAATCTTATAATATTGATTTTTTTTTAACACCTTCAGAACTATTTTGTTCATTGAGCAATTTAAAAAAAAAACTATTTGATATTTGCTCTTCTTCAATGTAGAAATGAATCTAAAAAAATATTTCTGACATTTTTTATTNATGTATAGATAAAAACTATGGGATTTTTTTTTTAATCACCAATCAATTTTTAGGCTTCAGGATTGTTTTTAACCAAACTATGTATAAAGATGATTCTCAACTATGTTATGAAAGATATAGTGGAATTATTTGATATACCACATTATTAACATTATGCAATTTAACTTTATGCAATATGTGGGTAAAATGGCCATACATCAGTTTTCCCATTCAATACAATTCATCTATACACTGTATCTAATTTGCATATTAATGTGTTCTTGGAGCAACATGTAATGAAAAAAGAAGTGTAATAATGGGAGTAATAATAAATATCAAAATAATATCTAATAATTAATAGGAATATTGATATAAAATTTCTTTCCCTATTCACTTGTTGTATCTCCTAAAATGCCTGATAAACATGATTTAAGTCCTGGTGTCCACTACAGAGGTCATGTATGAAATCAATGTCCTGTTTTGTAACAGAAAGTCATATTTTCATTTTAAACCCCATAACATTTTCCTGAGATGTTGATTTATAACAAACTATTTGAAAATTAATCCGATTTAAATGATAATTACAAAATATTATCATATAAGAGTGCTATTTTAATTTTCAGTCATATTTAAAGACCAAGAAGTTGTTGTTGTCATGGCGAAACCTCTAAAAATTTGGTATCTCTGCAAAGCCCTGAATGTGCTAAAACTGTGACATGTATGATGTCAGAGAAAATCACTAAAATATAATGTCCACTACAGAGGACAAAAGTCTATTTCTGGGTCCCAGGAGGATATATTAATTTATTCATATTTATTCATTCTACCATGGTGAATGAACAATAGTAACTGCTACGCACGACCAATTTGAAAATTCTGTGCAACTGCCACTAGGGGGTGAAATGCGACATTCGTATCCTGATGTCTCGTGCAGTGAAAAGGCGGCTTACAATGCCCTTTTTTTTTAGCTTACCGTGTCCTAACCAGACGTGACATAGCTACAAGATGACAAAATCAATCATAAATCACAGCCAATGACAACAGCGTGAAAAAAAAAGACTGTAACAACTATACTATAACAAAACGCATGAAACAACACAATAAAAAAAAATGGTATAGAAAAATTACATTTTGATAAATGGAAACTAAAATTTAAAGCGACAAACTAAAGTCCCTGATATTCCACGACTTGGACAAAAAATAAATAAAATATTCTGACTTTCAATGTCTGGAATAGACTATTTAAAATTCCATGACATTCCAGAAATTCCATGACACGTGACCCTTTAAAAACACTAAATCTTACCAACCTTTATATCCCTTATATTATTAAATCTTATATATATATATATATGTGTACAGTACTCTGCAAAAGTCTTAGGCCATCATTAGATGTTGTTTTAGCAATGGTATAATAACCATATATAGTTATTTCTATATTAGAATATAACCAGAAAATACAGAATGTATGCAGTATTAAAACCAAACAAAATCAGAAAAAAAACTGCTTTTATAGACTAAAGTGGCAAGTATTTAGTGACTTCCTCTTACACTTGAGCAACAGCAGGAAACGTTTCCTTCTGTTAAACATAAATGGAACAGAAAAGGACTTGAAGGCCAAGAAAACCTGATGAGAAGTTTCCTTTTTGAGAAAATGGAAGTCCAGAGGCATGTGACAGGAGGTCACACTAAATACTGATTTTTGTTTAAAGAAGCAATTTTGTTCAAAACATTTTCTTTTTTACATTTTGTGTACACATTTCCTGTATTTTCTGTTTGTATCGTAATAAAGACCAAAAAATAAATATGGATGGTCATTGAAACATTGCTAAAACAACAAAGCTGGTGGTGCCTTAAGACTTTTGCACAGTACTATATATATATATATAAAGCTAGAGGAAACTATATTCTGATGTAGCATCACAGTTCCTGCCGTTGTTTGTTTTGCATGTCCTCTGACCTGTGCTCTTGCCGCTGATGTCCACCACTCTCAGTCCGGCGCTCATCTTCAGCAGGTTCCCCAGCAGCAGGTCCGTCCGGCGGTACAGCGACCCTGACGCCGCCCCCTCTCCCATCACACCCGTCATGTTCGGCACCTGCAGCGGCGGCAGCGACGACAGCTGCGCGTGCATCTTCTCGGCCTGTGAGCGGAGGTCAGAGGTCATGAAGTGAAACCGCATGCGTGTTCATACAGTGATGGAGGATTAAACTGACCTTCAGTCTGTAGTTTTCGCTCTTCAGCTGTTTGATGGCGAGTCGCTGCACGTCGATCTGCTGTTTGAGCAGAGGAGAATCCACGACCTCAACCGCACCGGAGACTCCGCCCACACCTGCAGACACGCCCCCTGAGACACACGCAACCAGCGTCATCATCGGCGACTCAAACTATTACAAACACTGAAATATAAATCTTAACTTAAACTAAATGAAAATTACCAACATTACAAATACGCTGAAATGAGCTTAAGTTGAAGCACTAAAAATTATTAAATAAAATTAAATGAACACTAAAAGTAACTAAATTAAGCTTAAAAAGCATTTTTTTTTTAATGAAAAACTAATAAAATAACAAAAGCACATAATGAAATTATTAAAAAAGTAACAAAAATGAACATGAAAATAAAACAAAATAAAAGCTAATTCAAAATATTAATGAAACTAAAATAAAAACTACGATAACAAACAGACTCTCAGACGAGTGACGGGAGAAACAAAGCTTTTTCAAACTTTGAATCAATATAATATATAATCATTAATATTGTAATTTAATTCGCAGATGTATAAAAATACACTTTTTTTATAATAATAATTAGGGTTGTCAGACTTTCACTACATGATTATTGCGGCCAAAAGAATTAACAGAAACAATATTGCTGCGATATCTACAAAAATGTTGAATAAGGGAATACTGTCAGTCAAATCCATCTTGTACATAAAAAAAAGATAATTTCAAGTTTGAGAGGTTTGCAGAAGTTGCAATATTACACATATATCTAATTAATCTCATATATGATGCAAGAAACTAAACTTTTCAAAACTTTGAATCAACTGAACCAACTGCTTCGCAAAATGATTCACTGTTTTACAGCGCTCGAAACACCACCTGCTGGTCAGAACAGTGTAAATGCAACGAAAACATGCATAAAAACAGCTTTTACAACACATTACAGATTACACTTTCAACAAAACGTTTGCAATCTATTAAACGAAATGAACAAATAATCTAATATCATTAAATATGATGTGTCTGTATAATATGTGTTAATTTATTCAACTGTAGGGCCAATAAGAGGATATTAGCTTCAACTCTTCCTTTTTATTACACAAATGTGACATACAAATGTAGGACCCTATGAAAATCTGTTTTATCCCCCCCCCCAATTCCATTTTATTTATTTTTTCTAAATGATGTTTTTGTTGTTTTAATTGTTCTGAATTGTTCTAAGAATTTCCGACCAATGTCGGTGCAGATGGATGGATGGTTGGAAGGATGAAGGATGGATGGATGGATGGGTGGGTGGATGGATGATGGATGGATGTATATGGATGGATGCGTGGATGGATGGAAGGATGGATGGATGGATGATGGATGTATGGATGGATGTATGGATGGATGGATGGAAGGATGGATGGATATGGATGGAAGGATGGAAGGATGGATGGGTGGATGGATGGATAAACGATGAATGGATGGATGATGGATTGATGGATGGATGGATGTATGGATGGATGGAAGGATGGATGGGTGGATGGATGGATAAACGATGGATGGATGATGGATTGATGGATGGATGTATGGATGGATGGATATGGATGGAAGGATGGATGTATGGATGGATGGAAGTATGGATGGATGGAAGTATGGATGGATGGATGGAAGTATGGATGGATGGATGGATGGATGGATTGATGGGATTGATGGATGTATGGATGGATGGATGGATGGATGAACAATGGATGGATGGATGATGGATGGATGTATGGATGGATGGAAGGATGTATGGATGGATGGAAGGATGGATATGGATGGAAGTATGGATGGATGGATGGATGGAAGGATGGATGGATGGATGGATGGATGGAAGGATGGATGGATGGATGGATGTATGGATGGAAGGATGGATGGATGGAAGGACGGATGGATGGAAGGATGGATGTATGTATGTATGGATGGATGGATGGATGGAAGGATGGATGGATGGGTGGATGGATGGAAAGATGTATGGATGAAAGGATGGATGGATGAAGGATGGATGGATGGATGGATTAAGGATGGATGGAAGGATGGATGGATTAAGGATGGATGGATGAAGAATGGATGGATGGATGGATGGATGAAGGATGGATGGATGAAGAATGGAAGGATGGATGATGGATGGATGGATGGATGGAAGGATGGATGGATGGATGAAGGATGGATGGATGAAGGATGGATGGATGGATGAAGGATGGATGGATGGAAGTATGGAAGGATGGATGGATGGATGGATGAAGGATGGATGGATGGATGAAGGATGGATGGATGAAGGATGGATGGATGGATGGAAGTATAGAAGGATGGATGGAAGTATGGATGGATATGGATGGATGGATGGAAGTATGGAAGGATGGGAATATGTGTGTACCTGCGGCGGCTCCTGTGACGATAGAGGCGATGCCAGACGCTTGCGGCCCACGGAAACCTTCGCCGGCTCGTGATTGGTTGTTGATCCTCTGTTTTAACTCCGCCTTCTCTGCCTCCAGCTGATCGATATCTGCCTGTAACGCGTCCATCGTCTCCTCGAACTCTCTGCAGAGAGACGGGAAGAATCAGATGTGATGCCTTTAACAACTCCATGAGAGATAATGTGAATATGTGACGCTCTCACTTCTCCTTCTTCTTCAGCAGACTCAGAGCGTCGTCTAGTTTGGTCTGGATCTTCTCCACGCGCTCGTCTGCGTCCTTCGTGGACGTGTCCAGCTTTTTCTCCAGCAAACTCAGACGAACGTTCGCCTCGCTCAACTCCTCGCCCTGAAGCAGACGAAACACACACCAGCTTCTTCACATATATACTAATATATAATCATATCTTTATTTATTTCATTTTTGTTCACACACATGTACTTTGTCATTTAAAATCCCATTTTTTTTTGATAATAATAATAATAATTAGGGCTGTTATGATATCAGACTCTCACAACACAATAATTGTGGCCAAAAGAATTTACAGTAACAATATTATCGCAGTATTTACACAACATCTGAATAAGTGAATTAAAACAATTCATCTCGTGTGATAATAGTTCACATTTTGCGACAGTATAAAAGTTTAAGCACTTGAGATTATGAGTATTTCTCATGTATTATTGATCTGTTTTCTGACTCCTGACCTTGATTTTGAGGGATTTTTTCAGCTCTTTGATGACGGTCTCTCGATCCTCCAGTTTATTTCCCAAACCCTCGGCGTCCGTCATCTCCGCTCTCACAGCCGACGCGCGGATCTCCACTGGAGGGTGCTGGACGGACAGACACACCGCAGATGAGACCAGATCTTGACGGATCATTACTGTGTGTGAGAGAGTGAGTGTGTGTGTGTGTGTGTACCGGACGCTGAGGTCTCTCGGCGTCGTACTCTCCCTCCTGCATGGCGGTGGCCATCTTGTTCATGGTGGCGATGACGGCGCTGCAGGACTGACGCAGACACTCGTACGGGTTCAGACCGGGAGCGGCGTAGACCTGTGGACACACGCAGACTGTCACTGAGAGCGACGGAGCGGGGCGACGAGCGTGAGATGATGTGTGCGGCGTCGTGTACCTGCTCCACTGCTGTAAACGTCACGTCTTCCAGTTTCAGAGCCGTCAGTCCCTCCGGCTCCGGCAGCGGCGCGATCATCTGAGCGCCGGCGGCCGCCACTTCCTGCAGGACGGCCACCACACGCGTCAGCTGCTTCCTGCAGTCCGCCAGCGTCTCACCCACCTACAACACACAGTCATGATGAGGAGCGTGTGAATCCAGCCGCTCTGAGACGCTGAAAACCTTTCAGCAATGATGTGTGTATTTCTGTACCTGAGGCGGGAAGGTGAGCGCGGCCGGTATTCCAGGAGCGTCCGTCCCAGGCATCCTCCTGCGGATCTTCTTGCAGAACTGCCGAATGTCCCCGCAGGAAGTGTCCAGGTCCTTCAGGAGCACCGAAAGCTCCGCCCCTTCCTGTCCCGCCTGCAGGAACGCCCGCAGACGGCCGACCTCTGACCCCATGCAGTCCAGAGCGCTCTGGGTGAACTAGAGAACAACACAACTGATCATGAGACTGACTGCAGGTGTGTGTGATTCAGAAACCTGAGGAAACCTGCACTGATATCATTAATGAAACTAAAACTACTACTGAAATAAATGTGAAATAAAATATAAAAATCAGGGTTAAAAGTTGAAGCACTGAACAGGGTGATTATTATTGTTTAGTAAAACTTTAACTTGAATAAAATAACTAAAACTAAAGCTAAAATGGATAAGAACTATATAGACATATTTATGACAAAACACAAAATTACTAAACTAAAATGTAAATAAATATTAAAAAAGCTACATTATTATTATTATTAATAATATTATTAACAAAATATTAATAAAAAACTAAAATAGTAAATCAATGATACTAAAATAA
>RJVU01048836.1:413990-462722 GCA_003731715.1 Anabarilius grahami | reverse complement strand
AAAAAATTTATAATAAAATTAAAACATTATATTATTAAACTTTACTAAATTATATTGCTAAAAATAAATCATTATTTGAGTATTTATTCTAGTGTTTATTTCAGCCGGTGTGTGTTCCTGCAGTCTGACTGAAGTGTGACGAGATATAAATAGTGTTCAGTCAGAATCTAGCATACACAAAAACTAGAGTAGAGCGACTGACGAGTGAACGACTCTCTGAATGAGTCACATGATGTGGGGGATGTACCTTGATGTGGTCGGCCAGCTGTATGGTGCAGTCCTCCGGCTGTTCGGACAGGTGAACGCTGTACAGTTGCTGCAAGAACAAACATTCAGCACTGAACACACACTCCACTGCTGTATTACAGTGCTGTTATTACTGTCATTATGAACAGCAGGTGTGTGTGTGTGTGTGTGCACCTGGTAGTATTTGATGGCTTTGGTGAGCGGCTCCACCTGCACCGTCTCATCCAGCTGGTCTTTATGAAGCAGGTCGATGAGGAAGTCCAGCGAGCGCTCGTGAACGCTCATCTCCGAGTACAGCGTCCCCATGCGCTTGTACACCTCCACACCACACTGGTTCAGAGCGCTGACGGACAGAGCACAAACACTCAATCTGACTGAACAAACACCTGAAATAAACCTTGACTATATCAACTCTGTTTCTGAACCTCTCTTTCGGCTGAAAACAAAACATTTACGCCACATTCAGCCAAAAATATTCTGGATTTAGTATATTGATATATTATTATAGGTGACACTTTACAATAAGGTTCCTTTGGTCAACATTAGTAAACTACATTACATCATGAACTAACAGTGAAAAATAAGCATTTATTTATTATAAAATAAGCATTCTGAAGCATTTATTAATTTCTAATAAAAGTTGTTATTATATAATAAACCTGAGCTGATATGAACTAAGAGTGATTTGTATTTTTATTAAATAACCTTACCAAAGATTAATAAATACTGTAAGAAATGAATTGCTCATTGCTAGTTTATGTTCGTTAAATAATGGGAAATAAATTGTAGTGTTAACTTCATTAATATGTTGAACTGGTTTTTATATTTTTCATTTTAGTAAAAGTTTTAGTAATTTTGTCATGTGTTTTTGTCATTTTTATTAGTTTAAAAAAAAAAATGTCTATATAAATCTAATTTATTTTTATTTCAGTTTTAGTTATTTCAGCATGTCAAGTTAAACTAAATTAAAATGAGAAATGTTTGCAACTAGCTGAAATAAAATAAGTTTCAAAGTTAACGTTACAAAAATGTTTTTTAATAACAGTTTTGATGTTGCAAAGTTCATATCGCAAAACTTTTTGTTTTTAAGCAAAAACTCTTTTTTTCTTACCCAGGCAATTATTTGCCTGGGTAAGAAATATAATCTTGTTTCTGTTTGAAATCTTGTTTCTTGTTTCTCTCCCAAACAGAAACAAGATCATTTTTCTTACCCTATTGACAGATAATTGTGCTTTTTTAAAGCAAAAACTCACTTCATTTTGATTTTTTTTTTCAGAAAACAAGAAAAAATATCTTATATCATTTTACTTATCTAGCAAAAACATCTGGATTTAAGATTTTTTTAGAAAAACACTAAATAAGAAAAACATTTTTTGTAGTGTACCGCCACCTATTGGCAGTTTAATTTCTTATTTAGAGTATCATTTCAAAAAAAAAAAAAAAAAATTAATTCATATTTCCTTAATAATAAATAATTAAATAAAACAAACAAACAAAAACATACATTAAAGGGACAGTTCACCCAAAAATGAAAATTCTGTCATCATTTACGCTCCCTCATGTCGTTTCAAACCTGTATGACTTTCTTTCTTTTGTGGAACATAAAGATATTTTGAATGTTGGAAACCAAACTGTTTTGGTTACCATTGACTTCCACTGAATGAAAAAAAACAATACTGTTTTATGTTCAACAGAAGAAATAAAGTCATACTGGTTTGAAACCACATGAGGGAGAGTAAAAGAGTTATATTAATGTATATTTGAGAAGAGCTGACTGTGTTCAGAAAAGTTTAGATGGTATTTTCTTTTCGTCTTACTTCCGTACAATGCATTTAAAAGTACTTTTAGCGCACAGCGCTGCTTTGTTTACAGCTGTAACCAAGGAAGCGCTGTATTGCCGCTTTTCCATTAGCGCCACCTGCTGTCTGACAGTGAATTTGCGTTCTCATGCAGCCCGTCTGCTGTTATGAAGTTTTATGTAGCATAATTTCACAAAGCTAAAGTCTGAACATTCTGTTTTTGCTTAAAATGTTAAAAAGTATACAATCTAATTTAAATTAAAAACTGCTCATGTTGCACGTATGCGGCATCTTTGTTGGGATCGTGATTAAAATGCAGTGGTTGCCTCTCATTTTAAACGGCTACAGATAGTTCAGCCTGTAATAGAGCTAATAAACATCTCGTTCATGTACTCATATGAAGAGATTTATTTTATTTGTATTATTTATTTATTTGTTTATTTGATTTATAGGATTTGTTTTAAAATTTCAATTTAGTTTTGTTATGAAGATATTTCAATTTCACAAAGAAATATGCAGCATTTTGTCTGAGAAATAATAAAATGACATTCTCATTTGAATCTCATTTTGTTAAAAAAAATCGTGAGAAAATCGAATCGTGAGTTGAGTGAATCGTTACATCCCTATTTCTAAAGCTAACTTTTTGTAACGTCTATTTGATGCTTTTCTCATTTAACACAATAATGACTTTAAATTATCTTTTGGGCGTAATTTCTCAGCCAAATTTGTTGTGCGATTAAATTAGATTAACCTGTTAACTGTCACTGGCCCACAGCCATTACATATTTAAAACAGTAATATTCTATACTAAACCTAAACTAATCTTGACAAACTATATATCATTTGAAAGCTTAGAATCTCTAGTTTTCATATTTGGTGACTGCTTTTCAAAATAAATTACAGAGGAGCAACAAGCATATTTTCATACTCATAAGGCATGTTCAGACCTTTATTTTGAAATAGCGATGAACATGAAAAATCATTAAAGATTGGTTGAAACATGTTTGTTTTCATGCCAAGAGTTCAAAAGATAACATCCATTCAATTTTTGAGAAAAAAAGGTCTGAAAATGTCTTTAATAGAAAAAAAAAATACATTTATGATTGTGGCGGCGATCTATAACCCACATACATGTTGTTTTTATGTTTATTAGAGGCTGAATTCATATCAAATTCTGCCAAACTTCCCATACTACTTCTATATAGGATTTCTACTTCATAAATTGTATGAAAATGATGGAAATATATGATTTAGATCACTCAAACCATATGGAAATGGAGGCGCCTTTATATGGTCACCAATAGAGCTTGGATGTCATCTAGTGAAAAAGTGTGGTACTGCGCCCAAACAAATTCTTACTGAAAGCTCATTTTTTGAGATATCAACCTGAAATTTGGAACACAACTTGTTCAGATTTTTGGCTTTGATTTCCTTGCAGTTTTAGAGTAAAACTTGTTTTGTAAAATATATATATTATATAAAATATTATATTTTTACATTTTACATTTTCATAAACTTAAACTTCTATAACTTTTTTTTTGTTTCACTTACATAAGTTATTTCACTTCTACAATAATCTGCCAAATTTCATCTTTAAAACAAGACCAGCCTTATGTCTATACTCCAAAGTATTCTTGAATTACAACCATTTAAATTTGGATAATGCATTTTCTTGTCTAAAAAAAAAAGTGGGGGTGACAGTTAACAGGTTAATTAATCTGCACATCGTGTATTTAATTAGATTTTTAATCCCTTGACAGCCCTGATTGTATGATGTGGTGCTGACGGACACGTACAGCTCGTATTTATGCAGCGTGGCCTGCAGCAGGGTCAAAGAGTACACCAGACCCGACGCGAAGCTCAGCTGCTCTCCTGCGGCGCCGCGGAGTCCAGAACGCTCCACAGAACCGCCAGTCAGATCGAACTTCTCCTGCGCCTGCTTACTGATCAGCTCCGCCTGCGACACACCACAGGAACACCCGTCATTACACACATCGACAAACCAGCGCATCTGAAACACTCATGCTTGATGAAGAACAGGGAGCGTGTTTTTGAGCTTTCACAGCGGTCTGAGACTCGTGGAGGAGTCGATCCGTTACCTTACAGATGAGTCTGGGAATCAGGAGCAGCACGAGAATGCAGTCGTGATCTCCTCCGTGTCTCAGGAACGACTCCGGCATGAACGACGTCAGCAGAGACACCTGACGGTTGGCTTGATTCACCTCCATCTTGCGGAGCTCCATCTCGATGGCCTAAACACACAAACACACACCTGTAGCTCCGATCGCGGTGCGTTTAATGGGTCAGGTGGAAACACAGGCTAACAGTACCTTAGCATAAGCTTTGGTCTCTGCAAACTTGATCTTGAAGTCGAAGAGTTCGGCCGTCGGCTGCAGCTGTTCGGCTGTGCTGCTCTGCTGACTGGTCAGCTCTCGGTTCACTTCCTGTTTACGCAGAGGAGAAAATACCAACTTAATATATGCAGTATGTATATATATATTTATATACACACATGTACTGTGTATCAAATGCTGAGATTCAGATATGATAATGAGCGTTTGGTTTCTGACTAATCACAGCAGAGCAGCTCTCAGAAAGGCGGGGTTTAGAGAGACTGCATCCTTGATCGAAGCATTTCAGACACTTTAAGAAAAGAGCTGATGTTGCAGTGGATATTATGAGCAAATTAAAGTGTTTTTTGATCTTGAACGCATGTAAACCTGTTGTAGGAGACTCTAAACAACATTAGAAGGCTTTATAGCAGCATCATGGGGCAGTTTCAGCTGTGCGTCTGGCTGACCTGCAGGTGAGTGGTGAGCTCTCTGTATTTGCTGATGGTCTGCTGATAGTCGGCCACCATCTCCTGCGCCGCCTCCACTCTCTTCTGGGCCTCTCGGACTCGAGCTCCGGCCAGATCCAGCTGCTCGCGCAGCTCCAGCTCCGTCTCGCGCGAGTTCTCCTGCAGCTCGTCGTTCATCTCGTTTATCGCTTCCTGAGAAATGAGTCAGACAACACTCTTCTTTTAACTGCTATAAACACTTTTGCTGTTAGAAATAAATTATGTTTACAATCAATATTTCTGACATTGCCCAACATAATTCTGGCCAAAAGAAGGTTTATTAAGGCACTGTCATTATGCTGCCTACATTTTTGTTGTAATCTCAATGACAGTAAAGTAGTGCTGCTCACCAGGTCACTGACGGTCTCTCTCAGCTCTCGCACTTTCTCTTCCAGGTCTAAATTTCTCTCTGTCAGTGTCTCGACCATCTCCTCAGCTCCCAGAGCAGCGTCCACCTGAAAACACAAACACACACACACAATGAAGAGGATGGGGTGTCTAATCAATTGAATTCATAAGTCTTTACTAATGTAATGATTTATTATTTGGCTAGTATATTTGCCGACTCATTTTACAGTGTATTATTATTACTTCACAATCAGGTTTCACTCGTTAACATGAGTTAATATGAACTAACGATAAAGAACACTTCTACAGCATTTATTAATCTCAGTCACTGTTAATTTCTACATTTACTAATACATTATTAAAGTCAAAAGTTGCATCTTAATTAATGCACTCTCAACTAACATAATGATTTGTATTTTTATTAACTAACATCAACAAAGGTTAACAGATGCTGTAAAATATCGCTCACAGTTAAATAATGCATTAACTAATGTAAACAACTGAGGTCATTGAACAATCAGTTATAGTATCTAAATGCTTATAACATTCAACCAATTCAAAGGAGTGAATCAACAGCACTGCGATGTGTCAATCTGATTCATGAGCGGAAGTGACGTCAGGAGGTTTTTTGTGTGATGCTGAACGCATGTTTCTTGAACGAACCTGTTCCTTGAGCTCATCGATTGTGTCTTCAGCCAGTTTCATCTCCTCCTGCAGTTTCTCCTTCTGCGCTCTCAGCGTCTCCAGCTCAGTGTTCTTCTTCTCCATCTGTTTCTGAAGCTTCACGTGCTCCTGCTTCTCCGACGACGACAGATCCCTCATCCTGAACACATGCAGATACTGAGGAAAGCTCAAAAACACGGACATGAAGCAAATTCAGTTTATTATAGTGTTTTACCTGACCAGAGCTTCCTTCAGACGGCTGTTCTGCTCCTCCAGCTGTTTGACGTGGTAACTGGACGCCGCTCCGTCTGAGCCTGAAACGAGACAAAGACAGACGTCACGCCGGTCTCGGGCGTCTGTGCGGCGGCACACGTGAGTGCGTTCGTACCCTTCTCCTCGATCTCGTGCTTGAGGATCTCCAGGTCCATGGTCAGCTCCTCCACCTTCTCCTTCAGGCTCTCCACCTCCTGCTGCAGCGACTCGGCCCGCTCCTCCGCCATCTCTTTGTCCAGCGTGGCCATCTCGATGGCGTCCGCCGTGTCTGCCATCTCCTCCATGTAGCGGTCTTTGGCCTCCAGAGCCTCACGCGCCTCCTGCCATCACACACCAGGAGCAGAAACATTTACACGTCTCTGTCAGACTCTGAACTGAACTACATTCACAGGATACTCACAGTTTAGAGTATAAAAAAAACCTACTACAAAAGCTTCATGATTAGCATTAAAATTCCCACAACATCAGGGGCATAAAATATGAACAGCAAGTTAATTTAGACCACAATCAAGGTAATAATAATAATAATATGCCATTATATCTTAATAAAGAACATTATTTCCCTCTAAATATTATCATAATTATAATAAAATGTCATTATATCACAATAATTAACACCTAATCCTTCTAAATATTATCATAATTATAATAAAATCCCATTATATATTAATAATGAACATTATATCCCTCTAAATATTATCATAGTTATAATAATATGCCATTATATCTCAATATTTAACACTATATCCCTCTAAATATTATCATAATTATAATAATATGCCATTATTTCTCAATATTTAACACTATATCCCTCTAAATATTATCATAATTATATTAATATGCCATTATATCTCAATATTTAACACTATATCCCTCTAAATATTATCATAATTATAATAATATACCATTACATCTCAATATTTAACACTATAACCCTTCTAAATACGATAACAATTATAATAATATGCCATTATATCTCAATATTTAAAACTTTATCCCTCTAAATATTATAATTATAATAATATACCATTATATCTCAATATTTAACACTATATCCCTCTAAATATTATCATAATTATAATAATATGCCATTATATCTCAATATTTAACATTATATTCCTCTACATATTATCATAATTATAATAATATGCCATTATCTCAATAATTAACACTATATCCCTCTAAATATTATCATAATTATACTATGCCATTATATCTCAATATTTAACACTTTATCCCTCTAAATATTATCATAATTATAATAATATACCATTATATCTCAATATTTAACACTATATCCCTCTACATATTATCATAATTATAATAATATGCCATTATCTCAATAATTAACACTATATCCCTCTAAATATTATAATTATAATAATATACCATTATATCTAAAAAATTAACAATATATCCCTCTAAATATTATCATAATTATAATAATATGCCATTATATCTCAATATTTAACACTATATCCCTCTAAATATTATCATAATTATAATAATAAACCATTAAATAACAATATTAACCAATACATCACTAAATATTATCATAAAAATTAATAATAATATGGCGTTATATCCCTCTAAATATTATAATATAATATATCTTTATATACCTTTGTATTGTTGTTGTTAATAATATCAACAACAATAATAATTAGTATTATTTTATACAACATACACACACATAACTATTTGTATTACTCTGCTGTCCTGTTCCTCAAGCCAGATTGCTTTGGTTTATATAATAATTAACAATTAATTTCTTCCCTTTGCAAGAGTTCAACCCTCGCGCTTTTATTTTGGCAGGAAACAAGTTTGCAAACACTTCTCAGTACAAATTTACGTGACACAAGTGGACTACTGTAATCAGTGTTGGAAATGTTTGTGTTTGATGTTCCCAAATGCACATTACAACAAAACTCCCTAATGAACACTGATTGTATTAAAGAGGGCAATGCCTGCAGTGAACAGCACTAACTGAACATTAACACATCTGTGAGTGTGAGAGTGTGAGACTGATCCGGCACCTTCTTGGCCTCCTTCAGCTGCTTCTGCAGCTCGTTCTGCTGCTCCTGCATCTTGTTCTTCCACTCCTGCAGCTGCTCCAGCTGGATCTTGTGCTTCTCCATCTCCTTGAGTTTGGCTTTATCCTCCGAGCGCTTCATCCGCAGCGTCTCCAGCTTCTCCTCCAGGTCCTTGACTTGAGCTCGGAGAGACTCCTCCTCCTGCAGACAGAGAGACAAACACAGAGACTCCTGCTACATCACATCCTTCACTGAAACAGAAGAGGAGGCCTTCAAACACACCTCTGAAATAATCCACTGGTTGCAGCAAAATCCTATTCTATTCTGTTCCATTTTAATTGTTTACGTCAGTTGCCACTGGTGGTACTAATTCTTTTTTGTACTGTTTCTTTGGCAGTACATTCATGCCAACATGACGTAAAATGGCAAGGTCAAAGGTCGCTCACCTTGCTAGGGGTCGCAGGAGGCGGGGCGCTCGGGGCGGCACTGGGCTGCGGTACAACAGGAGCTCCCAGTGCCATCTGGGAAGATGATGTGGACTCATTCTCCACCAACACTGATTCAGAAAGCACTGAACCTCCAACAGAGGGACGACCAGCCTGAGGACGAACACACACAGTTATTTTCAGCAAGTGTCAATGATTCTCAAGTGGCAGAAGTGAAACGTCAACCACACGTTGACCTCTGACCCCACACGCAGTGCTCACCAGACCCCTTACAGCAGTGATGTCACTGGCCCAGCTCACAGCTGACTTGTGTCTCACACACGTGAGTGAAGAGATCAGATGATGTGACTACAGAAAACTATTACAGGAAATGTCTAATATGAGCCAATAAATGGTCCTCTGCCGCCATCTAATGGTTATAGTGGTAATTAACATCATGTAGCACCAATTTCAGAAACGAAATCATGTTTCTACTGCACAGACAGAGAAGTTTTATTATTCCCCATTTAGATGATTAAAGTCACCGTGAAATCAAAACTAACCACTCTTCATTTTTCATGGAATATCGCAGTGTTTATTCTAAATGATTTATCGGTGCACATCATTATTGTGTTAAATTAATGTTCCTCATAATCTTGAATCAGAATATCTCCTCCTCCCTCTTTCAGCATCTCTTCTCTTCTCTGATGATGAGGGCGGGGCAACCTGTCACTCACATGAGATCCACCAATAGCAAACCACAACCATCCAATCAATTCCCCACAGACAAAACCAAGCCCCGCCCTACATTTGTTCTTGTTTGAGAAGCATTTCACTCGGATATACAGTACAGTCCAAAAGTTTGGAACCACTAAGATTTTTAATGTTTTTAAAAGAAGTTTCGTCTGCTCACCAAGGCTACATTTATTTAATTAAAAATACAGTAAAAAACAGTAATATTGTGAAATATTATTACAATTTAAAATAACTGTGTACTATTTAAATATATTTGACAAAGTAATTTATTCCTGTGATGCAAAGCTGAATTTTCAGCATCGTTACTCCAGTCTTCAGTGTCACATGATCCTTCAGAAATCATTCTAATATGCTGATTTGCTGCTCAATAAACATTTATGATTATTTTCAATGTTGAAAACAGTTGTGTACTTTTTTTTTCAGGATTCCTTGATGAATAGAAAGTTCAAAAGAACAGCATTTATCTGAAATACAAAGCTTCTGTAGCATTATACACTACCGTTCAAAAGTTTGGGGTCAGTAAGAATTTTTATTTTTATTTTTTTGAAAAGAAATTAAAGAAATGAATACTTTTATTCAGCAAGGATGCATTAAATCAATCAAAAGTGGCAGTAAAGACATTTATAATGTTACAAAAGATTAGATTTCAGATAAACACTGTTCTTTTGAACTTTCTATTCATCAAATAATCCTGAAAAAAAATATTGTACACAAATATTTTGTACAATTGTACACATTAAATGTTTCTTGAGCAGCAGATCAGCATATTAGAATGATTTCTGAAGGATCATGTGACACTGAAGACTGGAGTAATGATGCTGAAAATTCAGCTTTGATCACAGGAATAAATTACTTTGTGAAATATATTTAAATAGTACACAGTTATTTTAAATTGTAATAATATTTCACAATATTACTGTTTTTTACTGTATTTTTAATTAAATAAATGTTGCCTTGGTGAGGAGACGAAACTTCTTTTAAAAAAATTAAAAATCTTAGTGGTTCCAAACTTTTGGACTGTACTGTATATCACTACAGAGAAGAAAAGACGAGTGCAACTTCAGTTTAATGACGACTTTAAATAAATTTTGAACTTTTCAACTGCACAACCGTCTTCTTTTGAAGCTATATGTAAGTGGAAAAGCTGTTTTGGTGCTTTGATTCTGCTCAGGACCGAGTGCTGTCCCGGGACAGATGTAAACTGGGCCAGTGACGGTGTGATTGTCCAGCACCTCTGTGATCTGGAACATACCATGATGAGAGAGGGCAGGGAGCTGGAGCTGGACAGACGGCCCGGTGTGATCCACTGTCACGCACAACAAACAACAGCTCAATTAACCTGACGCTCCGTCACTGTCTCCACACACAGACCAGCTGACTCCAGCATTAACGGCGAACACTCAGACCATCTGATCACATTCACTTCGTACAATACAGATCATTATCATCATCACAAACTCAATTCAGCAGCTCAACAGAAGACAATAGTGTCAACACTGAGCTCAAATTCAGTTCTCATCTGTGTCAGTGCAGTCAAATAACGATAATATTACTGATCTATATGAATGTAAATGGAATATTTCAGTGGAGTGTAAGCGTAATAATCTAGTGTAATCAAATGAGAGGCTGAGTTCGGATGGGAATACAGAACACCAGTGATGCTGGGAAATCTCACCAGACAATTGAGGTGCGAAACGTTTTAAACAACAGTTTGTTTGGACTTCATAAAGCTGCATGTTTAATTCAGTCATATCATCCACTAAAATAGTATTCCATTCCGAACAAAGCCCTATATCAGACCAGACATTTCCCAGAATGCTTTGTTGCTCACCTTGGTACTACGGCGCATAGGAGGCTGAGGGAGGAGCAGAAAACACACACACACACAGGGAAATACAGAGACGGGAAAACAGGGATTGCAAAGAGAAGACGAGCAGGAAAGAGATTTAAACACCGCATGAACGGATGGAGGAACAAACACTGAGGATCTGCAGAAACAAGAGCTTTTCCCTAAAACAGCATCAGGAAATTTATCAACATCATCCCACAACCACTGAAATGAACTTCAACATGAGGAACCTTCTGTGCAATGATGGTTTTTTATTTGTCTCTTAAATATTGTAAAGTTCAAATTGAAATAGTAATCGTTTCTCACTTTACAATATGAAAACAACAACAACAGCCTTCACTGCACCAAAACGGATTAAATCATGCCAGGAATTCTTGATCTAAGTTTTTTAATTGAAGAATTTAGTGATTAAACTTTAATCTGTGATTATAACCTTCATGATCATGTTGATTTAATGCATGTTTAGGCTGGTGCAGCTCAGTCTGAGAGCATGTTGAGTTCATCATGTTGTTCTGTCCCTCTGAACGCCGTCATGTGACGCGTCAGGCGTGTGATATTCAAATGAGAGCTTTCTCAGACTGTGGTGACATGGAAAACATCCAGTAAGACGATATGCGATATGCGTGAGATCATGCAAACACTTGGTGCGTGGGTGCTTCTGCGAGACGCTGGAATGGAAACTGCAATTTTACACCATAGAACAGAAAAACCACTAAAACAAAAAACAAAAGAAGGCAAATAAAGAGTGAAGGCAAACATAGTGTGTGAAATGTTGTGTTCGGACACATGAAGTGAACCCACAAAATACTCATGTACCTTCTTTGCTGTTGGAGTCTTTTCATCATGTTTGCAAACACAGTTCAACATTCCTTATTTTCAATATTTCCTTATTCTTTCAATATTTTTCACAGAGAATGAACTGAATACGGCAGAGGAAAGCTGGCACACATTCACACCAGGGTTATTATCAATAACTGAAACTATTACCACATTTCTGTTAATTGAAATAATATTTTACTGGATGAAAAACTTATTTTAGTTATTTTATGTTACAAAGACAACATTTCGGATGTTCTTTTAGTGTAAGTTGAAGCACTAAAATTATTAACCTGAAATAAAATAAATAAAAACTAAAACTGAAATAAAATAAAAAATCTAACCTAAATATTAATAATAATTAAAAAAAATCTAAATTGAAACAAAGTATAAAATTAAAAGCCAATTCCAAAATATGATTAAAAACTATAATAGTATATAAATAACACTGATTCATACCTGTTTGACAGATTTCGGTGTCTCCTGGACTTCTGTAACATTGCACAGAAAAACAATCGATCATTATTTGATTTAAACAGCACGGATCATCTGACAGCATGAATCTGATGGATTCTCACCTTTCCTGAGCAGTTTGGCCACACCTGAGTCCGGCGTTTCTGGAGACGTAGCAGAACTGCCACCTTCATCCATGAGCTGAATCTGGAGAGCGAAGAGATGCGTTAACTAGTTTCATCTATGTGGATTCTCACCGCTGGACCAGCTTCCTCCGAGAAACAAGAGCTTCTTCCCCAAAGCCAAGTTTACAGGACTTAAAAGCCTTGATGTTTTGTCCTTTTAGACTTTATGGATGTGCTTTTTAAGGAAGACACCTCAAGCGAAACCAAGATTTTTCATGCACTGGTCAATTTTGGGCTATTTTCAGACTAGAAAGAAAACATCTGAAATACACATTTTATTACACTTTATCTATTGGCAGTGGCTATTTACACTAACTGAAAATTGCATATTTTCTTAGCGACATATGCTATTTACACCATGTAAAAGTGTCAGTTCTTTGCAATAAGAGAGTAAAGATGCTATCTATACCAGTGGTTCCCAAACTTTTTAGCGTGGAGTACCCCCTGAAGGGATTACCATCTTTCTGCGTACCCCCTCTCTTCCACTTAGACTGCAGTCACACCTTTATCATTAAGGGACAATATTGCCCCCTAAATTGATTTTCCAGTGCATATTTTTACCTTTATGAACTTTATAAAATAAATATGGTTTATATATAAATGTTCTATAGAGAAATATGCAATGATGGTAAAAAACTAAGTAAAACTTTTAAATATTAAACTAAAACCGCCAGTAGGTGGCAGCAAGTCACTGTTTTTATGAGTGAGTCATCGAGTCATTCATTCAGTAAGGAATGGCTGTGAAAGAATCATTGAATCATTGACTCTCACGATTCGTTCAAAGCCGCAGAATTGTTCGCGAAACACAGACGTGTGTTGTAGTTCTGCTGTGGTTTTCATTAGAACTATTATTTCATTGCAAAATAGAGTAAATACTGACAGTACTGTGTTTAAAATGTAGGTTTTGTTTTTTGACCGGTTGTATAATAATGTCACGTTTGCAGTTATGTGGATATTGGGAACAATTGCATTCTTGCTCATTATCATCATTAAATACAAGAACTCACACAAGGTGTTTTTGTATCGGAGAAAGTTTGAGTCTTAAATTGAAATTAATCCACTATCTGTGTCTATATTTGTTCTTCACGCGAGTAAGTGCTAAATCTCCACTTTTACAAAGGTGCATTGTCAGGAACGGCAGTAATTTAGCGTGATTTAAGGCAGCAGATTCTGCACGCAATCTATCATATGCATGCTGCTTGTGTGGATACAGTCATTTTTGACTGCAAATGATGAGGTAATTTGATTAAATGTACTGGATTTAAGACATTTTGGCAGTTAGAAATACATGCTCGATTTTAGTATTATTTTAAGGTAGAATTAAATGAACTACTCAGCATTTTGTTCGCGTACCCCCTTTTGTCACCTCACGTACCCCCAGGGGTACGCGTACCCCAGTTTGGGAACCACTTACTGATCTATACTATATATTAAAAGATACTATTTGCACCTTAGTATTTTTGTGCATTAACAGGATGCAATAATATCATAAAGTGTAAATGATTATATTTATTAAAATTATTAAATGGATGCTGCCTTATTGGGAGAATAAAAACCCTCGCTACACCTTCCCCTAACCCTACCCAATAAACACTTTTAATATAATTAAACATTCATTCGCAGTTTATTTCCACTTTTAGAACATTATTTTCATTTCTATTGAAAATAAATGCAAGATCGGCAAAAAGCGGATTCAAACCTGCGTCCATCGCGTTATAAGTCAGGTCTGCGAGCCTTACTCACTGCTGCTGCGCCACTGAAGACGTTTAATTCTGTGTGTCTTTTTTAAAAAGACATTGGTGGGCGGAGCTAGTGTAAATAGCATTTGCCAACACGATATGCTATTTGCGCTTATTGTAAATAGACACTCCTTTATCTATTTGCGTCTGTAGATTCCAATTACAATACATATCCTCAAATGAGTTTTTCTTCACTTCAGCAGCTTTACAGACACCAAAATACAGTTTTATTCCAATCTATATTCTGAAGGTCAGGGTTATTATAGTTAACTAAACCATAAAGAACCTTTCATTACTTCATTACAATAAAAAAAAAATTAATATATAAAAAAAACCCCTTAAACTTATTTTATTTCAGCTAGTTACCAAAGCAACATTTCTCATTTTTATTTTGTTTAACTTTATGTACTAAAATAACTAAAAATGAAATAAAAATGAAATGAAATTAATTAAAAGAAAACTATATAGACATATGTATAAAAAAACTAATAGAAATGACAAAAACACAACAAAAAATGTACTAAAACTTTAAAATGAAAACAGTAAATATAAAAATTCAAAATATTAATAAAAACTCTAAAAGTATGTCAGCGATACTAAACTAAGATATTCAAAATCTCCACTGTATAAACCTTTAACTCTAATAAGTCAACAAAATCAAACAAGATTTTTGAACCCGGCTTTATCCAGTGTTCAGATTTATGTGCTGGAAATGTATGCAAATTAGTGCAAATTTAGTTAGATAATGTCTCGTTTGCATATTTAAACTCATTAAATTAAAATGGAGAAGTGTGGTGATTTCTGTTAGTTAATATTTTTACTCTATTCACCTGTGGTGCTTTGCTGTAGGTGTTGTATTATGGTAAAATAGCTGTTTCAAATATATCTGTGATTCTTACCTGAGACTGTCTGACAAATATCCCATGATTCTCCTCACAGGTGAAGTAACGTTTTCCCTGCACCGTCCCATCGTTCTTGCCCTTGGGCTCGTCCAGGATCACACCCACCCATTTCCCCGAGGCGAACAGGGTGGCGCCGATGTACGCCACCGTCCCGCGCTGCCCCTTCCCGATGACCTCCACCAGAGAGCCCACCTTCACCGGCCGCCCGCCTCCGTCTGAACTCATCCTGCCGACCGCACCGCTCGCCAGCTAACACACACACACATAACAGACAACATGAGAATCTTCTTTTTTTCTTTTTTTAATTAAAAATGCAATGAAAATACCGTATCGGCAAGTACTAAAAATAAGTATCGGTATCAGACTCGTTCTGGAAAAAGTCGGTGCATCCCTAATTTTTACGGATCTTATGAGAGACCGATAACTATGATAATGATAAAGATATAAAATCGCAAATATAAAAGTAAAAAAATAAAAGAAATCGCTCTAAAAGAAGAATAGTAAAGTTCAACAGCACAACTATAACGATAACGGAACAGAAGAAGGATATAATTAGAATCACTTTCAGAACGATTTTTTCCAACTGATGAACAATAAAAACACTGACAGCCAATCAGAATCCATCCTCGAGCATTTAAAGAGACAGACGACAAAACTGAGAATAAACAGAACGATATCGTCTGCTGGTGTGACGCTAATATTATTATCGTTCTTGATGTGAACTGGTATTTATTGCTATTTTAATATCAGTAAACATTAATCTGCATGTCAAATCAAAATGAATGCTCTACTTGTCAAATGTGCATTTCTATAAAACAATAATATGCCATATTAGTGGCAATCAGGGACATTATGGTTAACTAAAACTAAACCATATTTTTTTTAGCTACTTGACACAAAATAAACGTCAACTGAAATAAAAAAATAAAAAAAAACTCAAGTTTAGCTTTATGAACTAAAATAATTAAAACAAAATAAAACTTTAACTAAAATTAATAAAAAAAATAATAATACTAATAAAAAAAGTTTAGCTTCATACACTAAAATAACTTAAAAAAAACAATATAGATATTTAAAAATAATAATAAAATGGCAAAACAATTACTAAAACCTTAACTAAAATGAAAACAAAATAAACAAACTGAAATAAAATATTTTATTTCATCTAAATTTTAACGCTGTTGGTAATTTTAGTTTATTATTATTATCATTGGATTTGTCTTTTTATTATTCATATTTAGGGCCTCAGACTTTCACAGGTCTCTATATCGTCTCTTCAGATCTGCATCTTTATGTTGTTCTGCTAAATTAACACGTCTGATGTTTTGTTTTCAGATGAAGCTGCAGGAACATCATGTGCTTCAGGAAACAAACAGATCTCTGTTGAGAAGACGACGAGCAGTGAGCGGATCACCAGAATCACATGATCCTCGCAATCACACGAGCGGCTCCGATCTCCAAACCTGCTGGACGAGCGCCGAGGACGAACAGGTGAGGAGGAGAATTCAACGACTGAGCTTCAGCTCGACGGGACCACGACGCTTCACTTTCATTTAGTGTCTTCAGCTTTCCTAATATCAACAGCTCAAACTCGACACGCATTAATAAACGACAGCGACAACATCTTCATGATACGCAGACGGTGAGCTCCATTTATTAATTACAATGTATTTAACAGTGAGCAAAATCATAAAAATGACATGTTAATAACATGACGAATAAAGAACCAGTGGAAAAAAACGAATGGTGAAATCTGAGATCGTGTTTAAAATGAGCTGTCAACGATTCATTCAAATTTAAGTCCATTGCTTTTCCATAAGTTTACTCACGCGAGGAGTGCATGAATTCCTCCTTGCTGTGTTCATTTAATTTCTCTGGATGTTCAAGAGCAGAAGCTTTGGCATCTGCCGCAAGAACTGAGTGTCGACTACTGAGTGCACTGGATGTACTGTCATATGACCGGACGAATGCCAACGGCAAAAGCATGATGGGACTGATCTTCAATCTCAACCACATCTGCTGTGTGTGTGTGTGTGTGTGTGTGTGTGTGTGTGGGCCATTCTACAGAATTGGTGTAAACTGCTGTCCGACAACCAAAAACACATTTAAAAAGCATTCAAGTATTCAAATGTTAGATGTTTACTAAGATCCTTCTATTATCTAATGAATCCCACATTAATATTAATATATTATAAAATCATCATTTATTGGGTACTTTCAGTTGGGAGGAGTCTGTCCTGAACCCTGACCCCTAAATTTCAACTTGTGAAAATGATCTTGAAATAATTTTGGATTTTTTTTCCACTGTTGTTTTTAAAATATATATTTTTGATATTTAAAAAAAAAAAAAAAAAATGAAGTTAAACAAAATTTTACTTTTATATTTCATTTTTAAATCATGAAACTTTATGTAAAGAAACGTGTCCCTCATGTTCACGTCACTACAGAAACAGTGTTTGTTTTACTCCATTGTCTGAGACTGATTTTAACACTTCCACGAGTTCGGATCAGGATTTCTTTCATTTTATTTTGGTGCAAACTGCTGTCCCACAACCAAAAACACATTTAAAAAGCATTTAAGTATTCAAATGTTACGTTTACTAAGATCCTTCTATTATCTACTGAATCCCACAATAATATTTAAAATATCAGATATATAAAATCATAATTTATTGGGTAATTTCAACTGGGAGGAGTCTGTCCTGAACCCTGACCCCTAAATTTCAACTTAATATGATATTGAAACAATTTTTGCATTTTTTCCATTGTTGTTTTTAAAAATATATTTTAGATTTTTTTTTTTTTTTGTTAATGAAAGTGAAGTTAAAAAACATTTTATTTTTAAATCATGAAACTTTATGTAAAGAAACGTGTCCCTCATGTTCACGTCACTACCGAAACAGTCTGATTCTTAACACACTTCTACACTGATCAGGGAATATTCCTCTCTTTCACAGCAGATCATCATCATTCTGAGTTAAATGTGTTCAAGAGTCTGAAAATCTGTGTGGAGCTTTAAAGGTGCCCTAGAACGTTCTTTCACAAGATGTAATATAAGTCTAATGTGTCTCCTGAATGTGTCTGAAGTTTCAGCTCAAAATACCCCATAGATTTTTTTTTATTAATTTTTAAACTGCCTATTTTGGGGCATCATTAACTATGCGCCGATTCAGTGCGTGTCCCCTTTAAATCTCGCGCACCCCGCCCCCGAGCTCGCGACTATAATACAGTGCATAAACAAAGTTCACACAGCTAATATAACCCTCAAAATGGATCTTTACAAAGTGTTCGTCATGCAGCATGTCTAATCGCGCAAGTATGGTATTTATTTGGATGTTTACATTTGATTCTGAATGAGTTTGATGATGCTCCGTGGCTAAAGTTAACATTACACATTGTTGGAGAGATATATAAAGAATGAAGTTGTGTTTATGAATTATACAGACTGCAAGTGTTTAATAATGAAAATAACGACAGTCTTGTCTCCGTGAATACAGTAAGAAACGATGTTAACTTTAACAGTACATTAGCAACATGCTAACGACATATTTAAAAAGACAATTTACAAATATCACTAAAAATATCATGTTATCATGGATCATGCCAGTTATTATTGCTCCATCTGCCATTTTTCGCTGTTGTTCTTGCTTGCTTACCTAGTCTGATGATTCAGCTGTGCACAGATCCAGAAGTTAATACTGGCTTGTCTAATGCCTTGAACATGGGCTGGCATATGCAAATATTGGGGGCGTACATATTAATGATCCCGACTGTTACGTAACAGTCAGTGTTATGTTGAGATTCGCCTGTTCTTCGGAGGTCTTTTAAACAAATGAGATTTAAACAAGAAGGAGGAAACAATGGAGTTTGAGACTCGCTGTATGTCATTTCCATGTACTGAACTCTTGTTATTCAACTATGTCAAGGTAAATTACATTTTTGATTCTAGGGCACCTTTAAGGAACGTCACTAACAAACACCTTTTTCTGCAATTAAGCAAACTTTTTTGGGTGTTATTCCATAAAATGTAGTGTTTCTGTGTGTTCAGCTGTTCAGAACTGCTTGATAACCATGTGATTATCATCTTTGAGCTCAAAAGTGTCTGAAATTGTCACTACCGAAACTTCACCACATGTGCCGGTAGTGACATCATTGTTTTTAGTGACAAAAGGAACATATAATCATTTATTTGGGAGAAATAAACACTGTTTTAGAACAGTTATGCAAATCATTAGTGTTTTAATATGTTTTAGTATGCGAGTTAAATCGTGTCATGTGATGCGGTCACTACCAACACATCACTGTCACGACCCAAACATGATGTTCTGTCAAAAATCAAGTATATTGAATGATCGACTCAGATGTTATTATAGTGTTTGATTCAATGTTTATTCAAACTAATGAATCTTCACTTTGAAATCAGTTTGATCAACTTTAATAAAGATTGGATTCAAAATACAACAAATCTCATAAATCACACTTGAAATATTGTTAAAATTGTAATCGTTATTGATTTACCTTTTTTTAGAAATAGCACAAAATATATTTAGAAGGAAGATGTAAACACAATCTGAACAGGTCAATGTGACTCTTCTAATTAAATTATTGATTATTGTGTTTCGGTGGTGACAAATTTAAGAAGAGGAATAATATTCCAAAACTTTCTGAAAAAACAATATGAGAATTAACTGCACAATTACTAGAAATGTGAACCTTGATATTATATAATGTCATACATACAAAATTTGTGTAAAAATAAGTTTCTGACTCAGTTCTGCAGAATGACCCATATATTAAATAAGCAGAATTAAAATAAATACTTAACTACTATAGATCCAGATTAAGTATACAGAAGATTTATGTGCACATTAACTGTGTCAAACATTAGATCAAATCCAGATGCTTTTTAGCTAAACTGTATCTTTAAAAGCATTAATATTGAGTGACACAGAAGCCACCATGTTAACACAGTCAGCAACACCAATGTTATTTAGCATTAGCTGTGATGCTAACGGTTCGGTTTGAAGAAAGCATCATGTTTCATCGCTCAGACGCGAGAAAGACTCGACAGTATTTAATGGAAACACATTACACATGTCAAAGTCTTAGTTTGTGGGCGAATGTGTTCGTGTGCGCGCGTTTGGTCGATTACCTCAGGTAGGCTCGTTCTCGCGCGAGTGTTTTCTCTGTTGTCAGGGAGACGAGCGGTAAAAACACGCGCTTACCTGAACACAAGAGCTCTGTGATTGACAGCTGCTCAAAACGAACGAACTCCCGTTTTTTAATGTTTGGATGTTGGAAGCGGTCGTTGACAATGAAAGCAACACAGCAGCGGACCGCTCACCGGACACCGTAGAATATTTCACTCAGGGAGGAACGGGCACTCGGGGTCACTTCCTGATTTGATCACGTGGTGCTCAGCGACGCCGCTGATTGGCCTGATGACTCTGCTCTCCGGCCACGTAGCCGATCTTAACTTAAAATATGAAGGCCAGTTTCACAGACAGTATTATGTACGGAAGAGGATTAGGGCCAAGCAATAATAAAAAAATAAAACCTTCTCGAGATTAAAGTTGTTAAATTACGAGAATAAAACGAGTTAAATTTCGAGAAAAAAGTCGAGATAAAATGTTGAGAATAAACTCGTTAAATTACGAGAAAAAACTCGTTAAATTACGAGAACAAATTCGTTAAATTATGAGAAAAATGTCGTTCAATTTCGAGAAAAAAGTCGAGATAAAATGTTGAGAATAAACTCATTAAATTACGAGAATAAACTCATTAAATTATGAGAAAAAGAGTCGTTAAATTACTAGAATAAATTAGTTCATTTAATGACTTTATCCTCAACATTTTATCTCGACTTTTTTCTCGAAATTTAACGACATTTTTCTCATAATTTAATGAGTTTATTCTCAACATTTTATCTTGACTTTTTTCTCGAAATTGAACGACATTTTTCTCATAATTTAACGAATTTGTTCTCGTAATTTAACGACTTTTTTCTTGAAATTGAACGACATTTTTCTCATAATTTAATGAGTTTATTCTCAACATTTTATCTCGACTTTTTTCTCGAAATTTAACTTAATCTCGAGATGGTTTTATTTTTTTATTATTGCTTGGCCCTAATCCTCTTCCGTAATTATGCCTTAGTGGCTTTTATACATTTTTATCGTTTATACATTTTCACAAAAATACACAAAAATACAGGCATTTTCTCAGTTATTTGACGGGTATATACTATTAAATATTTTAAAATGAGTTTCCTTTGCTTTATTCGCATTTTTTTTTTACAACTGGAAAAAACAAATAAGTTGTGCGCTGTTTTGATCAACAGAGGGCGCTGCTCATGTTATCGCTCGTCATAAACGGTGCTAATTTTCCCTTCGAAAACTCGATTACAACGAATGAACTAAATCACCAACATCATCATCATCATCATCAAATTTAAAGTAAGAAACTTTCTAATGCATCTAACCATGTTTGTAAATAAATAATGTTTTATATTGCGGTTTAAGTTTTAATGGAGAGAAAGCGCGCGAAAAGAATCCTGTCAGATGTCCGTTGCGTTTTCAGTGATTTTAAGCGTATAATATGGAAGCTAAAAATCTTATAAAAAGTCATAATTATGATTTACTAAAACATGAGATAAAAAGTCGAACTAGTACATATACGAACTCATAATTCTGAGACAAAACGACAACAACAATTATGACATAATTATGAGATATTATGAGAGTCGAAATCATGACTTGCTATTTCATAATTATGACTTTTTATGACAATTTCGAAATGTTATGTTATAATGATGACTTATTTAGGGTACAGTGGGGCTAAAGGCACACTTTAAGAAAAAAAATGTGCTTTTCACTACTCTTAAAGTGTATGATTGCAAAAAAAATATACATGTTTGTATTGAACATTGATGGAGCAACAGATTTTGTGTGAAAATATATCATAAAAGTGGTTAATTTTGTTTAAAAATCTAATAAATGTATGAGGTGGCGAGGGGGGCTCCCCAGCATGGGGCTAAAGGCACAAAGTATTGATACTTTAGCTAAAATAATATGTTTTTAATAATGTCTAGGTTAATACTTGTTCAAAAATAACCATAAATAATCTTAAACAAAATTTTCGATTTTTAAGGTCTGAAAATGTCTTGAATTCTGGAATTTTCCATAAGGAGGTCTTAAATTTCATGTCCGACTCGTCATTTTTATTTATTTTTTCAACCGCAATTTGACCAGCGCAACATTTGGGGGCAGCACTTCATGGGTGCAACCTGCATCATTCCATAGGTGACATATGAGTAAGTGATTGATGAATGCGTTGCGTTGATGGTTCGCCACCACGGCATTTTGCGAAATTGCAAGCATGGGCAAATGTTTGTTTGATGACAATTGGTTGGAGGACGAAAAGTATCGGGGGTGGCTGAAGAAAACAGCCAGTAATCATGAAGCGAGGAGTGCTTTATGTAAAAAGACGATAAAGCTGGGGACAATGGGCCACATAGCGCTCGATTCACACATGAAAGCAGAGAAGCACAAGAAGTATGTTCTCATCGAGCACTTCGACCTCTCAGCCTTCCACTTCAAGCAATGCCTTCTGCAGCTTTGCGAATGTAGCTACACTTAAGGCCGAAATACTGTGGGTATTTTAAACCGTAAGCCGCCACCACTCGTACACCTCAAATGAGGACATCCACCTAGTTTTTCAAGCAAGGGACCAAAACCGCATATTTAGCACGATTTGGTGTTGCCCCATACCTAAAGAAGGAACTAATTTCACGGGCAAACAAGGACGCTTTCATCATAATGTTCGATGAGTCCATGAACACAACAACGAAAACTAAACAGTTGGACTTGCACGTCAGACATTGGTCAACTGACGAGACCGGCACCCCGATTGTCAGGTCTCGCTATCTTGGTTCTCAGTTTTTGGGCCACTCAACGGCAGAAGACTTGCTGGAGCATTTTAAGGTAAGACTCTCAAAGTAACATTTAAAATGCTTTGAATTTGTTAAAATGCTTTGTGTGTTTTATGTTATTTCCTAATGAATATTTGGGACAATATATCGATGCATCGCGATTCTTGGATTGATTTCAATTTTTTCAGAATGCGTTGCTGGCGCTCTAGGCTAGTTTTTAACCGCACACTCAAATGCTCACGAAGAAGAGCGCTCGTGCGTTCGGCTGAGTCTGAGAATGTACTTGATATAATGCTTTTATGACGCGAGATTAATGTAAACAGCCCACTCCAAACACCCTTGTACTTCGCTTCAACCTTTTCGAACTTAATGAATTATTATTTTATAGTAGGTTCAAGTGGTGTGTGTAAGGCATCTAAAGCACGCAGTGCCATCTGCTGTTAAAAACTAAACTTAGAATCGATTCGAGAGAGAATCGCGATTAGGCTTGGGTATCGAGAATCGAGTATCGATTGGAACCGGGACTAGCTTTTCGATTTTCCCGGAATCGTTCAAAAGTTTAAATTTCGATTCCTAGTTTCGATTCCTAGTTTCGATTCACAGTTCGCCGACTGGAAGAAGAAACCGCTGAACACCAACGAAGAAGCGTCCATCGGAAGTGTTGGCATAACCGAGCGAGTCGAACATGGATAGCGTGCGTCGGCGGTCCAAAGTGTGGCTTCACTTTTTTTAAACAGAACGAAATCTCGCCAAAATGCAACATTTGCGGCAAGATTGTTTCGTGCATAGGAGGGTGCACGTCGAACATGATAAAGCACCTCCGAGTTCATGACTTCGGTAAAGTTGGTTTTATATTCGCACATTCGGGCATCCGTATTCAATAGCTTTGTTAATCACACTACATTGGACATTCAGTGGACATTCACAAGTAAATATGCCATTAAAACAATACTTGCCTATTTTGATCGACTGTGAAAAATGTTGTAAGTTGACAATCGTTGGTTGTCAATATCATGTCGCTGCTTAAAATTCGCAAACATTAATTTATTGCACATTTATTGGAAAGTCTGAATTTATCAGAAGTCCGAATGTGCGAATATAAAACCAACTTTACCGAAGTGAGTTCATGGAGTAGAAATAAATGTGTGCACAGCAGGAGATACTATCTGTCCAGAACGCTCACGCATCCTGCCTGAGAAGGCAGATATGATCATTTTCCTAAACAAGAACTGTTTCTGATTTTATACTGTACCTGCTGCTAATCTGGACTGGGTTTTACAAGTTGTTTCTTATTGTTTATTTGCTATTCTGCACCAGGTTAGCCCATCAGTGGGAGCACGGTAACATGTTCAAGTACCTGCAGCATCATACACTCATGTGTAAATGTGTTTTCATGGTTTTCAAAAATAAAGCTCTCTTGAGGAAAGTGTACCCCTGTGAAAATATGTTCATAATTTATAATATTTATATTCAAGTTCATAGATTTGATATTTAAATTGTAGTTGAAAACAGCCCTGTGAGAAATTCATAGTAAAGTTCATAAAAAGTAAAAATTTCATAGAATTAAAATTGATGGAGAAGGTCAGACTATTTCCTTCCAGAAAGACCGTTGGTTAGCTAGCTCATTTAAAATATCCTAAACTTTTTTTGACCCTGCCTCTTAAAAGAATCGGAATCGAGAATCGTTAGGAACCGGAATCGAAACAAGGAATCGGAATCGTTCAAATTCAAACGATACCCAACCCTAATCACGATGCATTCAGAAAAATTGAAATCGATCCAGAATAATTTCTCGATTCACAATGCATCGATATATTGTCCCAGCCAATCAGTTAAAAAAATTTTGTGGGTGGGTGACATCTAGGCATTCTGTATGGAAGGCAGTGCTGTAAATAACTTTATTGTATAAAGCATTCAATATGCATTATGCTTCTTGCATATTTTTTATGTGAAAAGTAAAATTGAATTGAATTAAATAATGTAGGCCAGTTCATAATTAGACTCCAAATATCTGTTTTGTGCGTCTCAATTTTAGGTTAACAATTTTGACACGGAACCATATCACATAGGCCCAATTTGCAAGCATT
Source organism: Anabarilius grahami (assembly GCA_003731715.1). Classification (NCBI taxonomy): domain Eukaryota; kingdom Metazoa; phylum Chordata; class Actinopteri; order Cypriniformes; family Xenocyprididae; genus Anabarilius; species Anabarilius grahami. The sequence continues at coordinate 437,379 of RJVU01048836.1, read as the reverse complement.
CACTATTATGGCTTAAGATGTGTTTCTCAAACATTTTTTTTTTTCAAATCAAGGACCACTTAGCCAATTTAAAAAACAAAACAAAACAAAAAAACAATCTTGACATATTTGGCTTAATGATCATGTAAAAATGCAGGCCATTTTAGTCTTCTGAAACCATGGCTAACTTCGCCTGCTAATAATGTGCATGATTAGAAAACAAGTCATGAGAAGTGAATTGGAAATGTTCAAAAGTGTCACAGTCCATGTCAGTCATTTTTGTTGATGACTTTTGCTCACAGACCTCTTTGGTAATCTGGCATACCACCAGTGGTCCCTAGACCACAGTTTGAGAATCACTACTTTAGACAAACCATCTAATCTGAGTGAACATGAATGAAAATGTTATCATTCTTGAGGTGGACTTTGTTTTGATTTAATTTTTTTATAATTTCAGGAGGGCACCAAGGAACTTAATTTAAGGAACATGCTTTCTGTGTCAATGGATGGACCCGCAGTAAATTGGAAATTCATGGATCTACAACTGGAACATGCAGAACAGTTTGGGGGGATTCAACTCCAAGTGGTAGGAAGCTGTGGTATCCACACCCTACACAATTCATTTAAAGGTGGATTTGAGGTGTGGCATGTAGAAAAGGTGCTTAGATCTCTCCACTATCTCTTCAATGATGCCCCAGCAAGAAGAGAGGATTTCACATCTGCAACACTGTCATCCACATTCCCCTTGTCCTTCTGTGGCCATCGCTGGCTCGAAAATGTGCCTGCTGCAGAGAGGGCCATTGAAATTTGGCCCTCTATTGAGAAGTTTGTTGACCAAGTGTCAACAAAGAAGGTGAAGAACCCAGGAAATGCATCATTCAACACCCTCTCTGAGGCAAGAAAGGATCCTCTTATCTGTGCCAAACTCCACCGGGGGCAGTCGTGGCCTAATGGATAGAGAGTCGGACTTGTAACCCAAAGGTCATGGGTTCGAGTCTCAGGTCCGGCAGGGATTGTCGGTGAGGGGAGTGAATGTCCAGCGCTCTCCCCACCCTCAATACCACGACTGAGGTGAGACCCTTGAGCAAGGCACCGTACCCCCAACTGCTCCCCGGGCGCCGCAGCAATGGCTGCCCACTGCTCCGGGTGTGTGTTCACGGTGTGTGTGTTCACTGGTGTGTGTGTGCACTTGGATGGGTTAAATGCAGAGCACAAATTCCGAGTATGGGTCACCATACTTGGCCACATGTCACGTCACTTCACTTCACTTCTTTGTGTTCATAGTCAACCATTTCTGGAAAAATATCAAAAAGATGCTCCCATGATGCCCTTCCTGTGAAATGACTTGGAGGATTTGATAAGGGTTGATTATTTGTCATAATTTGTCATAATTATTTGTTGTTATTTGTTGATTATTTGTCATAATGCGCAACACCTTTAGTACACAGAAATTCACTGATCTAACTCAAATATATATATTTTTTATTTTACTAGAGCCTTCTCAAATGATTCATCAAGCGCGATGCTTTGCCCTCGAGTCCATATAAGCTGGTGAGGCTCGATGTCACAGACCAGAAGCTTTGGCTTGGCACAAAAGATGTTGACATTGGCATGGGTGCAGCAGCTGTTATCAAGGTGGGTGTATTCAGTTTCATCAAAGTAGTTCACAATGACATGTAGATATCAACATTGAGTGTGTGTGTGTGTGTGTGTGTGTGTGTGGGGGCATGTTTTTGTGAAATATCAGGACACAAATGTGTATAATGACATGGGTATGACATAGGTATTACAAGGAGAGGGTGATTTATGAGGACATTACCCATGTCCCCACTTTTCAAAAGGCTTATAAATCACACAGAATGAGTTTTTGTGAGAAAGTAAAAGTGTGCACAGTTTCCTGTGATGGTTAGGTTTAGGGGTAGGGGTAGTGTAGGGGGAGAGAAAATACAGTTTGTACAGTATAAAAACCATTACGCCTATGGAGAGTCCCCACTAAGATAGCAAAACAAACCTGTGTGTGTGTGTGTGTGTGTGTGTGTGTGTGCGTGTGGAGAGAGGCATGTTCTGAAAAGGGGCGCCATTAATCTCAGTGTATTATGCTTAATTATTGCAGACTATGTAGAGGGACAGAAATGTTGTAGATTTGACAAACCAATGTTTTTTTTTTCAAATCAAATGATCAGGTAGAGGTAAAGTTATGTAGTCTACTATTTAAACAGGCCATTCCACAAAAAAAAAACTACACTTGTTTTTTTGTTTTGTTTTTGCGTGTGTTTTTTAAAAAATAGGGCAGGTTGGCATGACTTGAGTGCAAACCAATGAGCTACAGAACCCAGGCATTTTTCTTTGTAAAAATATTACTCATGAAAGGGATTAACAGAAAATTTATGGAATCAGTGTGGATTGGTCTCTTTAAAAGAACGCAACTTTGCCTTTTATGTTGTGATGCTAATTTTTTATTCACACTGGCTCTCCTTTGTGCATTATTACAGGTGATGTGATTTCTCAACAGTTTGATAAGGCCCTTTCCAATGAGGCCAAATCGCTGGAATTTGCAAACTTCCAGCCCTCAGTGTCCAGGGTTGATACATTCCTGTCTCAGAATCTCAGTTCCTACACTGATCTGTGGAACTTCTGCAAGAAGTTACTACTCCTCTCACATGCACAAGCTGAAGTGGAGCGGGGCTTCTCCATCAACAAAGAAGTGGAGACGTGCAACATGTCTGAGGAGACTGAGGAGTCTGTGATCAAGTGAAAGTTTGTGGGGGGGTTACACAAGTGCCTCTTACAAAAGAGCTAATCAGTTACTGTGCATCAGCACCGGGCACACTTGGAAGAGGAAAAAAAAGAAGAGAGAGACAGAAGAAAACTCCAAGAAAAGAAAGTATGTTGAAGAGAACCTGAAAGAGCTAAAGCAAAAGAAAAAATCAATTCGAGCAATTTGCATATCTTTGGAGAATGATGCAGATAGAATGGCAGAGCAAGCCGAAAGTTCAGGTGGTAGTAAAATGGCCACATTGATCACAGAATCCAATTCTTTGAGGAGACGAGCTAAAGATAAACATAAAGAACTAATTGAGTTGGATGCAGAAATTGAAAACAAGATTGTAGAATTGACCAAACTGTCATGAGGGCTTTGAGTTTAAGAACTTAAAAGTTGAAGGTTTACATGTACCTTTAGTGTTTTATTTGGATTATTTGCTGAATGTTACTGTCTGGGCCTAGAAAATCAGTTCCTTTTTTGTTTGATCAGCACTGTGGCTTTATAGGGAAGTCCGAAGCTGTTTCTCTATTATTTGTCATCCCATGTAAGCATGACTGTTTTCATGCTATTCTGTTTGTATACTGTTATACATGTATATCTTTGGATTGCCAGCTTGGCATTAATCCCAATGCTGACCATATTGGAAGTTTGATGTCTTCACAGCACTGAAAGTAGTAGCTGAACAAAGCACTTTTAAATAAATTTCTGATCCCGATCTTTCCTACAATTGTCTGACTGGATCTTCATTCATTAGGTCTTTGCATAGATTATTGAATGTGTTTGCATTTATCTGTGTCTGAAATGACATAGAAAACACTAATCAGACCCTGAACAACATTTTCTTGGGGGAGAACCCCCAAACCCAGCTCAAGGCAATCTGGCAGCCACATTTACCCATAATTTAGATCAAGTATGACGAATACTTTAACTTTTGTGTATTTGTGGGCTTTTGTAATGTCCTGGGGCTGTCTTCCATGTCTTTTTCAAACTGCTATGAGGGGCCAGAATTTAGAAATTACCTGAAGTACCTTAAAGGCTGATAGTTTATACATAGTCAACCATGTCAGGGTTGTAAGGTCAAACAGCACTTGGTATAAAAGTTTTCGCGTCCCTTTGACCTGTCTTGAGCGTGGCTCTGGTGAGTTGTGCCACGCTAATGCTTCGCCACATCATTCTGTGTTGTCGCACTGAACATTTTCCTGTTTTTTTTGTTGAGGTAAAGTCTTAAATTGTCCTTTTAGAGGACTTAAAAAGGTCTTAAAAGTTATTAAATTTGCTGTTAAAAAATGTGCAGATACCCTGTGAAAGCAACTTGCACAGAGATATCTTAAAATATGTTACTCCCATTGTTTTGTCTCAAGATGCACACCAGTAACGTGTTTTTCTAAGGCACATTTGTAAAATCTACTTAAATACCCTATTAATTGAATTAAGGCCTAGTCCTGGTTTATAGTTTAAGCGCTGTCTGTGAAACCGGGCTTTTATGACATAATTCCAAATTAGTATGTCATAATTTCGGCATTTTATTTCTTAATTCTGATTTTTTCCGATATTGCGACATTGGACTTTATAGTCTTACGCCATGAGCTGCTCTTGCCCTAAGTTCAAATAGGACATTTCAGTACTTTTTATAAACGTGTCTTAGAAAAAAGCATTACTGGTGTACATCTTGAGACAAAACAATGGCTCTGACATATTTTAAGATATCTCAGTGCAAGTTACTCTCAGTTAAAAAAAGCTCAAACATGCATTTTAGTTTAGGACTAGCTTAAGAGTTTTCTGTGAAACCAGGGGGATAGAGTTTCAAAGCAGCTTACAGAAAATGCATGTTTCTACATTACATGTTTCTGTTAGATTATTTAATGCTTAACAGATCATTAAAATGAATGTCATATGCATTTGAATGTTCCTGTAGGTTATGATAGAGGAACCCTTGATGAAGTATCTGTTAGCTGTTTGCTCCTCCAGCTGGTCAGATGTGTAAATGGCTTTATTTTCTAAAAAAACTGATGATTTTTGTTTTCATATTTAAAAATAGCTTTGTTTTTCTCATGTGAGCTAAAACATTCATTAGATAATCTATTTCCTTCTTCTTATAATTTGAAATATTTCTATGGAATGTTTAAAGGCAAACCATACAAACATTTGTAACATTGCATTGTCTCAAAACATTTCCAGGAAAACTTTACTGGAAACACTTCAGTACCAAACTAACAAATAACACAGCTTACAAAAGTAAGATGCCACAAAGTAATAAACCATAATTAAACAGGGTGTACAAGACAAAACACACCAGTGCCTGGAATGTCAGTTAAATGTAGTTTTACTGGTCTTTCTTCTTTTTGATTTGTATTTTTACCTCAGTAAAGGTCAGTAGGGAAAGGCTCAGACTGGAAACGCTCATATATACGTCATTATGTGATTGATGGAAAGAATCCATTTAGATTTAAAGCTGGAATTGTAACTATTAAACTAGTCACTCATCAGTGGTTTATTGCTAAACTTTGTTTAGGCTCTGTTCTGTGTAGATGATCAAGTTAGTAATTATTTCAAGTAATGGAAATGTTTTTTTTTTTTTTATGGTTTTAGTTAACCCTGGTTTGTTTGTTTATTGTAAAGGCCATAATTTTATAAATGTATAATACTTTACAGCATGGCCTATAATTAACACCAAATGCGAGTTAAAAAATCAGTGCTGTTCATTATATGAAATTGTCTTACTGGCCGGTAACAATTTTTTATGAATTCTAATAATGCATGCTTGTGAGAACGTGATATGGCTCACTGTGATTATCAATTGCAAAGACTGCCGTGTAATTATAATAATATGAGCAGACAAGCCTTTCAACGTATACTTTGGTGACCATGATTTAATTATAACGTGCATTTCATGCAACATGCGCCAAACATCATCCCAAGTTTGTCAACAAAACAGAAGCTTTAAAGTCTCCCTGTCATTTTCTGCCAAAATAAAAGTGCCATGGCTTAATGTTTTAAAGCCAAGAAATTAAGACGGGCATAAATATTAGTATTGTTGTTATTTTGTAAAATTATTATAATAAAATTATTGTTTTTATTATATAGTTACTTGTTGTTTTTTACAGTACAATAATACTGTATTATTTCTACAGTAATGTAACTTTTCTATTTTAATAAAATAAATGAATTTTATTGTTGTGTGGCAAGAAAGTCAGTTTCAAGACCTGCTTTAAAGTTGTGAAAATCCTGATAAGTTTACAGCCTGCGGACTCACCCTCATTCATTTTGTTGTGAAATAAATTACTACTCTAGGAAATTTTTATTATGAAGTAAACTACCAGAAAGTATTTGATTTATTTAAAAAAAAAATGTGCTTACAGCTAAAATGGAAAAAGTGTTGTGTTACGCTTCCTCAGATAAAAGCTATGTCTCATTTGACAAAAATGTGAGAAACGCATCCAGGTCTGACAAGTTGAAGAAAGACTGAAAGAAATCCTGTTTCTATAAAGCTGTGTCAATGAGTATTTCCACCAGAAAGTTCACTAAAGAAATGGCGTAGGGTTTTACACAATTTACACTTCGAAATTGCTTTCACAAATGAATTACTAAGAAAGGCATAAAGACTGAAATAGTATGTTCTTGTAAAAAACATACTCCAATAATCTTATTTACAGTTTAAAAAAAAAATTACCAGCAGGTCCATAAACACAGGTTCTCAATCTCAGATGTATGCGGTTTAAGCTGGTTTTCTCCTCACCAGCAAGATTAGTAGCCTACCATTTTTCCATTTATAAATCTGTTCATCAGCAAAATTCATGAACTTGTCCAGCCTGTGCGATCAGTCTGGTTACACTGGTTGACCAAGGCAGTGTTGGTGAGTAAGTTTCAAAGCATGGTGGTGAGCATCTGTGCTGATCTTCTCAGCAGGGTTCTTATATTATTTTTGGTTATTGGGCACAGAGGTCAGATTATGATATGATGATGCGAAAACTGTTCTGTGACTACTTAAACTTTATTTTTCATTCTGATGGGCTTTTTTGGTAACACTTTACTTGAAGGGGTGTGCATAAGACTGATATGACACCTTCATAATCATGACATGACACATGTCATGAATATGAAGGAGGTTTTATGCATGTTTATGACAACTGTCATTAAATGTCATTCGCTCAATTATGTCATTTTTAATGCAAAGATGACATTGTTTGAGATGTTTGAGTTATGACAACTTGACATTACCAAGACATCATAACCTGTCAGTGTCTTTGTCATGACAACTTGACATCATTTAGCTTTATGGGTTAACATTAAACTGTCATGTGGTTGGTTTTGACAGTGTCATGAATATGTATCTTGACCTCAACTACAGTGGTACAAATTGAACTTGTCATTAAAATGTCATTAAGTGACAATACTCTGACAAATAATTTTATAACAGCGTCATGAATATTTTTCATTTCATGTTTTTATTTTTTTTTTATTTTTTTAAGTTTCCTCCAACAGAAGGTCAGATAATAGACAATTTCAAATTTCTTTAAAAAGTTGACACTGTTATAAAATAACGGTAACACTTTATTTTAGGGTCTTTTAACTAGTTGCTTATTACTATTAGCGTGCATATTACTAGAATATTGACTATTTATTAGTAATTATTAAGCACATATTAAAGCCTTACTCTGCATGACCTTATTCTACATTCTTAATCCTACCCAATACCTAAACTTAACAATTAACTATATTTATAAGCAGTAAATTAGGAGTTTATGGAGGGAAAAGTCATAGTTAATCGTTTATATGTGTGTTCCCTATACTGAAGTGTTACCAAAATAATGTAATGTAATGTTAACCCATAAAGCTAAGTAGTTTCTGAAGTTTGATAATTAATCTGTCATGTTTATGACAGGTTATGATGTCTTGGCAATGTCAAGTTATCATGACAAAGACACTGACAGGTTATGATGTATTGGTGCATGTCAAGTTGTCATAACTCAAACATCTCAAACAATGTCATCTTTGTATTAAAAATGACATAAGTGAGCGAATGACACTTAATGACAGTTGTCATAAACATGCATAAAACCTCCTTCATATTCATGACATGTGTCATGTCATGATTATGAAGGTGTCATAACAGTCTTATGCACACCCCTTCAAGTAAAGTGTTACCACTTTTTTTGTATGCTCTTTTATTTGGAAATCTTTACATCTTTAGATAATCTATTTCCTTCTTCCTTACTGTTTGATAAGTTTCTATGGAATGTAGCCGGACAAATCATACAAATACTCATCGTCTTGCAACATTGCAAGTTGTCAAACTAGAAACACTTCAAGGTCATGGGATCAGTACCAAATTAAACACATACTCACAAACACACAGCCCACAAATAGAGATGCCACAAAGTTATAAAATTCAAGATTGTCAATTCAATCTAGTTTTACTACTCTGTCGTCTTTATGATTTTGTATTTTTACCTCAGTAAAGGTTTTTTGTAGACGATCAAGTTAGTAATAGTTCTCAATGGCACCCTTGCAATAATTAGAAAATAAACTCTTGTGGTATCCCAGAAATAATAACACTGCGCTTTGAATATTGTTGTCTCTTATGGAAAATTGCTTGTGATGTTTGTAAATCGCTTTAGGGTCATTCCATGTCAAATCAATGGTAGATCTATTATTAAAATCTGTTGACTTTCACAATCTTTGTTTCATTATATGCCAACAATTTTTTATGCCTGTAACTCAAGAAGTATAAAATATATTTTATTCCTTTTAGATTCTGGTGTAACAAACTTGAAAATGAAGTTTCCAAAAGAAAAGTTTATTAACAATGAGAATCTAGAAGGATATTAAGATGTAAAACTTTGGAAAAGGAATATTATTTATGGCACTCAGACAGGAATGTTCTGTGCAACTGAGCTGATTCCTCTTTAAAAGAAAAGTATCAGCTGTGTACAAAATGACCCACATTTGTTTTTTGACCACTGAAAATGTATTTGTATATGTATTTTATTTATATAGCACCAATTTAATACAACGTTAGTTGCCCAAAGTGCTTCACAGTGCCAAGAGAAAACAAAAGTAAAAAATAAAAACAAATAAAACAATACAAAACACACACATAACACACATTAAACATCACTCTCCATCATTAGAACTTGCATTCAGAGTTAAGCAAATGTGATTTTAACATAGCTTTAAAAACAAGTTAAGATTTGATGGATCTAATAGCGACTGGGAGATCGTTCCACAATTTAGGACCGGCTCGAGAGAAGGCTCGATCACCTTTGTGTTTGTATTTTGTCTTAGTAACGGCAAACAGATATTTGTTTTCGGATCTCAAGGATCTTGGCGGAGTATACACTGTCACCATCCTAGATAAGTAAGTAGGCGCTAAATTGTGAATGGCCTTAAAAACAAGTACAAGAATCTTAAAAACAATTCGATAACGTACTGGCAACCACTTCAGTGAAATTAAAAGCGGAGTCACAGAGTCATGTTTTTTTGCAGACTTAATCATTCTGAATTTTCTGCAGACGCATTAGTGCTTTACCATCAACTCCAAAGTAGAGGGAGTTACAATAATCCAATCGAGAAAAAAACATAGCTGAAATTGCCTTCTCAAAATCAGATAAAGATAGAAATGATTTAGAAAATGTGTACAATTTACCAATTTACTAATGGAGCCGCATTAAGACCTCCATATCTCTGGGACTTTCAAGGGCCTTTAAAATGAAGATACCAAAAGGAAAGGTTGTTAAGAACCAGAATGTAAAAGGATATTAAGATATCTTTAATACTTCTTGAGTTACAGGCATGCAAACTTGAGGGAACATTTTTTTTTGTTGCCATTTTTAACTGTCACCGTTGACATATAGTGAAACAAAGATTGCTAAAGTCAACAGATTTTACTAATAGATCTACCAATCTCTGTAAAAAATAATGATGCTGCCATCTTTCTAAAGTCATTTTTAAACCCCTCTAATTTGGCTCCAAATCTCAGATGAAAAATTGTCATTTTGACCCCTCTATAAAACAGTGGATTACTCAGTAAATATACATCTGTGATGTTTAATATTTTGGCTTTGATCACCGTTTATGTTTGTCTTTCTACAGAAAAAATATTAACGAAATCAAAAATTTGAGCCGGGGAAGTTCCCTTTATAGTTAATCTTCTCCATCAATCCTGTCCAAATAAAGTTTCAGTATCAGCATGCTCAAAATTTGATTTCAATACAATTAATTTTTAGAACAATTAATTAATAACCATTGCATTATTGTGGCATTTCAAGTTTGACAGACCATATAAATGCAGTGTGAGTTTGCAGTCAGCCTTGAGTATGGAGTCGTTCAGACAGGGTGTGTTTTCAGGCTTCATCTACTTTCAGTGTGTTGTGCCATCTTAAAAATGCAGTTATCATGGCATGAGACATTAAAAACAATCTGACCTCAGACTGGCTGAATGAATCGCTGTGGAATGCTGGTCAGTGATAGACAATTATAATGATTATAATGAGATTTAGGCAAAACTGCCATTAAACTTTATCTCAAGTAAACCCGATACTTCAATCAAATTAAGCTCATAATCGTAGTAAAATATGTGGTGTATGCTGATTTTAAACACTATAAACAGTAGGGAGGCAAATTAACCCGAAATCGCGTTTAAATTGATTTGGGTTTGTGCGATTTATTTTAGGCGCAGCTTGTCTGTGAATCGCAGCTCTGTGATCTGTAGTAAATGCTGCTCCATCTGAAAGCACTGCAAGTTGGTGTCGCTTATAACGTGGATTTGAAAAAGCAACACGCGTCAAACATCTTTCCAAACATGAGAAATATTTATGAACCTCTTGTCCAACAAAAGACAACAATATGTTTTTACTACAAACTCACTTCATAACGTCAAAATTATATACCAGTTATCACTCTAAAGCTGCTTTGACACAATCTGCGTTGTAAAAAGCGATATATAAATAAAGGTGACTTGACTTGATGAGAATCAAGGGCCTTGAGGATTCCATTTCGCTGATAAGGAATTGTTTTTCTTATGTTTTTCATTACAGACTTTTTTATCTCAACATTGATGACAGACCTGATTGTGTACCAGGGAAGGTTTTTTTTTTTTTTTTAGGTCAGATCAGATTTTTCTGTTTCTGGGCAATTCCACGCAAAGGTCATCTTTACCATGAACAAAAAAAAAAGATTTTACCAAAAGAACAAAACCCTTTTTAAATGATCCATTTAGGTCTGTAATATACTGTATTAATGTGCTCTAACAGAAATTTTAAGAAAATTGTCTTGTTTATCCACAATTAGGGATGCATAGTATCGGTATCGGGCCCGATACCAAGCTTATGTACTTGTACTCGTACTTGTAAAAATACCCCCGATACCAAAGACCGATACCTCACGTGACGTAACTGACAGAATTTTCCGTGCACAGAGACACCGGCGGCAGCAGCAGAAACAATGTCAGCCTCAGAGGTGTGGAAATACTTCAAAATTAGTGATGACAACACACACATTGCGAACTACATGCTTTTGTTATTGATTAGTGAAGGCGGGATAGGCGGAATCGCGCTGAATGACACAGACCAGAAGCGCTCTCTCTCGCACGCACTCTCTTTCTTGCGCGCGATCCCAGTTCTCTCAGACAGCGCGCAACCAGTTCTCCTGGTGCCTGAATGGTCAAATGCACACATAGTTGTCAAAATGTCCATCGTGTGGAGTATCTCACATAAATACAGTCGGTTATGGCTTAAGTGGACGTAAACATTTGGGTGAAAACAGGATATGTGTCAGTATCCATGGATTCGGTCTTAAAGAGACCGTAGCCTATATTTGTCATTAATGTTAATAAAACAACAAAAGATGTATACATGGTAAATAAACCTACTGTATCTGAAAAACAAGTTTATTTAATTTTTATCTTTAAAGTATTTGTTGTATTGTTTGTAAATTTCTTTTTATATAACAACAATTATATATATTGGTAATTATGCCCTTTGAAGGTTATTGGACACTGACATTTTTTGTTCTTTAAGTTTGTGACAAGCACATAAAAATTATTACTTTTTCCATTAGAGTAATAATGAAGAAGCTGTCCTACATTCATTAGTCTCACTGTGTTGTGCTTGGAAAACTGCAACATCAAAAAAAAAAAAAAAGAGAGAGAAATTAATAAATGTATAGGCATCGGTATCAGCGAGTACTAGAAAAAAAGTATTGGTACTCATACTCGGTCCTTAAAAAATGGTATCGGTGCATCCCTATCCACAATATATGAGGTAAGCAACAATGCTTAAATATAATTTTTATACCAACCATATTTCATGCTTTCAAAAAAGGGATCTAAGACCCCCTTTTTTAAACTTTATTTTAACAGTAAGCATTGTGCAGAGAGATGGAGACTTGCCTTAGAATTAAATACACTCATTTTGTCATAACAGCACTGCCTGTTGAATTTATAAGGGCTGGAATAAAGAAGTCAAGACGCTTCAGTGCTCTGTCACGTCCGTAACGTTTTAAAGATTAAGTTTATGTCATATAACACTTATAAATGCATATAACTTGAAACTTTATATGCAAAGCTAAAATATGTTTATGCTTATTAGGATCAACAATTCATCTCACTACTTTGCTCTGAACAACCATAATAAGCGTTACGGACGTGACCGTTACGTACACTTCATATTATAATCCTATGTTCCCTTTCGAAAGGGAACTCTACACTGCGTTTTACCGCATTATGGGGAACGTCACACGTGAACCGGTGTCTGAAAGCCAAGTATCAAATCTCTCCAATCCTATTGGCTGGCGACAGCCTATGACATCATTAGGGTTGGGTATCGTTTGAATTTGAATGATTCCGATTCCGATTCCTTGTTTCGATTCCGGTTCCTAACGATTCTCGATTCCGATTCTTTTAAGAGGCAGGGTCAAAAAAAGTTTAGGATATTTTAAATGAGCTAGCTAACCAACGGTCTTTCTGGAAGGAAATAGTCTGACCTTCTCCATCAATTTTAATTCTATGAAATTTTTACTTTTTATGAACTTTACTATGAATTTCTCACAGGGCTGTTTTCAACTACAATTTAAATATCAAATCTATGAACTTGAATAAATATTATATATTATGAATATATTTTCACAGGGGTACACTTTCCTCAAGAGAGCTTTATTTTTGAAAACCATGAAAACACATTTACACATGAGTGTATGATGCTGCAGGTACTTGAACATGTTACCGTGCTCCCACTGATGGGCTAACCTGGTGCAGAATAGCAAATAAACAATAAGAAACAACTTGTAAAACCCAGTCCAGATTAGCAGCAGGTACAGTATAAAATCAGAAACAGTTCTTGTTTAGGAAAATGATCATATCTGCCTTCTCAGGCAGGATGCGTGAGCGTTCTGGACAGATAGTATCTCCTGCTGTGCACACATTTATTTCTACTCCATGAACTCACTTCGGTAAAGTTGGTTTTATATTCGCACATTCGGACTTCTGATAAATTCAGACTTTCCAATAAATGTGCAATAAATTAATGTTTGCGAATTTTAAGCAGCGACATGATATTGACAACCAACGATTGTCAACTTACAACATTTTTCACAGTCGATCAAAATAGGCAAGTATTGTTTTAATGGCATATTTACTTGTGAATGTCCACTGAATGTCCAATGTAGTGTGATTAACAAAGCTATTGAATACGGATGCCCGAATGTGCGAATATAAAACCAACTTTACCCAAGTCATGAACTCGGAGGTGCTTTATCATGTTCGACGTGCACACTCCTATGCACGAAACAATCTTGCCGCAAATGTTGCATTTTGGCGAGATTTCGTTCTGTTTAAAAAAAGTGAAGCCACGCTATCCATGTTCGACTCGCTCGGTTATGCCAACACTTCCGATGGGCGCTTCTTCGTTGGTGTTCAGCGGTTTCTTCTTCCAGTCGGCGGACTGTGAATCGAAACTAGGAATCGAAACTAGAACTTTTGAACGATTCCGGGAAAATCGAAAAGCTAGTCCCGGTTCCACTCGATACTCGATACTCGATACCCAAGCCTAGACATCATCATAGCGCGACCCGGAAGTATATAAGGAGCGCCTAGAGAATCAGTCAGTATCTTTTCGTCTTTCGGGACTGTCTTGTCTGATCGCTATTGCAATCGAATCTGGTAAGGAATATTTATTATCATGTCTGTCAAACGTTTCAGGAAGTGTGCTGACCCGTGTCCTAGGTTTTTGACACCTGAGGACACACACAACCTGTGCGTTTTCTGTCTGGGCGAGGAGCACGCACGGACAGTGCTTGAGGGTGCTGTCTGTGTTAACTGTGAGCGTCTTCCCATGAAGAGTTCTCGAGGGAAGAGGCGTCGACATCTGTGCCTGGTGGTTCTGGCCCCACTCGCGCTGAAGCAAAGCGGCAGCTGAAATCATGGGGCTTGCAGGTGGAGCTTGCTGAGGAGTTTGAGAGAGGCGTTAATCTTTCTCAGCGGCTGGCGATGAGCTGCTGGATGACAATGACATCCTTTCTTTGACGTAATCAGATCACGCAGCGAGTGCTCTTCTGGCTGCTAGCCCCAGAGAGCAGGAGATGGCGGTTGAATAAGAAGCAGGTGAGCCTGCTGGTTCTTCAAGGCCTCCCTGCCCTGCATATGCTGAGCTGCTGGAGGTTATGGAGCGCGCTTCTGGCAGGCTGCAGCTGCCTTGGGAGCGTGTAAGGAAAGAGACTGCACGCAGTCGGCTTGACGAGTGGTTCCTTTCCGGCCATGGCCCTGCAGCTCCCGTGAGCCTTCCATTCCTTCCCGATCTTCATGTTGAGATCGAGAATGCATGGAAGAACCCGTATTTGGCTCGTATTCATCGACATCAGCGGGCGAATTTCGCTGATGTTGAGGGATTGAGCCAGCATGGGTATGTGTCGATGCCCCCTATTGACGAGACTTTTGCGAACTATCTCGTCACGGGATACAGAGCGGCGACAGAGCGCCGACACTGAAAGCTCCGGTCCTGCCGACTAAGCCCCTTAAAGTTACATCTCACTTAAATGGCAGGGCATACGTGGCAGCAAATCGGGCCGGTGCGGCTCTACACACTATGGCGGTGTTACAAGCTTACCAGGCCGACCTGCTGAAGGATCTCAACCAGGGGCAGGGTTTGTCCCCTGAGGCAGTGGAAGAGCTGAGCCGCACCACAGAAAGTTCAGGGAGGCGAAGGCGCGCTCGGCAGTGTTTAGAACCTGCATCCCGCTCAGATCTGAACCTGGGCCCAGACAGCCAGGAGATCCTGGTCCGTCTCGAGCTGAGGCTCAGAGACAGGTCCAGAGGTCCAGTGTGGCCACTCGGGCACCTCCTCCTCCTCAGAGCAAGTCCCAGAGATGGCTGGACTTGAGGAGGAAGAAGCAGGATTTAAGAGAGGTGATCAATCGCAGACGCCAGCAGTGACGGTAATCGATTCCCTCTCTTTGCGAGGGCGACTTTACACCTGCCCTCGCCCCTTCTTCCTCCGCCTCCTGTGTTTTGGATTCGCTGTATAACATGCTCAGGCGCTTCTTAACAGTCAGGCTGAGGGCTGGGTCCATGATGAATGTTTTTCTGAATGCCCGCCTTCTGGCTTGATAGTGAAAGAGGCTCTTTTAGCCTTCAAAAGAACCCTAGATTCCATCCTTCCTTGTGGAAAAGAGGAGTCTTCGGTCTTCGAGCCGCAGGAAGGTAATCTGGGTCTATATTTATGTTTCAAAATATGTTGACCTTGTTTTTCCTGTATAGTTTTTCCTGAGCATGTAGTCAGAAAAAGTGTATAGGTTTTTTTGGGGCAAAACTGATGTTTTGTTAGGTTGGCTAGAACGATAACTGTGCAGGCCACAAAATGGCCGCCTCTTAGCCACCTTTTTATAGAGTAGCTTCTCCTCTGGTTTTAGCTAGAGTAGGTTTGAGTTAGCACTCATCACTTCAGTTAGATCTATGTCTAGTGTCGGCCTCTCGGCCGCCTGACATTGTTTGCTTGTTGAGCTTCGTTTTGCTTAATTTCCTCTTCTCCGGTTAAGTTCAGAGGTGAAGCCCAGGCAGATCTATGTTTTGTGTGGCCTTGCAGGCCCACAGTTTAGCGGCCTAGGCTAGGACTAGGATTAGGTTTTTATTGTTATAATTTACCCTTTATCATTACTATCCCTTGTTAGGTTGTATAGTTCCTTGTTCTGGCCTCCTCCTGTGGGAATTGTTAGGCCATATGCCCATTTCCCCCTTTGGTAGTGTAGGTGCAATGGCTATGAGATAACAGCTAAGGTAGTAGGCTGTTATTAGCCTCCCTGATGCAGTTGTCTCAGGTGGTAGGCCCTTATCTTTACTCAGATAAGTTTATGCTAGAGTGCTGCTAGGCCCCACTTTCTAGAACTTGATTCATGCTATGAATTTGTCTTTCCCCTGAGCCCCTTGAATTAGCATTCAAGTTTAATCTAGGTCTATATTTATGTTTCAAAATATGTTGACCTTGTTTTTCCTGTATAGTTTTTCCTGAACATGTAGTCAGTAAAAGTGTATAGGGTTTTTTTGGGCAAAACTGATGTTTTGTTAGGTTGGCTAGAACGATAACTGTGCAGGCCACAAAATGGCCGCCTCTTAGCCACCTTTTTATAGAGTAGCTTCTCCTCTGGTTTTAGCTAGAGTAGGTTTGAGTTAGCACTCGTCACTTCAGTTAGATCTATGTCTAGATCTCACTTTCAGTTTGGTTCTGTTAGCTCCCTTCAGCATTGATCACTGCCACATCAGCTATATTGCGTAAGCTGTAGGAGTTGTAGGCTAAATTGAAAGGATAAATTGAGCCTCCTTCTAGCATGTTTGCTTGTGTTTTTACAAACGTTGTTGGTAGATGAGTTTTGCTCACTTAAGATAGCACTGCCACAGGTTTATGCCCGTGTCTGTCTGATGTAGTAGGCCACTTCAGGCCTCCTTCAGAACATGGTAGCATGTTGTTGTGCCCCCTGTTGGTTAGGGTTTTTATTAAGGTACATTGCCTGTTGGAATGTGTAGACTTTAGCTCAGGTTGAGTTAAGCTCGTTACCCACAACTGTTTGCTGGGTTTTAGAGCTGGTCCCCTTTGAGCTTGGTCCCCTTTACTAACCACTAGCTGGCGCCACATGTTTGTTGAAGTTGCAGGTCCCGCTTGGGCCTCCTTTCAATTGGCATGTTGGCACAGTTTTGTGCTGGTTTTGCTTCATCACCGCCATTGGCCATGCC
The DNA here is from genome assembly GCA_003731715.1 of Anabarilius grahami. Lineage (NCBI taxonomy): Eukaryota > Metazoa > Chordata > Actinopteri > Cypriniformes > Xenocyprididae > Anabarilius > Anabarilius grahami. The sequence goes on along the minus strand of RJVU01048836.1, from coordinate 420,421 downwards.
CGTTTCTGCTAAGGAGTAGGCCTTCTTTGAGGCCTCTCTTAGAGTATTGTGGCGAAGTGTGTACTCCTCTTGCTTTTAGAGTAAAAGGTGCTTTACTGAGTACATGGCCTGATGGCTGGTGTGGAACATAGTTCTAGTTGAGGTAAGTAGTTTTCCTCACTATGTAGGTTTGGTTCTATTATGACTTCTAGAACTTTTAATGGCCTTTTAGTGAACCTCTCTGTAGTTCGGTTGTCGTCCTCCCTGGATCTTGAAACACTGCCACGAGCTGACGCTACGTGTCTGTCTGAAGTCATAGGCCCACTTTTGGGCCTCCTACAGATCATGATGGCGTATGTTGTACTCCTCTTGCTTAAAAGATTAAAAGGTACTTTTACTGAGTACACTGCTTGTTGAATTGTGTTAGGTAGACTGTTATGTGGGCACTCTACAGTCTTATCTGCTGTGACTAACTCGGAACGAGTTACATGTTGTGGGTCCTTGCTCTCAGCAAGATAGGTGTTCGAGGTGTGTGGCCTTTACAGGCCGCCCTTGGATTTTTCCCACTCCCATTCCTGGGGTTGTGACTTAAGCAGGATAAACATGTAGTTCTCACATGTTGGCCTTGACAAGGCTGCTGTGGATTTTTCTACGCCATGTAGAACTTTGTCATGTTGTAGGCCCCTTCTTGGGCCTCCATGATTGTGTGCCTACAGTATGGTCTGTCTGTTAGGTTGAGCTTTGTACTCCCCTGTTAGGGTTGTTCCATATAGTGCTTAGCTCCCTAAGCTGGTCATTGGTTGAAGGCCCTATGAAGCCTCCCTCGTGAGGACCAGCCCTCAGGCTGGTTAATGCGCTTTCTTGAGTGCGCAGCCTCCTCAGTGCAAATAATCAGGCGCTGAGTAGATCCTAGGATTGAGCAAAGTTTACTCCCCTCAATAAGAGGGTAAAGAGCACTCAGCTGAGTTCTGCTCTCCCGGATGCCTGTCTCTACGCCCGGGTTTGGGTTGCTTACTGCCTTCTGCAGTCGCTCTTACTCGCTGTCTTCTCTGAAGAATGCGTTGTTGAGGCTCTGTGTCCAGACAGGTTGCTGGCCAAAGACTAGGTTGTTGTCAGACCAGGTCGGCCTCCCTGGTGGCATTTGGGGTGACTATGTCCCCTTCTAGTGGCTGGCTGGGGTTCCTTTCGGATCCCTGGCTACATTCCCTTAAAGGGACCTTCTTTCTTCAAAAGATGTGGTCCCAGAAGCCTTGGAGCAACCTTGGTAGGCATTCTGTGTAAGGCCCCTTTGAGGTTTAGCTTGGGCTGTTGGGCGTAGGGAATGGTGTCACTGACAGCCTTTGTGTGGCCAGATGGTGAGTTGCTCTGGCGTTTCTTGTGAAACTGCTTTTACGTTTGTCTAGCCATTGTGGCATGCACTCCCCTCAAGCATGGCCGGTGTGGGTATATCGTTCCCCATAATGCAGTAAAACGCAGTGTAGAGTTCCCTTTCGAAAGGGAACATCTCAGGTTATGTATCTAACCATGGTTCCCTGAGAACAGGGAACGAGACACTGCGTTCCTTGCCATGCTCCGGGGCTGCCTGCTGAACAGATACTGACTGATTCTTTAGGCGCTCCTTATATACTTCCGGGTCGTGCTATGATGATGTCATAGGCTGTCGCTGGCCAATAGGATTGGAGAGATTTGATACTTGGCTTTCAGACACCGGTTCACGTGTGACGTTCCCCATAATGCCCCAAACAGCAGTGTCTCATTCCCTATTATCAGGGAACCATGGTTACATACGGAACCTGAGACGATTTAGCTTTTTTATATTGCTGTGATCTGTTTCAGGCTTACCGTATATCAGAACATATCCAATAGTCGCAATACTCTTTGTGCTTCATTAGTTTTAATATGAAAAAAGTTTAACTTTCAAATTCAGTCGATTTTATGACAAAATTTAAACAATAGATGTCGCTCTTTAATAGCCTACGGCGCGTGACATGTTAGCTACTGCAGCGCCTGTAAGCGGACCAGGCGCACATGAACCGATCTTCTCTTCCTCTTGCCAGTTAAGAACGAAATATGAGCATCAAAAGGTAGGCCTATATGAAACAGTACAACTTACAGAAGAGCATTGTGTCTCATAGGACACTTCCCTCGGGATGTCGTGTTTTTACCTGTTGGTTAAAAAATCCACGCGATCAAGCTGACATAATAAAAATAAGACTGCAATAATTTTGTCATGAAATAAAATGTGATCGTTTTGACTCAAGACTTTGCTTTAAACTGTGCAAACTAACTGAAAACCACGTGATCATTCATACACAAAATATAAAACTGAAATGATTGCGATTGACAATATTGTACGTCAATCGGTTCACCTGACTGTGGGGAAAACATGCGATTTTAAACTGCTTTGTGATAAACATTAATATTTGTCAATGTATTTTAGCAAGCAGTTCTGTTAGAAGGAAAATCATGGTCTCTAAATTTATTCATGAACAACGCACACACTTTGTCAACATGAGAAATAGGTCTAATTCATAACCTTTTGCAATACAGAGTATAAAGTTTAGTAAAAAGTTGATAAATTGTGCAGTCTTACCATACTGGTATCCCGGATGTCAATATTTGGTAGATTAAATGCTTGCTTGAGGTCTCTGTGAAACTTTTGAAGCAGTCTTCTTTGCCGCTTTCAGACCGGTCACGTCCGTAACTACGGAGCCCCTAAAGGGACGTGGTGGTGGAAAAAAAATGGGAAGGGAGGAAATTTTAAGTGCTGGTGGGAAAAAAAATTGGGATGGGAGGATTTTTTTTTTTTCAAATCTTTTGCGTTCCACCGAGAAACTTTGCGTTCCCTCGCAAAGTTATAATCGTTCCCTTGCTGTGTGCTCGGACAAACACTTCCTCTTTAATGTCCCGCTGGCTGGCAGTAGTGTTTCAGCTAGTAACATACGTACACACAAATAATGCGCAGCTCTTAGAGTTTGAACTTGTTGGACTCAAATATAAAGAAATGCAGTCAGTGCTTATGTCAAGCAGTTCAGTAAAGTTGGCAATATATTCACATTAATAACTTGTGAGCTAAACGTTGTTAAAACACAAATGCCAATCATAGTAACCTAGACAACAAGCTACAACAACCCAGTTTTCCTCAAATGTGCTTTATAATAAATTGGTCTCTATGAGCAGGCGGCGGAGATACACGTCTGAAGGGACCGTCTGAAAAGTGCAAAACCCAAAACCCTTTTGATCAATTTAAATTATGTAAAATACTCAATAACTTCATTGTAACACACTGTACTGTCACCAAATTCAGTTCATACATCACTGTTCTCCTGCTGGTTGTACTGGAACTTAGTTTTATTAAAAATGCATAACTTTTATGATTATTAATTATTAAATAATATCAATAACTTCACTGTTATGAGTAAAAATATTAAATAAATTGTAATGCCATCAAATCCAGTAAGCAATCATCATGCAAAAGCTGTTGTAAGTATGCAAGCTGTGTACCAACATAATTTGTGTAAAGAAGGCCTTTATGTGCTACTTGCCAAACTAAGTGTTGTAGTACCAATTACCAGCAGGAGAGCAGTGATGTATGAACTGAATTTGGTGACAGTACAGTGTGTTACAATGAAGTTATTGAGTATTTTACATAATTTAAATTGATCAAAAGGGTTTTGGGTTTTGCACTTTTTAGACGGTCCCTTCAGACATGTATCTCCGCCGCCTGCTCATAGAGACCAATTTATTATAAAGCATATTTGAGGAAAATTGGGTTGTTGTAGCTTGTTGTAGCGATTTAACTCAAGAGGGGAAATATTAATAATTATTCATAACTCAATATGATTTATCAATTATGATTAATTATGAATATGTAAATCGGTTAATCAGATTTACTGGATATAGCTACATTAATCTTAATATTGCAATCAATTTACCTGTTGTCCAGGGAACACAGTGTTGATTGTTTAATAATTCTAAGAAATGTTCATTTCCAGGTTATGGAAAAATAACCTTCTTAACGCACCGTGCTACTTAGAGCATAGGTTCGGGTCTATATCACTTAAGAGGCAATTCATTAGCAGACGGAGTCAGAACCAAACATGTATTGTGCACAATCTTTATTAACTAACTCACAAACACATAACTAAACTAGCAAACACATAACATAACATAACATACACAAAAGGGTCACACACATATGTAGGTCAGAATGAGTAATGATAGAGTTGAACCGGAAGAGGTACTGTTACATAGAGCTATAGTAAAATCAAAGACACTCTGGAAAGGACTCATCAGTTTCTTTTAGCAATAGCAAAGGTGAGTCTTACAAATCAATACTAAATCGCTGTTTAGCATTAAAATGTACGATACTTGCAAGATGCCTTTAGGCTGAGGAGCGTCGGATCTGCAGGTTGAGGATAAATCTTGAGGTTATCTCTGAAGTGGTTGCCAGTCTGTTGGGAGAAGAGCACATGGCTGGGTGTTGTAGGCCGGGGGCCTACCAGCCTTGCGGCCGGGCCTAGAGAGGCCGGCCGCACGGTGACCTGTTCGGTGGTCCAGAAGCAAGGAAGAAGAGAAAAACCCTTTTTGATCTTGTGATCAGTGAATATAAGGGGTGAAGATGTCACACCCTCTTGAGGTGTCTGAGCCAATAAGGAGTTTCCCTTTCAGAGGGAAGTTTTACGAGTCTTTGTTCTGTAGCAAGATATTAGCATAAGACACGGGATTGGATGAATGAGAGAATAACCTTCTAGATTCTTATAATACTAACATGTCACAGAGTTAGTAACATGTAACATAAATTACCAAATAGGAAATGAAAGTTGGAGTCCGTAGATACCAAACATCCTGCCAATGTGATCTCAGTTAACTATAAATTCCAGCTCTGGAATATATTAATACCCAAAATAGTTCAAAAGAGAAAATTAACAAATAGAATAAAGCCTATAAAAGGAAAGTCATGAGATGGGAAACTTGGATACATGTTTATACCTTTCCTAAGTAGTTATATAGAGAATACATAGGATTAAGAGAGTTTATTTGTCCTTCTCAGGAAGAAGGAGTCACTAACATTCTTTCTGATCATATAANTACAGTGTGTTACAATGAAGTTATTGAGTATTTTACATAATTTAAATTGATCAAAAGGGTTTTGGGTTTTGCACTTTTTAGACGGTCCCTTCAGACATGTATCTCCGCCGCCTGCTCATAGAGACCAATTTATTATAAAGCATATTTGAGGAAAATTGGGTTGTTGTAGCTTGTTGTCTAGGTTACTATGATTGGAAGTAGCTGCATTTGTGTTTTAACAACGTTTAGCTCACAAGTTATTAATCCGGGATGCTCGAATCTGTGAATATATCGCCAACTTTACTGAACTGCTTGACATAAGCACTGACTGCATTTCTATTTGAGTCCAACAAGTTAAAACTCTATGAGCCGCGCATTATTTGTGTGCATTATTAACGTATGTTACTAACTGAAACACTACTGCCAGCCAGCGGGACATTAAAGAGGAAGTGTTTGTCCGAGCTCACAGCAAGGGAACGATTATAACTTTGCGTGGGAACACAAAAGTTTTGCGAGGGAACGCAAAGTTTCTCGGGGGAACGCAAAGTTTCTCGGGGGAACGCAAAAGTTTTGCGAGGGAACGCAAAAGATTTGAAAAAAAAATTCCTCCCATCCCAAATTTATTTTCCACCAGCACTTAAAATTTCCTTCCTTCCTAATTTTTTTTCCACCACCACGTCCCTTTAGGGGCTCCATACGTAACAGAGAACTGTCACGTCCGTAACGTTGTTTTTCCTCATAAATGCGAACACGAAATTATTATTTTATGCTCTGTGGAGAGCCAACCCTTCTTGATTCGGTGGACAGTATTACTTTTGATTCGTGTAATGTAATTCACAGAATTCCTAAAAAATATGTTGTCACCCAAAACTTAGTGACTTTTTTTGTCACGTCCATAACGTATGCATATTTCTATAATTTAAAATATAAAACAATTGTATAGACTGGCATTTTTCTAATGTCGGGACTCCTTTAGTAAGGGATTATGAATATATAATTAGACGGTTCAATATGTTGGTATTAAATGCATTCTTTAAACATTTATATTTCAAGTTTTGACTCCAAATGTCACATCCAGAACGCTGGAATTGCCCTTCCCCAAAAGCGAATGAATCAAAGAACTAAGCAGAAACTGGAGAAACAGGAATGTGGGAAGAGGGACCTGATAAATCTGATGATTGATATAACAGCTGAAATATCAAAAAAAAAAAAAATGAAATTGAGAAGGGAAAGTTTGAGAACATTGGTTTCTAAGATTTGGTTACTAATTGTACTGATCGTTTTTATTGATGAATAAATAAATAAGTTAACAACTGTAATGAATTCCAGTAGTTTTATAATAGTTTATCTGAAACCTTGAAAAAATATATTCTTTTTTAAAA
>RJVU01048836.1:386235-396642 GCA_003731715.1 Anabarilius grahami | reverse complement strand
TTTTTTTTTTTTTTTAGAATATCAAACATGTTTGATATTTGGAGAAGATTAAAGATATTGTTTTCATTTGTCACGCATCTCTATGTTTCTATGTGAGTTTGTTGTGTTCAGAATACCATGAAATTCTCGTATGATGGCCAGTTCTATTTTTGTAACCATTTACAAAGTCATAAATTGTGCAATGGCAAATGTTTTAAAATCTGTTTAGATTTTATAGTTGTGAATTCCAGGCTTAAGTGTGTGTCATCATGTGCTGTAACAAAATTGCCCTTTAAAAGGACATTAAATGTTTACTAATATGGGGAATGCATTGAAATCGCATAGTCCAGTTAATTACCAGCCCACTAATTACCAAATATTAAAAATAAACCAAAATCACACTACCAACTCTACTTCTCACACGCTGCCAAAAAACATTATACACACATTTTTGTTGTGCATTTTAAAAGGTTTTATTTTTTATTTTTTAAGCTTTGTCTAAATGCTCTGTCTTATCACAAATACACATTACATTAATTACCAAAGAGTTGTAATTATGTACAAATTTTATCAAGAGGTGGATTTTATGAAAAGCTCTCGCTGGACAAATGTTTAGAGTGTTTATAATGCATTCCAATGCATCAGTAATCTTTGTGTAGAGCAAAATTACAAAAACCTGTTTTAATGGTATCACACACTTGGTCATCTCTTAATATAACATAAGAATTCAAGTCTTTTGGATTTGAAGACTTTGCACAATTCTCCTTCCATCACGTAAGTTTATTTTTGTTTTATTTTTGTTTTGTTTATTTTTGTGTTAAATGCAGGGCATCAAGACTCTGACTTGAGAATGAATGGCTGAATTACTGAATGTGCATTGCTGTACTGTTGATTTTGGGCTCTACTTCCTTTTAGACCCAGCAGATGGCGTTATTTAATGGTTTATGGGATATTTATAAAAAAAAAAAAAAAAATGATGGCAGAGTGAACATCTCAACCTTACTTGTAGTTGCTCTTGTTTTTGAGATTGAGTCCATAAAGAAGGATAAAGTCTAGATGAAGTGAGCTGTATATGAATTTGCTTTTATAAGGCCATTGATATGAAAGGTGTCATATTTGTAATATTTGTTGGATTAATTTCTGTAAAAGTAAATGAGGAAAAAAATTACTAAGTTCATTGGGATACAGTTTGTGTGTGTGTGTGTGTGTGTGTGTGCATGTGTGTTGAATAAAAAAAGTTTAGGAAAAAATATTTTAACATTATAAAAATTTATATTTGTTTTAGTTCCACGCACACTATCAAAATATGAGGAGTTATATATATATATACAGTGGCATGCGAAAGTTTGGGAACCCCTTGCAGAATCTGTGAAAATGTTAATAATTTTAACAAAATAAGAGAGATCATACAAAATGCATGTTATTTTTTATTTAGTACTGTCCTGAGATTTTACAAAAAATATGTTTATATATAGTCCACAAGACAAAAAAATAGCTGAATTTATTAAAATGACCCCGTTCAAAAGTTTGTGAACCATTGATTCTCAATACTGTGTGTGGTTACCTGGATTATCCACAACTGTTTTTATGTTGTGTGATGGTGTGATGATATACTGAAGAAAGAAGTGCAGAAGATCCAAATGCGAGTTAAATAGTGTACCTTGGTAGTAAGCTCGGACACCTGCGTCACCAAAGCCTGCACAGCCCGAGCTGTGGCGAGCTCTTGCTCGTCCTGCTGATCCATCCGATGTGCACTCTTTGCTAGATATTCCTGTAAATCCGTAGTTCTCGCTGGATCCATGTTGGTCAGTTCGTTCTGTGATGATATACTGAAGAAAGAAGTGCAGAAGATCCAAATGCGAGTTAAACAGTTTATTTCTCACAGATTATACAGAAGTAAATAAATGACAGAAGAGACAAGAAGCAGGTGACTGCAGGTGTGCTCCGTGACGCAGGGACAGCAATGGGCAACGAAGGCAGGAATCTCCAGGAAAAATCACACAAGGAAGTCGCTAGAAGCTGCAAGAGACCATGTCCAGAACCAACAGGGAGAGCACGGCAGAAACCCAGTAGCGCCTGCAACGAACTGACAAACAGGACACGCAAACACACACATTAAATAAGGCGCTAAATGAGAAGCAGCTGTTGCTGATAATAAAATCAGAACACTAATCAAGAAACGCCCAACAAAACACACACACGAGGGCGAGTCAGTGAATCCATGAACCGTGACAGTACCCCCTCTCCTAAGAACGCCTCCTGGCATTCCCAGGAGAACCTACCTGTAGATTGTAATCATCTATCAGGGAGTGATCCAGAATATCCCTAGCAGGAACCCAACTTCTCTCCTCCGGACCGTAACCTTCCCAGTCCACCAAGTACTGGAATCCGTGTCCCCTCCGTCTAGCATCCAGAATGCGACGAACCGAATAAGCGGGTTCCCCATCTACGAGGCGCGGCGGGGGAGGAACCGGGGCAGGCGGATTAATGTGGGAATGAAAAATGGGTTTTATTTTGGACACATGGAAGACGGGATGAATTCTCCTGTACGCAGGAGGAAATTTAAGGCGGACTGTCACTGGACTAAGGACTTTAGTGACAGGAAACGGGCCAATGAATTTAGGTGCCAGTTTATTACAAACGGATCGGAGAGGAATGTTCTTAGAAGAAAGCCACACTTTTTGACCAACGATGTATACGGGAGGTTTCAGCTGGTGGCGATCGGCCTGAACCTTGGTGCTCGCTTCCACCTGAAGAAGAGTCTCACGGGCTTTTCTCCATGTGTGACGACACCTCTGAACGAAGGCGTGAGCGGAGGGGACCGCGACTTCAGATTCCAGACTTGGAAAAACTGGTGGCTGGTAACCTATACTACACTCAAAAGGCGAAAGACCCGTGGATGATATTGGTAACGAGTTGTGAGCGTACTCAACCCATGAGAGTTGTTGGCTCTAGGAGGAAGGATTCTGAGCCACCCTACATCGTAACATTCTCTCAAGATCCTGGTTGGCTCTCTCGGTTTGTCCGTTACTCTGAGGATGAAAACCAGACGACAGACTGACAGTCTCTCCCAGTAACCGACAAAATTCTTTCCAAAATTTGGAAGTAAATTGGGATCCCCTGTCGGAAACCACATCAATCGGGAGGCCATGAATACGAAAGATGTGATCAACGACAGTAACCACTGTCTCCTTGGCTGAGGGTAATTTGGGCAAGGGAATAAAGTGTGCCGCCTTCGAGAACCGGTCCACTACGGTTAAAATTACCGTATTACCCTGTGAAGGAGGGAGACCTGTGACGAAATCTAGCGCTATGTGGGACTAGGGTCTCGAAGGGACAGGCAGTGGTTGAAGGAGTCCATCTGGGGAACGATTGGAAGTCTTACCACGAGCACAAACCGAGCAAGCCAAAACAAAATCTCAAATGTCGCGAGCCATACTGGGCCACCAAAATCGGTGCTTGACCAAAAACCTGGTTCGACTGACTCCTGGATGACAAGCCACATTGGAACTATGCCCCCACCAAATAACATCTAACCGTAATCCCTCCGGCACAAATAACCGACTCGGTGGACCCCCGGGCAGAGGCGTTACCCCTTCAAAGGCCGTGCGGACCTTCGATTCGACCTCCCATGTGAGTGAAGAGATAAAGAGCCTCTTAGGTAAAATACACTAGGGAGTAGACGGGCGCTCGGAAAGATCAAAAATACGAGATAACGCGTCTGGTTTAATGTTCTTAGAAGCAGGACGATAAGAAAGAGAGAAATCAAAACGACCGAAAAAAAAGAGCCCACCGAGCTTGCCTGGAGTTAAGTTGTTTGGCAGACCTGATGTATTCCAAGTTCTTGTGATCGGTCCAGACGATAAAAGGTACCCCCGACCCTTCTAACCAGTGACGCCATTCCTCCAATGCTAGTTTGACTGCCAACAACTCTCTGTTACCAATATCATAATTACGTCCGGCAGTCGATAAGCGATGAGAAAAAAACGCACACGGGTGCATCTTATCGTCCGCGGCGGCGTGCTGGGAAAGAACTGCTCCTACCCCCACCTCTGACGCATCGACCTCCACCACGAACTGACGTGACGGATCAGGGGCTACAAGGATGGGAGCTGAAACAAAGCGGCTCTTAAGGTTGGAAAATGCAGTCTCAGCTGCATTAGACCACCTGAACGTCGTTCTGGTGGAGGTCAAGGCGGTCAGAGGAGCGGCTAGTTGGCTGAAATTGCGAATAAAACGCAGATAAAAATTAGCGAATCCCAGAAACCTCTGCAGGGCCTTACGGGAATCAGGGATTGGCCAATCTACCACAGCCTTAACCTTGTCAGGATCCATGCGCACCCCCTCGGACGAAACGATATACCCCAAGAATGGAACTGACTGTGCATGAAACACGCATTTCTCCGCCTTGACAAAAGGCCCATTCTCGAGCAGCCTCTGGAGCACTCATCTGACGTGTTGAACATGTTCCTGGAGAGAAGAGGAAAATATCAAAATGTCATCCAGGTAGACATATATGAATTGATCGACCATGTCTCTCAACACGTCATTAACGAGTGCTTGAAAAACGGCGGGGGAGTTGGACAGGCCGAAGGGCATGACCAAGTATTCAAAGTGCCCCCTGGGGGTATTAAATGCCGTTTTCCACTCATCCCCCTCCCTTATGCGGACCAAATGATAAGCGTTACGCAGATCTAATTTCGTGAAAAGAGACGCTCCCTGCAACCGTTCAAAGGCTGAAGCCATCAGCGGCAAAGGATAAGTATTCTTTACCGTGATGTTGTTCAACCCTCGATAGTCAATACACGGTCGCAGAGAACCATCCTTCTTACCCACGAAAAAAAAAACGGCGCCAGCTGGAGACGAAGAAGGACGAATGAACCCAGCTGCCAAAGAATCAGAAATATATTTCTCCATGACCTCCCTCTCAGGATTAGAAAGTGAGTATAACTTGCCTTTAGGCGGAGAGGTACCTGGCAATAAGTCTATGGCACAGTCATAGGGACGATGCGGAGGAAGAGAAGCAGCCCGGGACTTACTGAACACTCCCTTCAGGTCGAGGTAGTCCTCCGGCATGTTAGACAGGTTCACTGGCTCCTCCTGTAACACAGAACACGAGACAGACGGACATGCAGACACTAAACAATCAGCGTAACACTGTTGGCTCCACTCCGAGACGGATCTCTGTCCCCAATCGATCCTGGGTCTATGTTTAGCCAACCACGGATGACCCAGTACGATTGGCACGAGGGGGGACCTGGAAATAAAAAAAACTAGTCAGTGTTCAGTGTGGTTACCGGACGTGATGAGTGTGAGCGAGCCGGTGGTGTGAGTGATGTCCGGTAACATCTGCCCGTTGAGGGCGTGGACGGAGATGGTGTGCTGCAGTGGAACTATAGGAATCCCAAGCTGTTTGGCCAATGAAACGTCCATAAGGTTGCCCTCTGCACCAGAGTCCACCAGCGCCTGACAGCAGTGATGTCCCGTTGCCCATTGCAGTCTTACCGGGAGGAGAGTGGCTGACGAGGATTCATCCAGAGAAATCCCACCCGACAGTAACCCCTTAACTACTGTCGGGCTTGATCTTTTACGGGGCAGTCTCTGAGATAATGTCCAGCCCTCCCACAGTACAGACATAATCCTCTCTCTCTCCGATGTTGTCTCTCCTCCCGGGAAAGCTGAGCCCTACCCACCTGCATGGGCTCCTGGTCGACTGGATGGCCGACCGTGTTACCACTGTTAGCACCGGGAAACCCCCGTAATTCGAAACTCGTGACTGGCCGCGTATGATCCACCCTTTGTTGCAGACACGCGTCCACATGCAGCACTAATTCAATCAGTCCGTCGAGACTCTTGGGTAGCTCCAGTGTGTAGATCTCTCCTTGGATGCGGTCAGCCAGCCCATGCAGGAACATGTCCCACTCCGCCTCCTCGTTCCAACTACACTCAGCCGCCAATGTGCGAAATTCGATAGCATAATCCGAAATGGGTCTCCTCTCCTGGCGAAGATCAGCGAGCTTACGTGCCGCCTCACGTCCCGCCACCGCTCGGTCGAAAACCCGCTTCATTTCCAGAGAGAGTGTAGCGAACGAGGAGCAGCAAGGATGGTGATTCTCCCACACCGCTGTCCCCCACAGAGCTGCGCGTCCAGACAGTAAAGTCATGACTAACAGTAAAGTAAAGACAGTAAAGTCATGACTTGGATTCCTCTGAAGCAAACGTCACCGGTTAAAGAGAAAAGAATATGACACACTTGGTTAAGAATGCTCTACAGAGATTAGGTTCACCTGAGTATCTTTCTGGTGTCGGTATTCAAGGCTCGTGATGACTGGTCACGGGAAGAAGCTGATGAGGGACAGATGGTGGGGCTGGTGCAGTGGGCGATGACAGATGTTGTACCTGGGTAGTAAGCCCAGACACCTGGGTCACCAAAGCCTGCACAGCCCGAGCTGTGGCGAGCTCTTGCTCGTCCTGCTGATCCATCCGATGTGCACTCTTTGCTAGATATTCCTGTAAATCCGTAGTTCTCGCTGGATCCATGTTGGTCAGTTCGTTCTGTGATGATATACTGAAGAAAGAAGTGCAGAAGATCCAAATGCGAGTTAAACAGTTTATTTCTCACAGATTATACAGAAGTAAATAAATGACAGAAGAGACAAGAAGCAGGTGACTGCAGGTGTGCTCCGTGACGCAGGGACAGCAATGGGCAATGAAGGCAGGAATCTCCAGGAAAAATCACACAAGGAAGTCGCTAGAGGCTGCAAGAGACCATGTCCAGAACCAACAGGGAGAGCACGGCAGAAACCCAGTAGCGCCTGCAACGAACTGACAAACAGGACACGCAAACACAAACATTAAATAAGGCGCTAAATGAGAAGCAGCTGTTGCTGATAATAAAATCAGAACACTAATCAGGTAACGCCCAACAAAACACACACACGAGGGCGAGTCAGTGAATCCATGAACCGTGACAGATGGTTGTTCATGAGTCCCTTGTTTATTCTGAGCAGTTAAACTGAACTCTGTTCTTCAGAAAAATCCTCCAGGTCCTGCAGATTCTTCAGTTTTCCAGCATCTTTTGTGTATCTGAACCCTTTCCAGCAGTGACTGAATGATTTTTAGATCCGTCTTTTCACACTTAAGACAACTGAGGGACTCAAACACAACTATTAAAAAAGGTTCAAACATTCATTGATGCTCCAGAAGGAAACACGATGCATTAAGAGCCGGGGGGTGAAAACTTTTTGAATTTGAAGATCAAGGTAAATTGTACTTAATTTGTCTTCTGGCAAACATTTAAGTGTCTTATGTTGCTTCTGAAGGGCAGTACTAAATGAAAAAAAAATATATATATACATATTTTTTAACAAAATAAGAAAAATTTGGACATCTTTGGACCTTCGCTCTGAAGGTGGAGGGGAGTGGTTCTTGTCTTCACCCCCAATCGCTGGCACACCTCACTGAACAATCGGCTCTCAAAGTTCCGCCCCCTGGTCACTATGAAGTTCGTCCGGCACTCCAAACCGGGCGAACATTTCGTCCACTAGCCGCTGCGCCGACTTGGAAGCACTCTGATCTGGCACTGTATACGTCGCTGGCCACTTCGTAAAATAGTCCATTGCGACCAGGACAAAATGGTTGCCGGCCTCCGTGATGGGGAACGGACCCAAAATGTCCACTCCAATCCTCTCCATTGGGCGCCCCAACAGGGTACTGCTGCAACGGCGCATGAGAGCGTTGGCTGGGTCCCTTCTGCGCCATGCAAACATCACAGCAGTGAACGTGCAGCTCTGCATCGTGCCGACATCCAGGCCAGTAGAACCGCTGCCGCAGCCACCGCACTGTCTTGGAGTTTCCGAAGTGGCCGGCTCCAGCTGCCCCATGAACTCAATGGAGGGCCTTCGGCCACAAAACATGGGGAACCAGGAGTGGCAGACGGTCGATTCCCCCGCCAGGGGGCCGGCAGGAGACATGATCACGGATCCTTCAGAGATGCAGCTTGATGAAAACGTAAATTGAGCACAGTAAGTCTTTTTTTTTTCATTAGCTAACTACCAAATCAGTCGTGATGAGAAACCGCTATATCGCGTAACGTTAATGTAAACTGATATTTACGAGTGTGACATACGCCTGATCAAAGTTTATTAGTTTCTGTTATTAGTAATCAATAGTTTTGCTGTTGCCTGATACATGATAATAATCTGTACAATATTGTGATCTGAGCAGTGTTGCATTGTTAGCTAATGTGTATATCTATAAGCTAACACTGGTCTCTACCTGCTCTCTTGACCCCATAGCAGGCTAAATGTGTGGCTGTGGTCTGTTATACGAGTCTGAATAAACATTTACAATTTCCTCAGCGTCCGAACTGTCATTGAGATCCATTGTTTTCCTATTGTTTATATTGACCGCACTTCCTCCCGTTACGTCACTTCCGATTTAGCATTTTCAGATGTGGAAGTAAAATTTTATCACAAAAAAATGACTCCAGAAGCCTAACTAGCGAATTTATACGTGTATTTTAAAGAAAATCTAGTTCCTACATTATTTTTCTATACATTGAATCACTGAAGCTCTAACCTGCAATATGCCCTTTAAGTTGGTCAGTGAAAACATTTCTTTTCTGAAAATATTTTCTTTGTACTTTTGACAGTTAAACAAAAGTTCAAGAGAACAAATCACAGACTCTTGATTGTATTGCATTTTATTGCAAAATGTCCCAACTTTTCTGGAAATGGGGTTGTAATATTTGGTTTGTGGAGATGATCGTGGACTTCAGGAGAAACCCCCCTGCTCTCCCCCCACTCACCATCATGAACAGCACTGTGACTGCAGTGGAGTCATTCTGCAATGGAGTGCACCACCATCTCTCAGGACCTGAAGTGGGACAACCACATCGAGTCCATTGTGAAAAAGGCCCAGCAGAGGTTGTACTTCCTTCGCCAGCTGAGGAAGTTCAACCTGCCACAGGAGCTGCTGAAACAGTTCTACTCTGCCATCATTGAATCCATCCTCTGCACTTCAATTACCGTCTGGTTCAGCTCAGCTACCAAATCTGACCTCAGAAGACTACAGAGGGTAGTCCGGTCTGCTGAGCGAATCATTGGCACAACCCTCCCCACTCTCCAAGAACTGTACTTATCCAGAGTGAGAAAAAGGGCAAAAATCACTCTGGACCCCTCACATCCAGCACACTCCCTCTTTGAACTGTTGCCATCTGGTCGACGCTACAGAGCCCTGAGCACCAGAACGACCAGACACAGGAACAGTTCCCTTTCAAGGGAACTCAACGCTGCGTAATCGCTGTGGGAACGCCCCTGCGTGATGTCGTCATGAAGCACGTATGAAATCTGTCCAATCAGGAGACGGAACGTCATAGTCGGGTGACGTCACCGACCAGGAACTATAAAACCCGCCCGAAAACACTGTCATTCAGCTTCTGTGTCTTCAGCAAGCACTTCGTGTGATTTTGTCTGTCTATTTATTGTTGTCTATTGATTGTGAAATGGCGAGTGAACAACTCTACAGGAAGTGTGTGCACCCTTGTCCGCGTTTTATCCCGGACGGGGACACACATGAAATGTGTGTTGTCTGTTTGGGAGCGCAGCATGCCCAGGCAGCTCTCGAGGGGGCTGCTTGTGTGCATTGTGACCAGCTGCCGCTGCGTACGCTGCGCTCCCGCCGAGCCCTCTTCGAGGAGGGTGGCTCGGCTAGCATTCCTCGAGGCTCGGGTCCCGCTTCTGCTGAGGCAGGGCGGCGCCTTATGTCTTGGGGTTCGCAGATGGATGTAACAGAGGGGTTAGAGACGGGCCCAGCCTTATCTCTGCCCTCACCTGTTGCATCCTCAAGTGTATCTATCCGGAAGCAGGAAGCACGCGTTGCTGTTTCTTCCGCTCCGGTAGATACGGTCACGTTAATGGCGTCTAGTTCTGAGGAGCTAGATGTTGTTAGCGTGGCCACGGGGGAGTCTGAAGATCCGCCACTTCAGTCTCCCGCCAGCGAGGAGCTTATGGAGGTGCTTTCTCGTGCTGTCGCTAAGTTAAACATCGACTGGCCAGCCGAAAAGCAAGAGCAGACCGTGAGAAGTAAGCTGGATGAACGCTTTCTGCCATCTTGGTCTGCTCAGCCTCCACGTCGGGCATTACCCTTCTTTCCAGATCTCCACACTGAGGTGTCGAGATCCTGGAAGAAGCCGGTATCTACCCGTGTTTACACACCTCAGACCTCCATATATAGCAATGTGGCAGGAATGAGGAAACCCGGGTATGGGGCGATGCCAAGAGCGGATGAGACGCTTGCGAGCCATCTCTCCCTGCAGGCGGCATCGTCCCTTAAAGCCCCGACGTTGCCCACTAAGCCGCTCAAGACCACTTCAGCGCTAGTGGGCAAAGCGTACTCGGCAGCAGGTCAGGCTGCGGCATGCTTGCA
>RJVU01048836.1:364596-382853 GCA_003731715.1 Anabarilius grahami | reverse complement strand
TTCTTCCCTCAGGCAATCCATCTCATGAACACTTGACAAACACGGAACACACAACACTATTACACATTATTTACTTAAAACACTTACTTATATTTCAAATTTGCACACATAACTGTACATACAATTGTCTATATTATATATTGTTTTTTGCTTTTTTTTGCACTTTGTCTATCTTGTAAATTTGTATATTATTATTTTATTCTTTTTATTATGTGTCGTGTCTTGTCGCTGTTACTCTGTTTCACTGTGGAGCTTCTGTCACTAAAACAAATTCCTAGTATGTGTAAACAACATACCTGGCAATAAAGCTCTTTCTGATCTTCTGATCTTCTTCTGGTTGGTTCTCTCTTGTTTTTGTATGTGTTCATAATTTCTTTGTATGACAGCCTGGCCAAAAATTATATCCTTGCAATGTGGCATTTTATTTAGTTATCACAACAAAAACAATTGACTCATGGTTGATGTCAATTTTCTTAGGCCAGACATAACTTAGGCCAAGAATGTATATTGGAGGCTGCAGTCTTTTTTACTCTTTCTTTCTTTCTTTTCTTTCTTTCTTTCATATGTGAAACAATAAATGGGTTGTTTCCCATAACTTGCATTGCATTGAATGTAAAAACAAAATATCTTTTTGAGTAATATCTTTTCACACTCATACAGATTTAGAATGTAATGAGGGTAAGTAAATGATGTAATTTCTAGGTGGACTATCAATTGATAATGTTTTGTAATCATTTAAATACCACATGCTTTACAAAAAAAGCCAATGAATCACATATGAAACTGAAACTGGACAGACGGCTGTAGGAAGACAGATTAAATTGAAAAATTAAACTCAGCTGATATGAAAATTTGAATGCTGAGAGAAAGGAAGAGAAAACAAATAATAATACAATGACTAAAAATTAGAATAATCTTTTTATTATTATTATTATCATCACCATTAAAATCATAGTTGTGTCACCACAGTTTATTTACCATGTCCTAAGAAAAGTGATAAATATTACTACATACATAACTGTTATAGAAAAATAATTACCACATCCAGCGTGAACAATATAACAATCAATACATTTCTCATGAATTCACAGAAAAGATCTTTAGGTTTGCATTAAATTAACATCAGAAATATTGGATAGACATTTTAGTTAGATAATTTAGAAAATACTGGTATGATACAGATAATTTGCTTGAAACATGACTTAAATATTATGTAGCTAACAAACTAAGAAGGGTGCATAGAAGATGAGAAAAACCAACTGCTGCAAAGTATTGTTTTGTACAAGTTTTTATATGTAATATTATCAGACCATCTTATCTGTACGTTTTTCCACCAGACATTTCTGATGTCACATCCTGTATATACTTATCATTCTTCCAAGCTGTTTTACAGGTTTCATAATCATTGAAATACTTCATCCTTTTGCTCAACAAAACCCGAGATATATATATATTTTTTTTTTTAATGAATCAGTATTTCTGTCTTCCTTCTATTTTAATATGTAGAGCATTTTCATCTAAATTGAGTAGAAAGTTTTGATCTGAGGATGGCTGCTTTTATGGTAATCAATTCATAAAACAGAGAATCTAATGAAGTGTCCATTAAACATTTGACTAATCACATCCCCAAAAAAAAAAAAGGAAAAACTGTTGCTTAAAAACTAATCACAGGTAGTTGTGGAACTTGTGTTATCCAATTTATGATCCCAGTGATAATGTGCATTTCAGCAAACTTTAGAGTTTACAAACAAGTGTAGTGAATTTACATGTTTATAAAAGTGCACAATGCTGGGTTCTGATCTAAATCTATAAAGACATGTAGGAACACAGATCCATAACTGAAATGGAATGCATTATAGCTCAAGTTTGAAATATTCAGAATAGGGTTATGTAAAATAGTACGTTCATTACTACTCATTAAGTAGCATTAGTAGCTTTATGTATGAGTCCTTCAATTGAGCAGATGTGCAAGGAGACATTAAGACCTGTCTGAATCAGTTATGTTGGGATGTGTAGTACCCCGGGACCAGAAGTGACACAGCAACCAGGAATAAAGCGGTCAATACACTGATTTTGCTGCTGACTTCCGCTGATGAAACTGCTGCGTTACAAAGAAAACAGAACAGGCAGAATTTATCATTCAGTTACCGTTCAGAATTTTGCCCAAAGCTCATCTAGTAGACAGAGGGTTGTAACAGTGCAGGTTTGAACTGTTTTGAATGTTAACACATTAGCATTCTCTCTCAGTGTCTGCATTCCTTCAAAGATTTAAAGTCCTTTTTATTAAGAATACAGTAGTGGCCAAAAGTGTTGACTGGATAGGATATTTGTTTTTAATGAACCTTACAAGTTGGATTAAGCCATCAAAATAAGAGGAAAATATAAGGTATTTATCTGACAAAATGAAGTCAAACTACAGCTACAGGTTTTATTTTACTATGCTAAAAATGCATATATAAAACCAAAAATCTCACAGGTAAAAGCATACATTGACTATAATAAAATCAGTTATTAATATTTTGTTGGTTTTCTCTTGTTTTTGCATGTGTTCATAATTTCTTTGTATGACAGCCTGGCCAAAAATTACATCCACACAATTTGGCATATTTCATTGCATTATCACAAATAAAACAACTGACTCCATGCACAAGTACGAAATGTACTTTCAAAACACAAATATACTTTTCGAATCAGAGCCTGAAATTTGTTTGTGAAAATGGGGAATTTGCTATTAATGAACACCTTAAAGTGTACTTAAATTTGGACAGTAAATTGTATGTAATAGCACCAGGCAGTTTGAGTTGTTTTTAACAAAAAAGTGCCATTTTGATTTAAAATTGAGATTTCAAGTGATTTGTTTTGATCTATTCATCTGTAGATAATTTAATTAAAGATAAGATAAGATCATGCTTTAGTGAATAAATTTGTGCATTGATAGCAATATTGCATAAAAAAACACAACTGTACTCTATCCTACAGAATTAAAAAAAATTACTACAGTGCAGTAATTAAAGTAAAAATACTCATCTGAGTAAAAGATTAAAGTGCATCACTTACCTGTACTATTTATCACAATTTCAGACGTGAAGATCTGGAAGGGTAACGAGTTGTTTTTGGCTGCTCGAACTACAGTGTTCAGTATCTGGTTGCTATTGGGTAGAATGGCCTCCGCTGTAAACGTAAGATCTATGGAGTTTCGGATCGTGGGAATACTCTTTGTTTTTACACTGGCATCACTGGAGAGAGGGAATGTGAATCGAAATTCATTCATTAAAACTGAGTATAATGTTAAATTAAAAGCTATATTCAAGAACACGTCAGCATATGCGTACCTGAAGTTTGTTATGGTTAAGGTACTGAATAATCCAAGGTAATCAGCAAAGAAAAAGGGTTCAAGCTGCAAAAAAAGAGAGAGCTGTTTAGACTAAATTGGCAAAAGCATGTTTCCTGAAATAACCAAAAATAAGACACATTACACCTACCTCTGTTTTTATCATTGTTGCCCTGTTCTGAAATTCAGGTGAACTTTTATTTGAAAGAGCAGCCACAAAGGTTCCATTAGTCAGGATTGTCACTGGAATTGTCTGTGGTGATTCTACAAAAATGATTTAAAAAATGATCACAAACTACTGTTTTCTAGGCAAGCTAACATGGTAAATTTCGTAGAAATTGGGCATATCAGATAACTGTAAATCATCTGTGATTTGAACTTACTAACGACAATAATAGTTTTGGTATCAATTGTAAGGTTGAAGGTTGACTTTTGAGCTGTAACTGCTTCTTTCAGAGTCTCCACTATGGCAGTGCTGCTGGGGATGGTTTCAGTTGACTTTTCATTAAACACTAACTTAATGTCTGCCTGTACATTTTGTTCTGCCCGGGTTCTGGAAACAGATCTTTAAAACAAAACAAAAACAGCACGGTTTATAACTGCTTCCAGATATGAGAAAATGAGTGTCTGTCAAATGCATAAATGTAAGTTTGTATGACATTCTTTAATACGTTAAGAATGTCACACAATTTGTCTGACATTGAAAGCAGGAAAGAGTGTAAATTAAGTAATGAAGCAAACTATTAACTTACATGAAACCAAGCACAATGGTCTTGATGAAAAGATCCCCATACTTTGTTTTGTAGACTACATCAAACTGTGAAAACAGTGAGTCAGTTTAGGAATGTTTCTAAATATTCTATGAAACTATTATATTTCATGGATGTAGATCTTTTTTAGTGCTAATAAAAAATTTTTTACACTCTTTGTATTAAATTAAGTTTTGATTTTTGCTTTTGAATTTTACTGTTATTTAAAAAACTAAAACATATAAGCATTTAAAATCAAAACAAAAACATTTTAAAATCCACCATATCCTTATCTTTGAGAATGATACAATAAGTATGTTTTGCTCTTCAGTTCTCTTGACCCTAAAGAACATTTTGAAGAATGTGGATGTTCTGCAGTGTAAAACTTACCTCAGCCTCTATCTTTGTGGCTAGGGTAATTAATTCTGAATTTTGTAGATTTTGAAGCTCTAGAACAAATTCCACTGTAATGACAACCTGTAAGGCTACTGTTGGCTGAGGATATGCTGTTTGTGTGGTTGTGGGCATTATTGTTGTTGTTTGTGTGGTGGTTGGTTTGGCTGTAGTTGTAGTAGGACTTGTTGTGGTTGTAATCGGAATGGTTGTGGTGGTTGAAGTAGGACTGGTTGTGGTTGTAGTCGGAATGGTTGTGGTGGTTGAAGTAGGACTGGTTGTGTTTGTAGTCGGAATGGTTGTGGTGGTTGAAGTAGGACTGGTTGTGGTTGTAGTCGGAATGGTTGTGGTGGTTGAAGTAGGACTGGTTGTGGTTGAAGTAGGAACGGTTGTGGTGGTTGTATTCGGAATGGTTGTGGTTGTAGTTGAAGTAGGACTGGTTGTGGTTGAAGTCAGAATGGTTGTGGTGGTTGAAGAAGGTCTGGTTGTGGTTGTAGTCGGAATGGTTGTGGTGGTTGAAGAAGGACTGGTTGTGTTTGTAGTTGGAATGGTTGTGGTGGTTGAAGTAGGACTGGTTGTGGTTGTAGTCGGAATGGTTGTGGTTGAAGTAGGAACGGTTGTGGTGGTTGTATTCGGAATGGTTGTGGTTGTAGTTGAAGTAGGACTGGTTGTGGTTGTAGTCGGAATGGTTGTGGTGGTTGAAGTAGGACTGGTTGTGGTTGTAGTCGGAATGGTTGTGGTGGTTGAAGTAGGACTGGTTGTGGTTATAGTTGGATTGGTTGTGTTTGTTACTGTTGTGTATATAGATAATTTGTAGAATATAGTTAAATAAAAATAACAGTTGAAAAAAAAACTATTAATTTCCAACAAGATAAAAATAGTGTATAAGAGAAAATCTATAAACAACAAAAGTTTAATAACAATAAAGAATAATAAATAGTTCTGAATGACATTGCATTGAAGATATTGCTTTGACTTACCGTTTACACTGGTGATGTTAAAAGAGGTGGTACTATTTGTAATACTATTCTTTATCTCCACATCACTGGGTACGTTTCTAAATGTTGCATCCATTTCAGTGATGATTGATCCATTACTACAGAAGGGATGGGAAGAGAAAGATTCATTGTCATTTTATTTTATTTTTTTAATGAGTAAGATTTAGTACAGACAATCTTATAACACATTTGGTGATGAGTTTATTTATTTTTTGTTTTCTGTAGTTTTCTTGTGGTATTATACAAGTCTGTTTGATCCTGTTATTAACAAAATATAGATGATTCACAAAAACATTTGACAGTTACTGATATATTTTGCCTTAGTATACCAGTAGTATCTTATATTTACAAATTCTTTTTGCAAGTTTTGGAATAATCTTGACATGTTTTTCAATAAATAAGGAGCCCAACAATAGATGGTACAGTTCACATAGAGATCTCATCTCACCATCATTAGATCTGTCTGGATTACAGGAAGACACAGCAATTGAGACTAAAGCCGACAGCCATAGAAGTGTCAAAGCCTTTCCAAGTTCTGGAAACAACCTACCAGCAATCTACTGTACTGTACAGTGTTTAGTGTGACCACACATTGCCTTCAAAACAGCTCTTTCCTAGGTGTACACATATTTTAAGGAAGTTTGTAGGTACAGTATCTCACAGAAGTGAGTACACCCCTCACATTTTTGTAAATATTTTATTATATATTTTCATGTGACAACACAGTTTGTATAAGAGTGTAAATTTGCTGTCCCCTCAAAATAACTCAACACAGCCATTAATGTCTAAACCACTGGCCACAAAAGTGAGTTCACCCCTACGTGAAAATGTCCAAAATGGGCCCAAAATGTCAATATTTTGTGTGGCCACCATTATTTCCCAGCACTGCCTTAACCCTCTTGGGCCCTCGAGTTCATCAGAGCTTCACAGGTTGCCACTGGAGTCCTCTTCCACTCCTCCATGATGACATCACGGAGCTGGTGGATGTTAAAGGCCCTGCGCTCCTCCACCTTCCATTTGAGGATGCCCCACAGATGCTCAATAGGGTTTATGTACCCTCAGCTTCTTTAGCAAGGCAGCGGTCGTCTTGGATGTGTGTTTGGGGTTGTTATCATGTTGAAATACTGCCCTGCGGCCCAGTCTCTGAAGGGAGGGGATCATGCTCTGCTCATTCATGGTTCCCTCAATGAACCGTAGCTCCCCAGTGCCGGCAGCACTCATGCAGCCCGAGACCATGACACTCCCACCACCATGCTTGACTGTAGGCAAGACACACTTGTTTTTGTACTCCTCACCTGGTTGCTGCCACACACGCTTGACACCATCTGAACCAAATAAGTTTATCTTGGTCTTATCAGACCACAGGACATGGTTCCAGTAATCCATGTCCTTAGTCTCCTTGTCTTCAGCAAACTGTTTGCAGGCTTTCTTGTGCATCATCTTGAGAATTGGCTTCCTTCTGGGACGACAGCCATGCACACCAGTTTGATGTAGTGTGCGGCATATGGTCTGAGCACTGACAGGCTGACCCCCCACCCCTTCAACCTCTGCAGCAATGCTGGGAGCACTCATACATCTATTTCCAAAACACAACCTCTGGTTATGACGCTGAGTATGTGCACTCAACTTTGGTTGACCATGGCGAGGAACCTGTCTTGTTAAACCGCTGTATGGTCTTGGCTCCCATGCTGCAGCTCAGTTTCGGGGTCTTGGCAATCTTCTTATAGCCTATGCCATCTTTATGTAGAGCAACAATTCTTTTTTTAGATCCTCAGAGAGTTCTTTGCCATGAGGTGCCATGTTGAACTTCCAGTGACCAGTATGAAAGAGTGAGAGCAATAACACCAAATTTAACTCACCTGCTCCCCATTCATACCTGAGACCTAGTAACACTAACGAGTCACATGACACCGGAGAAAGAAAATGGCTAATTGGGCCCAATTTGGACATTTTTAAGGGGACAGCAAATTTACATTGTTAAACAAGCTGTACACTCACTACTTTACATTTTATAAAGTGTCATTTCTTCAGTTTTGTCACATGAAAAGATATAATAAAATGTGAGGGGTGTACTCACTTCTGTGAGATACTGTAGGTTGTTCCAGACATCTTGGAGAAGTTGCCATAGTTATATGGATTTAGGGTTTAGCCTCAGATGCTTCTGTGTCTTCCATGTTTTCAAAACTGACTCAATAATGGTGTGAATAGATCTCTGTGTTGTTCATACCTTCTGTTATAAGACTCCTTGTTCATACAAAAATACTACTGAATTATTACAACATTTGTAATAGTAATGTTTGTAAATATAAAATTGTTTTTTTATATATATATAGTGCTCAGAGTAAATGAGTACACCCCCTTTGAAAAGTAACATTTTAAACAATATCTCAATGATACCAAAAACTATTTTCCAAAATGATGACGAGACTAAGTTTTATATAACATCTGTTTAACTTATAACATGATAACATGAACGTAAGGTTAATAATATAAATTAGAGAACAAAATGTTCAGTTTTACTAAAATTAGGGTGATGCAAAAATGAGTACACCACACTGAAAGTCTCTGGAGCAAAGCTAAATTTAAGGCTACAAATGTCTAATTTAACAAGAAGTCAACCAGAGGTGAGTCTAATTATTCATTACACAGGTGTCCAGCAAACAGTTGACTATAAAGGGTGTTAAATCCCCTTCCCATTTTATGCTGTCAGCAATGGCACCACATGGAAGACAAATGTCACAAGACCTGAGAAAGAAAATAATTTATTTACACCAGAAAGGTGAAGGCTACAAGAAGATCAGCAAAACTTTGCTTATCAGTCAGAATACTGTAGCAAAAGTGGAACAAAAATTTTAAAAAGATGGAACCGCAACCATCTCACAGAGATGTCCAGGTCACCCACGGAAGTTAACACCTCGACAGGAGCGTCTTCTGATGAGAAGGGTTGAAGAAAATCAGTATACAAGTACACTGCATTTATCTAAAGAAGTAGAAAGCCAAACTGGCTGGTCATTCTTGAAGAATGGAAAAAGATAGATGTTGCAAAATGTCGCCAACATGCCTAGAAGTCTTGCTGTTGTCATTAAAAATCATGGAGGCCATACAAAGTACTAGATGTAGTAGTTTTTGTTGTGGGGTGTAATCATTTTGCATCACCCTAATTTGAGTAAAATTGAAAAATGTGTAATCTAAGTTATATTATTAACCTTACTTTCAACATTACCTTACTTTTTTAAATACATATATTAGACTTTTTCTAATAAAAAAATTAAAAAATGAAATATATTCTTACTATAAGGAAAATAAATAAAGAAATACCCACCTGAAAGAAATAACTGCCAATGCAATGAAGGAATCACTGAATTCCGTTTTAAAGATTTGCCCAATCTGTGGAAAACAGTTTCACAATATCAGGATGTCATTAATTTGTTGTTACATGATATGCAGTTACTGTTTCCAAATTTCAGTGCATAGTAGTATTTACTGTAACAGGCCTTAGTTCTTGCTCCACCGTGTACTTAAACTTTCTTTGTACATCATTCATAACAAAAGCATTTAAACGTTTTTTATTATTATTTTTATATTTGCACCTATTTTCATCTATATTTTCTGTTGTTGTTATTTATTCACTTATTTTTGAGATCATAACTTTTAAACCATTTGGTGTAGACTTTTTTTTTTTCTAGGCTGAGTGACCAATGTGGGGATTGAAGAGATCAATGTCTGCATCACTTCAGTCTTCCACAATGAGCTTTACTCAGGATGGACTGATTCAACTCTCAGCTAGGGGTGCTTTTCCCCAAAGCATCGTTAGTCGACCATAGTTCGCTTTGGGAAATGCACCCCAGGTTGATAGATAGCTAAAGAGACTTCACCTGTTACTGCCTACACCTTGGGCTTTTGATGGACTTCTTGGAAAAAATGAACCACCGCAAACTACCAGCTATGCAGCTAGAAATATGACAATACTATTTGAATTTTAACTGTGTAAATCTGAATTATCGACAAGTGTCATTTAATGGGTCTTTTAATGGGTCACAGATACTTATCCCTTCTGATTTTTTTTATTTTATTTTTAACAAGCCTACAATATGAATGATATTGAGCGGAAATAAATCGTATCATGTAATCATGCCTGTTATGTTACACATATCTGAATGATCATTTGTGACGTTCTTGAGCTCAAAACATAAGCGAGTGTTTAAAAAAGCCTAACATCCTACTTGGATTTGATTCCAATAACAGAAAGAAGCAGAAATATAGTAATTGTTATGTGTGACTTTTACGCATGCTAATCACTTTCATTCTATATATATTTTATTCAAAAACAAATAGGCATAACAGAGACCCTCAGAGATAAACGTCTCACATGCTGAGAATTATTGCTACTCTGTAATTGGCCTAAATGTGACGTTCGACTTTTCCGAGAACCTCCACTCTTCCCTGTGGAACTTGGAAGCGGGACCTCTGACCTACTTTCAATGCATTCTGAATTTCTGCGTTTTGAATTTTAGAATATTGAATTTCGTGTTTCGAATTTGTTCTTCATATTGAAAACATGAAGCTGTATTCTCAAGAAGTGGATATTTGCAGTCTAAGAATTCAGAACATAAAATGTGCTGTTTGAAAATACTTATGTAGAAAATGATGTCATAAAAATTTCAATATTGTTAAATATCAAATGTCCAGGATTCAAGTTTAAAAACATTAAAATTCAAAACTATATAAAATGACACTAAATATTCAATACTGTTAAATGACACTTGTCTATCATTCATATTTACACAATTCAAATTGTGTTGTCATATTTCGAACTCCATACTATACTGCATGACACACACACTGTGAAATTTGTGAAATTAAAATATAGACTTTTATAAATATAAATATATGTGTAGTGATATTTACACAAGTGCACAAATGAAATAGTACACTGTAAGATTCTAAGAAAATCATGTGCCTGTTTTGTGTGTCTCTGTATCTCTGTCTAGTCATTAAGTCATGCTTAGAGAACATGTTGCTTTTCTTAGAGTAGTGTACAATCCCTATTCATTGTATTAATGCCGAGTTGTCATTTTCACTTCCTATATTTTCAATATATAATTGGCTCCCTGGCTGAATAAACTTTGTATCTTCCATTTGATACCCTGGTGCCAGCTCTTCTGTGTTAGATCGCTCAACCTGAACAGATCTTCTTGAATTGTATTATTAAGTTGAATTATTAAATTCTAACAAACACTAATTGCACTGGTGTAAAAATAACATACATTTTTGTCTATGTGGGGTGCAAATAGTTTCCACTAGTATTTACATTAGGTTGCAGAATAAAATACTTAATACATTCACATGCAAATTATTTGTTACTATTTATCTTGCTCAGCAAATTGCATGCATTAAAAATGTGTCACACTACGTACCTCTTCTTCAACTAGATCCTTTCTGTTGATAAATGCAGCAGAAGATGAATTTGACAGTTGTGAATCAAAATTTTCATTGGTGGAAAAGCTAACACGAACTGTAGTTGGTAAAGGAGTTGTTGGCTGAGCTGTTGTAGTTGTAGTGTCTGTTGTTGTTTGAGTTGTTGCAGTTTCAGGGGTTGTAGTATCTGCTGATGTTTGAGTTGTTGCGGTTTCAGTGGTTGTCAAGTCAAGTCAAGTCAAATTTATTTATATAGCGCTTTTTACAATTGGTAATTGTTTCAAAGCAGCTTTACATATTAGAAGCACAGAAAAAAGATAAGTGGTTAAAAATAAGCTGTACAAGCAAGCGTGGTAATATGTAACATATACAAGATGGTGCTACATTAAGCCAATGTCGGCTGACTCCCAGGGGTGGAAAAAACCCCCTAGGAGAAAAACCCAGTGTGGTAACACTGGGAAAAAAGTCCTAGGAGGGAAAAAACCCCTTGGAAGATATATATAATATATGTAAATGGATATGGAGATCAAAATCTGAATTATACAGTTTTATTATAGGGATTAAAAGTAGATTATATATATAAATATATGTAAGCGGATACGGAGATTAAAAATCTGAATTATAGATGCAGCCAGAACTGGATCTGTAGGCCCATTGTCTCCTGGGCCACGTTGTAGTCAGGTCCAGGCACAGGTTCTCCATCTGATCTGGATACGGCCTGGGTCCAGCACCCGGCAAACCTCAGGATAAGCAGAGAGACTGATATTAGCGTAGATGCCATTCTTATTCTGATCTACAGGTATATCTAGTGTTATAGGAAATGTTCTCGGTTCCGGCCGACCTAATTATTGCAGCGTAACAATCCTTTAACGGATTTGAAAAAATGTTTATGTATTGATAATGTGTTATGTGTATGCAAGAGCAAAGAGATGTGTTTTTAGTCTAGATTTAAACTGACAGAGTGTGTCTGCTTCCCGAACAATGCTAGGAAGATTGTTCCAGAGTTTAGGTGCTAAATAGGAAAAGGATCTGCCGCCTTCGGTTGATTTTGATATTCTGGGTATTATCAACTGGCCTGAATTCTGAGATCGCAATAAACGTGAAGGACTATAATGCACCAAGAGCTCGCTTAGATATTGGGGAGCTAAACCATTTAGAGCTTTATAGGTAAGTAGCAAGATTTTAAAATCTATACGATGTTTAATAGGGAGCCAATGTAATGTTGACAGAACTGGGCTAATATGGTCATACTTTCTGGTTCTAGTAAGAACTCTAGCTGCCGCATTTTGGACCAACTGTAGTCTGTTTAAAAGCCGAGCAGAACAACCACCCAGTAGAGCGTTACAGTAATCTAGTCTTGAGGTCATGAATGCATGAACCAACTGTTCCGCATTTGTCATTGAGAGCATATGTCGTAATTTAGATATATTTTTTAGATGGAAGAAGGCGGTTTTACAGATACTAGAAACATGACTTTCAAATGAAAGATTGGTATCAAAGAGCACACCCAGGTTCCTAACTGAGGACGAAGATTTAATGGAGCACCCATCAAGTGTTAGAGAGTATTCAAGGTTTTTTCGTGAGGAAGTTTTTGGTCCAAAGATTAGGATATCAGTTTTTTCTGAATTTAATAATAAGAAATTTCTTGTCATCCAGTTTTTAATGTCAGCTATGCATTCTGTTAGTTTTGTGAATTTGTAGGTTTCGTCAGGGCGCGAGGAAATATAGAGCTGAGTATCGTCAGCGTAGCAGTGAAAACTAACACCATGCTTCCTAATTATCTCTCCTAAGGGCAGCATGTACAGAGTGAAAAGCAACGGTCCTAGTACTGAGCCTTGTGGTACTCCATATTGAACTTGTGATCGATACGACATCTCTTCATTAACTACTACAGACTGATAACGGTCAGATAAGTAAGATTTGAACCATGCCAAAGCAATTCCACTAACGCCAATATAGTTTTCAAGTCTTTTTAAAAGAATGTTGTGATCGATAGTGTCAAAAGCAGCACTGAGATCTAATAACACTAATAGAGAAATACAGCCACGATCGGATGATAAGAGTAGATCGTTTGTAACTCTAACGAGAGCAGTCTCAGTACTATGGTACGGTCTAAATCCTGACTGGAAATCCTCACAGATACTATTTCTTTCTAAAAAGGAGCACAGTTGTGTTGAAACTGCCTTTTCTAGTATTTTGGACAGAAAAGGTAGATTCGAGATTGGCCTGTAATTTACTAAGTCTCTCGGATCTAGTTGAGGTTTTTTAATAAGAGGTTTAATAATAGCCTGCTTAAAAGTTTTTGGTACGTATCCTAGTGTTAAAGATGAATTAATTATATCAAGAAGTGGACCTACGACCTCTGGAAGCATATCTTTCAGTAGTTTAGTCGGCATTGGGTCTAACATACATGTTGTTGATTTTGATGATTTGATAAGTTTAGATAATTCTTCCTCTCCTATAGCGGCGAATGATTCTAGTTTTACCTCAGGGACACTACAGTGCACTGTCTGAAGCGAAACTGTAGACGGTTGCATGTTTACAATTTTCTCTCTAATATTGTCAATCTTGCAAGTAAAGAAGTTCATAAAGTCATTACTGCTGTGCTCTTTGGAAACGTCAGCAGTTGAATCTCTGTTTCTAGTTAATTTAGCCACTGTGTCAAATAAATACCTAGGATTATGTTTGTTTTCTATTAAGAGTTTTGAAAAATAAGTAGATCTAGCATTTCTTATAGCCGTTCTGTACTCAATCATTTTTTCTTTCCACGAAAGGCGAAAAACTTCTAGTTTTGTTTTCTTCCAACTACGTTCAGCTTTTCTCACAGCTCGTTTTAGAGCCCGAGTGTGCTCATCATACCACGGCGTTGGATTAGTTTCCTTAATCTTCTTTAGACGTAAAGGAGCGACTGCATCTAATGTGCTGGAAAAGAGAGAGCCAATAGTTTCTGTTGCAGCATCGAGTTCTTCTAAGTTGTCAGGTATACTAAGGCGATGAAACTGCTCGGGGAGATTATTTATAAAGCAATCTTTAGTGGTAGAAGTGATGGTTCTACCATATTTATGGCTGGGTGGTTGTTTTGTAGCCTTTGCTAACTGTATTATACACGAGACTAAATAATGATCTGATATATCATCGCTTTGTTGTAGAATTTCAACAGCATCAATATCAATTCCATGCGACAGAATTAGATCTAAGGTATGATTACGACAATGAGTGGGTCCTGACACGTGTTGTCTAACTCCAATAGAGTTTAAAATGTCTGCAAATGCCAATCCAAATGCGTCTTTATTATTATCTACATGGATATTAAAATCACCAACAACAAGGACTTTATCCACAGCCAGTACTAACTCTGATAGAAAATCAGCAAATTCTTTGATAAAGTCAGTATGGTGCCCTGGTGGCCTGTATACAGTAGCCAGCACAAATGTCAACTTACATAATGTTACATAAAGCACCATCACTTCGAAGGAATTATATTTGAAATTCTTTTGAACGGTTTTGAATATATTACTATAAATTACAGCGACACCTCCCCCTTTGCCTTTCTGTCGAGGATTGTGTCGATAGTCATAACCTTGAGGACTAGACTCATTTAAAGTAATGTAATCGTCTGGTTTTAGCCAGGTTTCTGTCAAACACAGCAAGTCTAGTTTATTGTCTGTGATAATTTCATTTACAATAAGTGCTTTTGAAGAAATAGATCTAATATTCAGTAACCCAAGCTTTATCATTTGTTTATCTGATTTATCTGTGATTTTCATTTTTTGAACATCAATTAAATTTTTTCCCTTAAAAGGTTTCGGAAGTTTTTTGTATTTACTAGTTCGAGGTACAGACACAGTCTCTATGTGATAATATCTAGGTGAAAGAGTTTCTATGTGTTGGGAATTATCTGAGTTCTGTGACGTGAGGCGGCTAGCAGACGGTCGGTTTAGCCAGTCTGTCTGCTTCCTGTCCTGGGCCCCAGTTTGTCATGTTTTAACTGGATACTACATTGTGTGCAATACACCATCTTCCAAAGACACCCCATTTGTTGGCATAACTTTTTCTAGTGGAGAGAGCTCTAGCATTTAATGGTCTCAATAACATCAGGTGAAAGCCCTGTGTCCATCAGTTGGTTCCCCTCAGGGGCCATCAGGGGATGAAATATTGTCCCCTGCACCTGAGACAGAAGGTCTCTCCTGTTCGGCATTATTCGGTAATGCCAACGGCGAGCCGTCGAGGAGAGATATCTCCGAGAACCATATTCCATTCAGCCAACGCGGTGCTATCAGTTAGAGGCAAGTCCCTTGTTGGCGAAATTTGGCTAGAACTTCTGGGAGCACAGAAACCAGAGGAAACGAGTACAGGCGCATTCTGGGCCATATATGTGCATCACATCCAGACCCAGGGGAAGCTGGGTGACTCCGAAAGAAATAGAGTGGAGATTGTGCTGCCTGTTGGGGGGCGAAGAGGTCCATCTGTTTCATAAAATCTTTACCAGATTTGTTTGACTACCTCGGGTGGTATTTCTACTCCCCCATCGGTATGCCCTGTCTGGACAGATATCTGGGGATATAAATTGCCATGAGGGACAGGAACTTGTCCTGAGCCCAGAGCGCGCTGCACTAGCCTGTCTAGACGTCGCAAACGCAGTCCACCATGGCGATTCATATTATAGGCTACTGCAGTAATGTCCACCGGCACTAGGACATGGTAACCCCTTAACTGTTGGAGGAAGTACTTCAGGGCCAGAAATACAGCCATCAATTTGAGGCAATTGATGTGCCAATCGAGATGATGACCTCACCATATCCCTTTGGACTGGATGCCCACCTAAGGCCGCTCCCCAGCCCGTACGGAAGCATCTGTTGTTGGCATCTTGCAACATCAACGCATATAGAACCGGGGTCTGAGCCACATAGAAAGGGAACGAAGCCGCAGTGCATAACCCTTAACATAAACATGGATTTTAGAAAGGGCACGAAGCACTCAGCGCGTACCCTTGCCCTTATTTGCTGTGGGGAATTGCTTTGACAAAACCTCTTGGCTCTGAGCCACAACTGAAACGTCTCATATGCAAGAGGCCCATAGATATCACAGAGGACGCTGATGCCATGAGACCTAACATTTTTTGATACTGCAGAACAGTGCAATCTTGGCCTAGCCTGACATTGTTCAGGGTGGTTAGAATGGACTCGACTCGAGCGGGAGACAATTGTGCCGGCATCGTGGTCGAATACCATACGACCCCTAAATATGTAATTCTCTGGGTAGGACAGAGAACACTTTCACCTTGTTTAGTCTCAACCCTAGAGAACTAGATGGGCTAATATGACATCTGTGTTG
This sequence comes from Anabarilius grahami, assembly GCA_003731715.1. Lineage (NCBI taxonomy): Eukaryota > Metazoa > Chordata > Actinopteri > Cypriniformes > Xenocyprididae > Anabarilius > Anabarilius grahami. The sequence goes on along the minus strand of RJVU01048836.1, from coordinate 366,630 downwards.
TAACGCCATTCTCTTGTGACTGTGCTTGTATTAGCCAGTCACCTATGTAATTCAAAATGCAAATGCCCTGGAGTCACAATGGAGCCAGTGCTGCATCCATGCATTTTGTGTATGTGCGGTGGGGTAATAAGGCTAGGCCGAATGGAAGAACCTGATATTGGTAATCTTCGCCCCCAAAAGCAAACCTCAGGAACCTCCTGTGTTGTGGCAATATTTCGATGTGAAAATATGCATCCTTGAGATCGATTGTGACGAACCAATCGTGATTGATGGATTGTGACACGATCATCTTTACGGTTAACATCTTGAACTTGAGAGCTTTGACTGAATGGTTAAAGCCTCAAAAATCTAAGATTGGACGCAGCCCCTCGTCCTTTGGGAACTAAAAATATCGGCTGCAGTAACCTGACTCTCTCTCTAGAGGGGGAAACATGCTCTATGACCCCTTTCTTCAGAACAGATTGCAGCTCTTATGACAGTAAAGTCGTCTGCCCCAGCTTCATGGTAGTGGAGACCATGCCGTTGAAATGCAGAGGACGATGAATAAATTGGATTCTGTATCCTTTTTTCTACTGTCTTTAGAACCCACGCAGAAATCCCTGGCAGTATTTTCCACGCTACCAAGTTCTCTGAAATGGGCACTAATTTTGATACTTCCCTTTGATGGGATGTTAGATGTTCCGCGTCCTGATGTGTTACAGGAATCAACGGAACACCTAACATCTCACTGAAAACTAACTCCTAACAAAGTGATGAAGGAAGGAAAGAGTTTGAACAGAGCTGCTTCACACACACACTTCACAGTATGGTCTCTGAAGACAAAAGACCTGCCGATGCACCTGTGGCACATCTAATTATAGCCTCACTTACGACGCATTTCAATGACGTCACGCAAGGCTATAAATATAGGTCAATTTCATTGACGTTGTTTTACACATATATTCACAGCTGGTCACGACTAAAGACGTTCCCACAGTGCTGTATAAAGTGCAGCTTAGAGTGTAGCCTTTGAAAGGGAACTGAGATGTTTTTCTTAAATCTGAACCAATCATATTAAGATTGATGATAATGAGAAATAGATCCTGCTATACTGACTGTGAAATGTACCTGAAATTCTATAAAACCTGCTGTATTCCTTTATTCGGAGAGAGAGATTCTCTGGGATTGATGGGAACTCTCCCGGCCGTGATTAAAGCTTTGAAGGACAGCAACTGGAGTCTCTGGTTATTGCTGCACAGCAAGTCAGGTTAAGGAACACTAGGTTTAAGAGGGTCACGACGTTGACCGAGATATTATTGAGTGTCGATTAGGAGATGCTCCGAAAGATCAGGAAATGTATTGAGTGTCGATTAGGAGATGCTCGGGTGTCGATTAGGAGACGCCCCAGAAACAGGTAAACTTAAGTCAGGTGCGTCTTGGAAAATCTACCACAGACTTCACCTGCGACTGCCTACACTTTGGGCTTTTGATGGACGTCTTGGAAAATGAATCACTGCAAATTACCAGCAATACTGCATGACACACACTTTAGAGAAAGTTAAATATAGACTAATAATTATTAAAATAGAAGCGTAGTGATATTTATACCAGTGCACAAATGAAATAGAACAATTAATTGCACTGCTGTAAAATAGCATGCGTTATTGTGTATGTGGGGTACAAATAGTTTAAACTAATATTTAGATTAGGTTGCACAATAAAATACTTTTTACATTAAAATGCAAATAAGTTGTTACAATTTATCTTGCTGAGCAAATTGCATATGCATTAAAAGTGTGTCAAAGTATGTACCTAAACATTAACTCGATTTTTTCTTTCATTAAAGGCAACAGAAGTTGGATTTTCCAGTTGTGGGTCAAAATCTACATTGCTGGAAAACATAACTAGAACTGTAGATGTTTCAGTTGAGTGAGTTGTTGCAGTTTCAGTGGTTGTATTGTCCGCTGATGTTTGAGTTGTTGCGGATTCAGTGGTTGTAGTGTCCGCTGATGTATGAGTGGTTGCAATTTCAGTGGTTGTAGTGTCCGCTGATGT
>RJVU01048836.1:351086-361762 GCA_003731715.1 Anabarilius grahami | reverse complement strand
AAAAAAAAAAAAAAAAACCCCGTAAAATTTACTTTAAAAAAAAAACAGCCACTGTGGTTGCCAGAAATTTACCGTAAAAAATACGGTAGCAACATTTTAGTTTTACAGATGTAACTATTTAAATCTGTAAAACTATTTATTTCATTAGCTGATATAATGTTAATTTACCAACCTATTGAAGTACTAATATTTGCTTTGTACCTTTGTAATACACTGACAACCACCAAACACAGTGGTGATGAGAGTCACATGATGAATCAAAGTTCATCACAAGCAGCTTTTTCACAAGCTGAGAAGAACAATACTAATATATAGAAAATTCACTCAGTGTCATTCACACAAACACTGAACACCATCATGGTAACACACATGACATTTTAAAAATGCAATACACATTAATTTAAAGGTACAATATGTAATATTTTTGCAGTAAAATATCCAAAAATCACTAGGCCAGTGTTATACATTTTGTTCACTTGAGTACTTACAATATCCCAAATGTTACCAACTATTTATAAATCATGAGAAAATTGCAATGTTATCCAAGGCTCCGGGACGTGTGAGGAGTCGCCTATCAATGGCGTCATCCCCGCGTTACCCTCGGTTTCCGGTTTAATTTTGTAGAAACCATGGAAACACCAAAGACACTTTAATATATTACACGTTTTAATAGAGAAGGGAACAACTGTTTTGATATATTTATAGACAGAAAACTAATTGTTGTTATATAGCTCAACACGTTTAGTCTTATTGTTTAAATATGATTTTCTTGTTTTTTTGTGAGTACCATGCTTTACCATGCCTCAGAGAAAAACACTATTTTGTCAAGTAGCTAACATAGCATAATCAGATGCAGCTTTATTTTTAGTAACAGTAATACAGCATTTTCTCCATCATACAATACGTTTTAAAATTAATTGCATGCCATTTATCAACACAAGCCATCCAGCATTTAATATTATAATATATTGTAAAATCGATCTATCTTACTGCAGTGTGTAACAGTGTCTCACAGCAGCCGCCGAGCGAACGCACAGAGTAACGTTATAACATCATTTTCAACACTCTCAAATGTATCTAATAAAACGGATCTGTTACCTCATATGACTGGAAAAGCGGAAGCGGCGCCAGCGACTGTGGCATAATAAAAGTCCCGCTGCTCGTGAGGCGTGTGTTGCTCAATCGCTCCAGCTCCTCGTTCAGCTCCCACAACATTCGCTCCTGCTCTGCTTCATACTACAGTAACGTTAATAATCGCATCCATGAACATGATTTGTTCCTGAGTCCAATTCCTATTCTTTTGCACCATCCGTTGAGATGAAGACCACATGTCCCTAGTTTCCTCTCTAAAACTTGGCGTCATCAAGCTACGCCTTTGTTTTGAATAGGCCTCTAGCGACCTGTAGTGGCCAAAATTATTACATATTGTACCTTTAACAACATTTACTGTAACATAAAACCCTAATGTACATAACTGATTAGAAAAATCTAAAGTTAAAGTTTAAAGTTAAATCTAGTTGAGTTATTTAAACGAAAATACATCAAATGTGAAGTGTCAGGCAGGGAATTGTGGGAATGACAAATTACGGTTTTTCACTGTAAATTATACAATGACTTGGTTTTTTTTCCATTTAAAAAAACTAAATTTAACAGCATTTTACTGTAAAATTACATTAAATTACATTACAGTTAGATCTATTTCAGTTATTCACCGTATATAGTAGGAAACTTTCTGTAAACCAAATAACTATTTTTCACGCAAGGTAATACACTACAGGCAAAATCAATGTTTTTCATTTTTGAGATTGTTGTTTTTTTGAGCAAGTTATTGTGCTTCCATAACGTCTTCTTTCAAACTGGAAAGAAAACATCTGAAATAGTAATTTAAGTGTTTATCTTATTACACTATCTATTTGCATCTGTAGATTTTTTTTCTCCACTTCAGTAACACTTACATACACCAAACTTTACAATTGTATTCCTATCTATATTCTGAAGGTTTTTACTGAGTGGGTTGTTCATAAATGATTCAGCTGATTTATACAAGATTTTATTCCTAAACACATGGTGATTTTTCTTTTTTTATGTCTTCAAAATCCCCTCTGTAAAAACCTTTACCTGCAACACACAATGGAACAAGATTTTTAAACCTGACTTTATCCAATGTTCAGACTTATGTTCTGGATGTGTATGCAAATTAATTAATATTTAATAAGGCAATTCCTCATATAAACATAACAATTGGTAACACTTTGGTATGGGGAACACATATTCAATATTAACTATGACTTGCCTCAATAAACTCTTAATTTACTTTTTATTCATAGTTAGTAAGGTAGTTGTAGCATTTAAGTTTAGGTATGGGGTAGTATTTTGAGATGTAGAATACGGTTATGCAGAATAAGGCAATGATATGTGCTTTATAAGTACTAATAAACAACCAATATGCAAGCTAATAAACAACATACTATATACATTTTGATTTTGTTTTTTATTATTTGAAAATAAACCATTGATTTTTATCTTCTGGGGAAATGTTCTTATTTCAATAAAATGCTCTAGTTGCAGGTCTAAAAATGTGAAAAGTGCCATCAGTAGTTTAAAGATAAGAAAGAAAATCAAACTCACCCAATTCGTCTAATCACTTCAAGTAATGATGATGGAGTTGAATGATACCTAAAACACAGGTTGAGCTGTAAGTCCCATGGTAAAGTGCAGTGATGAGGTAAAGAGTCAGGTTTCGTAATGGAATTTAACTTACGGTAATCGGTGCAGAATCTAAAACTCCCGCCGGACTTGGGCACCAGCAGACATGGTGAGCTCCACGAACTCGAACTTGGCACAGCAAAACCATGTTCTAGCAGGTATGCAGATTCTTCTTGCATTATTCTTCTTTTGACTGGGTTTACACTGTTTGATGGGAGAACAATCACCCACGTCAATGTCATGCTCCAACACTGTGGTTTCACTGGGCACATCAGAGAAAAGAGAAGGAAACTTTTCAAGTAGAGCAATAACATCATCTTGTCACACTTCACTCAGGTAACACAGATGAGACTTTAAGTTCAGCAAGAGCTTTGAATTTTCCAAGCGAGCACACGATACTTCTCGCACCCTGAGTCCGTCCTCCTCAGGACAGTACGCAGCTATGACAGCAGTGACAGGAATGGTGGTTTTGGACACATTCTGTGGCACATCTCTCGTTACATAGGCCTTCAACATGTTAATGTGACACACTCTGGTCTTACGTTTTCTGTTGGGTATATTGATGACATAATCAGTGTCACTTAGTTTCTGCTTGATTGTATAAGGACCATAAAACTTTGCTTGTAACGGTGACGTAGGCAGAGGAAGGAATACAAGCACCAGATCACCTTCCTGAAAACTGCAAAAAAACACTCTTTTTATCAAAGTGTGTTTTCATTTTCATTTGAGTGCTGCTCAAATTCAAAAGTGCCACTTCAAGAGCTCTGTATAAACATTCTCAAAAGGAACTCACATACTCAAGTACGTTAGTTTGTGGTTTTGTCTCAACAATTGTTCTCGCAATTTCAATGGGCCACGCACAGTGTGCCCAAAACACTAATTCGGCCGGACTGAAACCCAGGGATTCTTGAATGGTCTCTTTCACAGCGAACATGACCAATGGAACACCCTCATCCCAATCTTTTCCTGTTTCAAAACAGTATGAACGCAACATACTCTTTAGAGTCTGGTGAAATCGTTCTAGTGCCCCCTGTGACTCTGGATGGTAAGCACTAGAGAATGTATGCTTCACAGACAGACAGTTCAAAACCGCAGCAAACAGCTTAGAGGTAAAATTTGTACCTTGATCTGACTGTATGACTATGGGAATGCCAAAGGTAGAAAAGAATTTAATCAGTTCTCATGTCACGTTTTTAGCTCTAATCGTATGCATAGGAATTGCCTCCGGATACCGAGAGGCAGCACACATTAGAGTTAACAGGTCCTGATAACCAGACTTTGTCTTTGGTAACGGACCAACACAATCAATAATGACTCTCTCAAATGGTTCAGACAGAACTGGAATAGGATGAAGAGGAGCATTAGGAATTCCCTGATTAGGTTTACCAGATAACTGACATGACATGAACGACAGTAGTTGGAAACTGCTGATTTCAAATCAGGCCAGTAAAAATAACGAATGATGCGATTTGAAAGTTTTATTTACTCCCAAATGGCCAGAAAAAGAATGATCATGAGCTAAACACAGAAACTAGAAAATTGAGATGGCATAGAGTTTCTCAGGAGGTTTACCCTGATTCCAGCGCTTACAATCTGCAATTAAATGTCCTGGCTCACGGCAGAAAAAACACGCGTCTTTCTCCCTCACGAGACACATGTGTGTTACGAGACACATTCAAAATGGCTTCTCTATTCTCTCGTTTTCCCTTACCTTTATTAAAAACTCTCGAGCTGTTTCGCACAGAAAATTCAACAGATGAGCCATTTTTCTCTCTATACACAGATGGGGTAAAAACCATTTTATGCGTGAGCACAAATTCGTCTGCCAAAACAGCAGCTTTCGGTACGGACAATACCTTCTGTTCGTTTAGGTATACAACAATATCCTCCGAAACGCAACTTTTAAAGTCCTCCAACAGTAAAAGTTCTCATAACTGCTCAAACGTGCAGCACAGCAGCTTTGACAGTATCATAATCCAGACTTTGCTCGATAGGTAAAGCTGTACACATTTCCTGAGGCTTACCCACTAATTTACATTGCAGAAACAATGACCACAACTCTTCGGCCAATGTAATGTAGCTGCAATGCGCTCAAAAGCGATGAAGTACGAATCTACCTCCGTCTCTCTAAAATGAGGAACAAGTGTAACATATTTACTCACATCCAGACTGGTTACAGACTCACCAACAGATGAAGTAGTAGCGTGTGGCGGACTTTGATCCGGTACAGCTGAAACTGGCGCATTCACTGGCGTATGAGGAGATGGAGGTTTCGATCCAGGCATAGGCACAGGTCCATTAGGTTGTGCTTTGGCTTGTAGTTCCAAACTACGTAATTTAAGCCTACTATCAGCCTCTAACTCCAAAGTTCGGTAGTGAAGCAACTGCGCGTCTGTCACGGGAAATAAAGGCAGATGCAAGAGCAAGTTATAATTCAAGTTTATTGAGCTTCACACACACAAGTTGGTCAGAGACACGTTGCAGTCAGCAGGAGAGCGATGATGCAGGGACCTCGATGGGCCGTGGAACAGGTGAGTGAAGATCGTGCTGGAAGTCCGAGTGAGTGAAGATCGTGCTTGAAGTCCGAGGAAGTGAAGATCACCGTGAAGAATCCGACGAGGAACAGAAGACAGGAATACAACGCCACGAAGAACTCCAATCCAACGGAAGAACACACGAGGAACACAGGGAACAAGACAGGGTACTCCAAACAACGATCTGACAAACATGAGACGAAAGACAGGGCATTAAATAGGCTGAGATGATAGGAAACAGCTGCCGCTGATCATGACAATCAGCGGCGACGCCCACATGAAACAATTGACGTGACAGGACACACACACACACACACACAGACAACAGAATGAGACAGCGGATCACCAACCCGTGACAGTACCCTCCCTCCTAGGAACGCCTCTCGGCGTTCACAGGAGCACCTACCTGTCGATTGTAATCATCGATAAGGGAGTGATCCAGGATGTCACCCAACAGCAGGCACCCAACTTCTCTCCTCAGGACCGTAACCTTCCCAGTCCACCAAGTACTGGAATCCGCGTCCCCTCCTTCTCGAGTCCAGAATACGATTAACCGAATATGTGGGCTCCACGTCTACGAGTCGCGGCGGTGGGGGAACCGGAGTTGGCGGATTAATGTGTAAATGAAACACAGATTTAATTTTAGACACATGAAAGGCGGGATAAATTCTCCTGTACGCTGGAGGAAGTTTGAGACGGACTGCCACCGGAATAATGATCTTGGTGACAGGGAACGGGCCAATGAATTTAGGAGCAAGCTTATTACAGATGGAGCGGAGCGGAATGTTCTTAGTAGAAAGCCACACTTTTTGACCCACGACGTATACGGGAGGCTTCGACCGGTGGCGATCGGTCTTAGCCTTGGTGCGCGCCCCCACTTGGAGAAGAGTCTCGCGGGCTCTACTCCAAGTGCGGCGGCACCTCTGGACGAAGGCGTGAGCGGAGGGGACCGTGACTTCGGATTCCAGGCTGGGAAAGATAGGTGGCTGGTACCCTAAACTACATTCAAATGGTGAGAGGCCCGTGGAAGACACTGGTAACGAATTATGTGCGTACTCAACCATAGAGAGTTGTCGGCTCCAGGAGGAAGGATTCTTGGAAACCAAACATCGCAACATTCTTTCCAAATCTTGGTTGGCTCTCTCGGTTTGACCATTGCTCTGAGGATGGAACCCCAACGAAAGACTGACAGTCGCCCCCAGTAACTTTACTGTCTAGCCAAAATTTGGACACAAATTGGGGCCCCCTTTTGGAAACCACATCCATCGGGAGGCCATGTAACCGAAAGACGTGATCAACGACAGTTACCGCTGTCTCGTTAGCAGAGGGTAATTTAGGCAAAGGGATGAAATGAGCCGCCTTCGAGAACCAGTCCACTACGGTCAAAACAACCGTGTTCCCCTGAGAGGGTGGGAGGGCGGTGACAAAATCTAGCGCAATGTGGGACCAGGGTCTCGAAGGGACAGACAGCGGTTGGAGTAACCCATCNTGGCTGGTACCCTAAACTACATTCAAATGGTGAGAGGCCCGTGGAAGACACTGGTAACGAATTATGTGCGTACTCAACCATAGAGAGTTGTCGGCTCCAGGAGGAAGGATTCTTGGAAACCAAACATCGCAACATTCTTTCCAAATCTTGGTTGGCTCTCTCGGTTTGACCATTGCTCTGAGGATGGAACCCCGACGAAAGACTGACAGTCGCCCCCAGTAACTTTACTGTCTAGCCAAAATTTGGACACAAATTGGGGCCCACTGTCGGAAACCACATCCATCGGGAGGCCATGTAACCGAAAGACGTGATCTACGACAGTTACCGCTGTCTCGTTAGCAGAGGGTAATTTGACAGCGGTAAGACAGCGGTTGGAGTAACCCATCTGGGGGTCGATTGGAAGTCTTACCAGTGGCACATATCGAGCAAGCCAAATCAAAACTGCGAATGTCACGAGCCATAGCAGGCCACCAGAATCGTTGCTTGACCAAAAAACTGGTGCGATTAACCCCTGGATGACAGGCCACGTTGGAACAATGCCCCCACTTGATAACATTGGACCTTAACCTCTCCGGCGCAAACAATCGATTCAGTGGGCACCCGGGCGGAGGCGTTACCCCTTCTAAGGCCGTCTTGACCTTCGATTCGACCTCCCATGTCAGAGTGGAGACCACTAATGTCTCGGGAAGAATCCGACGAGGAATTCTTATCACCAACCGTGACAGCATCATAATCCTGTTTCTTTAACTGTAGATCCAACTCCTTCAGTTTAATCACTAGCATAGGATCAAAACGAAGATGACTAGGATCTATATTAGGAAAAGAAAAAGTTTCCTCACCTATCTCAGTTTCAACACTTTTCCGTGGTAACCTTTCCACAGATTCATCCGGCAAAATTCCAGCCTCTACCAACTTATTATACAACTTCTCTTTAACTACCTGTTTTGGCCCCTCCCTAGGAACAGAAATATTAAAGAAATCTGCAATCTGCAACAAATCAGCCTTACAACACATGTTATATTCCTCCGTAGTACGAGATAATGTAAACAATGTTAAATCAAATTCCATATTTGACCGTAAACTCGTCTCGCACCAAAAGAAAATTACCAGGCAAACAAAAGCACGGTTAATTCCGCCACATACCTTCATTGATACGTCCTGAACGAATCCGCAACATATGGTAACTTCATTAACAAGCCATAAACAAATCTCCAATTCATCTTACCCTTCACTGATATGCCCAAATAAACCTCCATAATGTATGTCTGCACCAAACGAGTCCCTAATCTATGTTATCCGCAAGGGACGAACGCCCAATTGAGATGAATGAAAACGAACGAATCAAGCCCTTAATTTAGACTATCCGCCACGGCCTACCGGTCGGACGAGCCCCCAATTTATGTTACGGCCCTGGTCTAGGTCAGGAGCGCAACATAAATGACACAACACGTAATGGCTGTTAAAGTACTCATTTTTATTTTCTTAGTTTCTTAGATCTTTTGATCATTCTTTTGTGTGGCAGCAATTGGAAAATACTTGCAAAAATCATGAGATAAATAAACAAAAGAACTGAAGCAAATGATCAGGGGTGAGCAAATGCCAAAATAATAAACAAACAACACTCTAACTTCCCATTAATGAACTAACTTCCCTGCGAATCAAAATAAAGAAACCCAAATACAACAACATAACCTCACTCCTTATCTATTCAAAAAAACAGGAGAAAAAGGTGGTGGCCAAGTGGCCTACAAAAATAAATAAGGCACTCACCCCCTACAGCTTCACAGTGGTTTACAACATGTATGTGGGACCCTGAAGTTCAGGACATAAGGCTCTCGCTGTCACGGTTGGTGATCCGCTGTCTCATCCTGGTGTGTGTGTGTTTTGTCACGTTAATTGTTTCATGTGGGCGTCGCCGCTGATTATCAATGATCAGCGGCAGCTGTATGTCATCAACCAGCCTATTTATTGCCCTGTCTTTCGTCTCATGTTTGTCAGATCGTTGTTGGAGTTTCCCCTTTGCTGTTCCCTGTATTCCTTGTGTGTTCTTCAGCTGGAGTCGAGTTCATCGTGGCGTTTTGTTCCTGTCTCTGTTCCTCGTCGGATTCTTCACCTGGTGTTCTTCATTCACTTCGGGCACCCTCCACTCTGCACCCACCTGTTCCTGACGGCCCGAAGTCCCTGCGTCACTGCTCACCTGCTGCTGCTACGTGTTTGGACTTTTCTGTGTGTGAAGCTCAATAAAGAGAACTTTTTACTTGCACTTGCATCCGCCTTTATTTCCGTGACACTCGCAATGGTTAACAGCACTCTGTTTATTGTAACTTGATTTAACAGCATTTTCACTAAAGCTTAACACCAGAACTAACACATGAGCAACAATGATCAAGGAGAGAGACACACAGAAGAGATCATGGCAAGTAACAAAGAGAGTACAATCAGGTAAGAGCGAAAGCAAAAAGTGAGAGCGCCCTCCAGCGAGACTTGGAGGAATTTATAGTCCATGACCTTATCTCTGGTCCAACCATCGACAGTCTCTCATTAAGCCTTGGGCCAATCCTGTCAGAGAGGAGACACAGGAACATATACACTCTAAATTGAGTGTATATTTTGAGTGTAACAGCGATTGAGTTGTTTTGACCCAGCAGTTGGGTTAAATGTTTGCCCAACCTGCTGGGTAGTTTTATTTAACCCAACAATTGTTTACAAATTACTATATGTCTGGCTTAAAATGAACCCAAAATAGGTTGGAAATTAAAAATCAGACTCATAATTACTAGAGGCAACAATAATAATCAAAAAGATGAGCATTTATTAATAAGCAATTTAATAAATGTTTATTGTTTAAATATTATTCAAAAAAAGTATAAATAAATGTTTGTTTATTAAACACATTAATAAATGGTAATTTCCAACATATTTTGGGTTCATTTTAAGCAAGAAATACAGTAATTTTTAAACAATATTTTGGTTAAATAAAACTACCCAGCAGGTTGGGCAAACATTTAACCCAGCCGCTGGGTTAAAACAACCCAATCGCTGGGTTTGTCCATTTTCAACCCAACTTGGGTTGTTTTTAACCCAGCATTTTTTAGAGTGTACACAACATACAATACGTCATAGACGTAACAGTACAATTAATCAAGAGGTGGATTTTATGAAAAGCTCTGGCTGGACAAATGTTTGAGTGTTTATGAGCATCAGTAATCTTTGTATGGGGCAAAAAAAAAAAAAAACCTGTTTTAATGGTATCACACACTTGGTCATCTCTTAATATAACATAAGAATTCAAGACTTTGCACAATTCTTCTTTCATCACGTAAGTTTATTTTTGTGTTAAATGCAGGGCATCAAGACTCTGACTTGAGAATGAATGGCTGAATTACTGAATGTGCATTGCTGTACTGTTGATTTTGGGCTCGACTTCCTTTGAGACCCAGCAGATGGTGCTATTTAATGGTTTATGGGATATTTATAAAAAAATAAATAAAATAAAAAAAAAACGATGGCCAGATAGAAATCCTGAAATCACTCAGACTTTCAACAAACCTGCTCCTCACTCCAATCAAACAATGTTTGAGAGGAAAGTTTTGATTGTGGCAGAGTGAACATCTCAACCTTACTTGTAGTTGCTCTTGTTTTTGAGATTAAGAGTCAATAAAGAAGGATAAAGCCTAGATGAAGTGAGCTGTATATGAATTTGCTTTTATAAGGTCATTGATATGAAAGGTGTCATATTTGTTATATTTGTTGAATTAATTTCTGTAAAAGTAAATGAGGAAAAAATTACTAAGTTCATTGGGATACAGTTTTTATGTGTGCGCGTTTTTGTGACATATCAGGACACAAATGTGTATAATGACATGGGTATGACATAGGTATTACAAAAAGAAGTGACTTATGAGGACATTACCCATGTCCCCACTTTTCAAAGGGCTTATAAATCA
>RJVU01048836.1:335222-347546 GCA_003731715.1 Anabarilius grahami | reverse complement strand
ATCAGTGTGGTTTCAAAGACTCTCTACACCTGAATTGCATTGGCATGGTTCAAATCATACTTATCTGACCGTTATCAGTTTGTAGTAGTAAACGATGAGAGGTAATATCGATCACAAGTTCAATATGGAGTACCGCAAGGCTCAGTACTAGGACCGTTGCTTTTCACTCTGTACATGCTACCCTTGGGAAATATCATGGCGTTAGTTTTCACGGTTACGCTGATGATACTAAGCTCTATATTTCTTCGCGCCCTGACGAAACTTACCAATTCACAAATTAATGGAATGCATAGCTTGGCACGTAATAACCTAGAATATTGTTTAATGCTTGATAAATGTTCTGTTAAGTCTTCATCATCAGTTAGGAACCTGGGTGTGCTGTTTTGTAAAACCGCATTCTTCCATCTTAAGAATATATCTAAACTACGACATATGCTCTCAACGACAAATGCGGAACAGATGTTCATGCATTCATGACCTCAAGGCTAGATTACTGTAACGCTCTACTGGGTGGTTGCCCTGAAAATTTGTTTATATTTACAAAATACAATAAAGCTGGTCAGTGAAAACGTTTCTTTTCTGAAAATCTTTTCTTTGTACTTTTGATAGTTAAATAAGTTCAAGAGAATTAACAAATCAGATTCTTGATTTTATTGCTAAATGTCCCAACTTTTCTGGAAATGGGGTTGTAATATTTGGTTGGTTCTCTCTTGTTTTTGCATGTGTTCATAATTTCTTTGTATGACAGCCTGGCCAAAAATGACATCCTTGAATGTGGCATTTCATTTAGTTATCACAACAAAAACAGACTCTAAGCACAACTATTCTCACAAAATCTTTTACAGATTTTTAACAATATTTGAATAAAAGGGTGAAAATATAAATTCCCTCAGGCCGAACATAACTTGTATATTGGAGGCTGCAGTCTTGTCTCCAAAGTGATCGTTCAACCAAAACCTTTCTTTCTTTTTCTTTCATATGTGAAACAGTAAATGGGTTGTTTCCCATAACTGTCATTGCATGGAGTGTAAAAACAAAATATCTTTGTGTGTGTTTCACGCTCATACAGATTCAGAATGTCACGAGGAATGAGTAAATTATGTAATTTCTAGGTGAACTGTCAATTGATAATGTTTTGTAATCATTTACTGTACATATCACATGCTTTCCAAAAAGCCAATGAATCACATATGAAACTGCTAAAACTGAACAGACGACTATGAGAAGATAGGTTAAATCTGAAATGAAAGTCAGTTGATATGAAATTTGAATGCTGAGAGAAAGGAAGAGAGAAAAATAAAACAATGACTAAAAATGAGAATAATTTTTTTTTAATTATTATTTATCACCATTAAAATCATAGTTGTGTCACCACAGTTTATTTAGCATGTCCTAAGAACAGTGATAAATATTACTAAATACATAACTGTTATAGAAAAATAATTACCACATCCAGCGTGAACAATACAATAATCAATACATTTCTCATGAATTCACAGAAAAGACCTTTAGGTTTGCATTAAATTAACATCAGAAAAATTGGATAGATATTTTTTTGCTAGAATAAATAATTTAGAAAATACTGGTATGATACAGATAATTTTGCATGAAACATGCCTGTTAAATATTATGTAGCTACCGAACTAAGAAGGGTGCTTAGAACATGAGAAAAACCAACTACGGCAAGGTATTGTTTTCTACAGGTTTTTTTCCACCAGACGTTTCTGATGTCACATCCTGTAAATATTTATCATTCTTCCAAGCTGTTTTACAGGTTTCATAATCATTGAAATACTTCATCCTTTTGCCCATCAAAACCCGTTCCAGACTCTTCAAAGTCAGCCAGCATAAAAGAGAACCAGATTTTCCATTACATGGCTTATGTTTGCTTTCAGAAGAGTGGTTATGTTGCATTTCAGTAGAGCTGAAAGTATGTGTACATCAGATAAATGTCTGGGTGTGAAACCTTATAAAGAGATATATCATTTTTAAATGAACCTTTTTTTCTCCATCAGTACATAGTAGTGTTTATTTTTAAAATGCATAGTCCTAAATTGAGTATAAAGTTTTGATCTGAGGATGACTGATTTTATGGTCATCAATTTCATAAAAATGAGAGTCAAATGAAATGGTCCATTAAACATTTTACTGATCACATTTAAAAAATGGAAAAACTGTTGCTTAAAAACTAATCGCAGGTAATCGTGGAACTTGTGTTATCCCATTTCTGAAGTATCAGTGATAATGTGCATGTCAGCAAACTTTAGAGTTTACAACCAATGTAGTGAATTTACATGTTTATAAAAGTGCACAATGCTGGGTTCTGATCTAAATCTATAAAAACATGTAGGAACACACAGATCCAGAACTGAAATGGTAAACATTATATCTTAAGTTTGAAGTTTTAAGAATAGGGTTATGTAAAATAGTACGTTCATTACTACTCATTAAGTAGCATCAGTAGCTTTATGTATGATTCCTTCACTTGAGCAGATGTGCAAGGAGACATTCAGACCTGTCTGAATCAGTTATGTTGGGATGTGTAGTTATGGTCAATCAAACCACGGGACCAGAAGTGACACAGCAACCAGGAATAAAGCGGTCAATACACTGATTTTGCTGCTGACTTCCGCTGATGAAAATGCTGTGTTACAAAGAAAACAGAACGGACAGAATTTATCATTCAGTTACCATTCAGAATTTTGCCTAAAGCTCATCTAGTAGACAGAGTACAGTTGTAACACTGCAAGTGTTTTAAATGTGAACACATTCACATTAGCATTCTCTCTCGGTGTCAATGCTCATAGTCTGCATTCCTTCAAAGATTTAAAGTCCTTTTTTCGTACTTCTTTTTATTGGGAATACAGTAGTGGCCAAAAATGTTGTCCGGAAGGGATATTTGTTTCTAATGACCCTAAAAGTTGGATTAAGCCATCAAAATATGAAGAAAATATTCATGTAGTTAAGGTATTTATCTGACAAAATTATTTGTCAAAAAAAGAAAAACAAAAAGCTCACAGGTAAAAGCATGCATTGACCACAATATAATCAGTTATTAATATTTTTTGGGTTTTCTCTTGTTTTTGCATGTGTTCATAATTTCTTTGTATGACAGCCTGGCCAAAAATTACATCCACACAATTTGGCATATTTCATTGCATTATCACAAATAAAACAGCTGACTCCAAGCACAAGTATGAAATATACTTTCAAAACACGTTTTTAATAATATTTGAATAAAGGGTGAAGATGCCAATTCTCCTAGGCCGGACATCACTTGTGGCCACTGTAGATTTTTATTCTTGTCTGATAACCAAACTGTGCCTCTTATTGGCGATTATTAAATTTTTATTTCGAATCAGAGCCTGAAATTTTTTTTGTGAAAATAGGGAATTTGCCATTAATGAACACCTTAAAGTGTACTTAAAATTTGTACAGAAAATTGCGTATAATAGCGCCAGGCAATTTGAGTTCAAATTCTGAACTTAAATTTATGTTTAAACAAAAAAAAAGTGCCATTTTGATTTAAAATTGAGATTTCAAGTGATTTGTTTTGATCTATTCAATTCAATTAATTTACTAATTCAACCTACGCTATGTACATTTCCTGCATTGATAGCACAGAACTTGCAGGAGTGAGTACTATTATGTGCAATATCGCACAAAAACACAACTGTACTCTATCCTACATTGTTATGAGTGCAGTAATTAAAGTAAAAATACTCATCTGAGAAAGATTAAAGTGCATCACGTACCTATACCATTTATCACAATTTCAGACGTGAAGATCTGGAAGGGTAACGAGTTGTTTTTGGCTGCTCGAACTATAGTGTTCAGTATCTGGTTGCTATTGGGTAGAATGGCCTCCGCTGTAAACGTAAGATTCATGGAGTTCCTGATCGTGGGAATACTCTTTGTTTTTACACTGGCATCACTGGAGAGAGGGAATGTGAATCGAAATTCATTCATTAAAACTGAGTATAATGATAAATTATAAACTATATTCAAGAACACGCCAGCATATACGTACCTGAAGCTTGTTATGGTTAAGGTACTGAATAATCCAAGGTAATCAGCAAAGAAAAAGGGTTCAAGCTGCAAAAAAGAAAAAGAAAAAAAGAGCTGTTTAGACTAAATTGGCAAAAGCGTGTTTCCTGAAATAACCAAAAAATAAGACACATTACACCTACCCCTGTTTTTATCATTGTTGCCCTGTTCTGAAATTCAGGTGAACTTTTATTTGAAAGAGCAGCCACAAAGGTTCCATTAGTCAGGATTGTCACTGGAATTGTCTGTGGTGAT
This sequence comes from Anabarilius grahami, assembly GCA_003731715.1. NCBI lineage: Eukaryota > Metazoa > Chordata > Actinopteri > Cypriniformes > Xenocyprididae > Anabarilius > Anabarilius grahami. The sequence continues at coordinate 343,244 of RJVU01048836.1, read as the reverse complement.
TCTACAAAAATGAAAAAAATAATAATTATAATTTAAATGATCACAAACTGTTGTTTTCTAGGTAACATAGTACATTTCTTAGAAATTGGTCATACCAGATAACTGTAAATCATCTGTGATTTGAACTTACTAAGGACAGTAATAGTGTTGGTATCAACAGTAATGTTGAAGCCCGAGTTTGGATTTGCCACTGCTTCTTTCAGAGTCTCCACTATGGCAGTGCTGCTGGGGATGGGTTCAGTTGACTTTTCATTAAACACTAACTTAACATCTGCCTGTACATTTTGTTCTGCCCGGGTTCTGGAGACAGCTCTAAAACGAAACAAAAACAGCACGGTTTATAACTGCTTCCAGATATATGAGAAAATGAGTGTCTGTAAAATGCAAAAAAGGAAGTTTATATGACATTCTTTAATATGTTAAGAATNTACATTTCTTAGAAATTGGTCATACCAGATAACTGTAAATCATCTGTGATTTGAACTTACTAAGGACAGTAATAGTGTTGGTATCAACAGTAATGTTGAAGCCCGAGTTTGGATTTGCCACTGCTTCTTTCAGAGTCTCCACTATGGCAGTGCTGCTGGGGATGGGTTCAGTTGACTTTTCATTAAACACTAACTTAATGTCTGCCTGTACATTTTGTTCTGCCCGGGTTCTGGAGACAGCTCTAAAACGAAACAAAAACAGCACGGTTTATAACTGCGTCCAGATATGAGAATGAGTGTCTGTCAAATGCATAAATGTAAGTTTGTATGACATTCTTTAACACTTTAAGAATGTCACACAATCTGTCTGACATTGAAAGCATGAAAGAGTGTAAATTAAGTAATGAAGCAAACTATTAACTTACATGAAACCAAGCACAATGGTCTTGATGAAAAGATCCCCATACTTTGTTTTGTAGACTTCATCAAACTGTGAAAACAGTGAGTCAGTTTAGGAATGTTTCTAAATATTCTATGAAACTATTACATTTCATGGAAGAAGATATCTTTTTTTCTTTAAAGTGTACCACATAATTGAACGAGTGCTAATAAAAATAATTTTTCATCCTATGTATAAAATTAAGTTTATATTTTTGCTTTTGAATTTTACTGTACTTTAAAAAAAATAAAACATAAGTATTTAAACAAAAACATTTTAAAATCCATCATATCCTTATCTTTGTGAATGATACAATATGTATGTAGTTCTCTTGACCCTAAAGACAATTTTGAAGCATGTGGATGTTCTGCAGTGTAAAACTTACCTCAGCCTCTACCTTTGTGGCTAGGGTAATAAATTCTGGACTTTGTGGGTTTTGAAGCGCTTGAACAAATACCACTATAATGACAACCTGTAAGGCTACTGTTGGCTGAGGACGTGCTGGTAGTGTGGTTGTGGTCGTGGTTGTTGTTGTGGGCCTTGTTGTTGTTGTTGTTGTGGTGGTTGGTTTGGTTGTAGTTGTAGTTGTAGTTGTAGTAGGACTTGTTGTGGTTGTAGTAGTAGGACTTGTTGTGGTTGTAGTAGTAGGACTGGTTGTGGTTGTAGTAGTAGGACTTGTTGTGGTTGTAGTAGGACTGGTTGAAGTTGTAGTAGGACTGGTTGTGGTTGTAGTAGGACTGGTTGAAGTTGTAGTAGGACTTGTTGTGGTTGTAGTAGGACTACTGGTTGTGGTTGTAGTAGGACTGGTTGTAGTTGTAGTAGGACTTGTTGTGGTTGTAGTAGGACTTGTTGTGGTTGTAGTAGGACTGGTTGTGGTTGTAGTAGGACTGGTTGTGGTTGTAGTAGGACTTGTTGTGGTTGTTGAAATAGGACTGGTTGTGGTTGTAGTAGGACTGGTTGTGGTTGTAGTAGGACTGGTTGTAGTTGTGGTTGTAGTAAGACTGGTTGTGGTTGTTGTAATAGGACTGGTTGTGGTTGTAGTAGGACTTGTTGTGGTTGTAGTAGGACTTGTTGTGGTTGTAGTAGGACTGGTTGTGGTTGTAGTAGGACTGGTTGTGGTTGTTGTAGGACTTGTTGTGGTTGTTGAAGTAGGACTGGTTGAAGTTGTAGTAGGACTTGTTGTGGTTGTAGTAGGACTGGTTGTAGTTGTAGTAGGACTTGTTGTGGTTGTAGTAGGACTGGTTGTGGTTGTAGTAGGACTGGTTGTGGTTGTAGTAGGACTTGTTGTGGTTGTTGAAATAGGACTGGTTGTGGTTGTAGTAGGACTGGTTGTGGTTGTAGTAGGACTGGTTGTAGTTGTAGAAGTAGGACTAGTTGTGGTTGTTGTAATAGGACTGGTTGTGGTTGTAGTAGGGCTGGTTGTGGTTGTTGAAGTAGGACTGGTTGTGGTTGTAGTAGGACTGGTTGTAGTTGTAGTAGGGCTGGTTGTGGTTGTTGTAGTAGGACTGGTTGTGGTTGTAGTAGGACTGGTTGTAGTTGTAGTAGTAGGACTAGTTGTGGTTGTGGTTGTAGTAGGGCTGGTTGTGGTTGTTGTAGTAGGACTGGTTGTGGTTGTTACTGTTGTGTGTTTGGATAATTTGTAGAATATAGTTAAATAAAAATAACAGTTGAGAAAACTATTAATCTCCAACAAGATATAAATAGTGTATAAAGAACATCTATAGACAACAATAGTTTAATAGCAATAAATAATAATACAGAAAGCATTCTAAATAGTTCTGAATGACATTGCATTGAAGATATCACTTGTTTGACTTACCGTTTACACTGGTGATGTTAAAAGAGGTGGTACCATTTATAATACTATTCTTTATCTCCACATCACTGGGTATGTTTCTAAATGTTGCATCCATATCAGTGATGATTGATCCAGGACTACAGAAGGGATGGGAAGAAAAACAGTCACTGTCAGTACAGTAACTCTCATAATTCATAATCTATTTTTTGTTTTCTGTAGTGGTCTTATAGTGGTATTATTCTGTAGTGGTTTTCAGTAGTTTTCTTGTGGTATTATACAAGTCTGTTAGATGCTGTTATTAACAAAATATAGTTTATTCACAAAAACACTTGACAGTTACTGATATATTTTGCCTTAGTATAACAGTAGAATCTTAGATTTACAAATTCTTTTTGCAAGTTTTGGAATAATCTTTACTTACACTAAAGCATTTTATATATATAACTGCACACTATGAAGCATTAGTTAAGCATTAGTAAATAGTCAATTCACCATTTATAAAACATTAATAAACATTAGTGAGCCATTTATAAATACAGCTATAATTGCTTTGTTCTTGATTTATAAGCATATCTATAATGAGTTTAATAATTGTATTTTCATACTTTATTAATGATTAATTTATAATTTCTAAATTATGCATTACATTATTCACAAACCAGTTATTTAGGAGCTGTCAGTGGTTCATAAGATCATTAAGGAAGTGTAAGTAAATAATTAATAAAATATTAAAATGTAAATTTATGCATCTTATTATTTAGACATACAGTATTAGTTACTTAATGTGTAAATAAATGCTTTATTAACACATATTCCTAGTGTCAAAACTACCTCAGTACTAACTTTAAAACATTAGAGAACAGCAGCGCAGATCACTGAACCTTCAAATCTCATTTATACAAGCTTTACAAAGCATAAATAGTCCTCACTTTAGATGAGCTCACAAACATAGTTAACTGACCACTTCTAAATGTTTTATAATTACCTGAATTAATCATGAATTGCAGTAGGAATATGTGTATAAATGAATGTTTAAATAGTTTAATAATCATTTACTTACACATCCTAAATGATCTTATGAACCACTGACAACTCCTAAATAACTGGTTTGTAAATAATGTAATACATAATTTAGAAATGATAAACTGATTATAAATAAAGTATGAAAATACAATTATTAAACACATTATAGATATGCTTATAAATCAAGAACAAAGCATTTATAGCTGTATTTATAAACTGCATACTTATGTCTATTAATGCTTTATAAGTGATGAATTCATTATTTACTAATGCTTAACTAATGATTTATAGCGTGCAGTTATTATAAAGTGTTACCGACTTTTTTTCTAAAAAAAAAACAAACAAACAAAAAAACATTTGTTTTCCAAAAATTGAAAAATGTGTAATCTAAGTTATATTATTAACCTTACTTTCAACATTACCTTACTTTTTTAAATATATATATTAGACTTTTTCTAATAAAAAAATGCAATATATTCTTACTATAAGGAAAATAAATAAAGAAATACCCACCTGAAAGAAATAGCTGTCAATGCAATGAAGGAATCACTGAATTCCGTTTTAAAGATTTGCCCAATCTGTGGAAAACAGTTTCACAATATCATGATGTCATTAATTTGTTGTTACATGATATGCAGTTACTGTTTCCAAATTTCAGTGCATAGTAGTATTTACTGTAACAGGCCTTAGTTCTTGCTCCACTGTGTACCTAAACTTTCTTTGTACATCATCCATAACAAAAGTATTTACATGTTTTTTTTTTATATTTACGCCTATTTTCACCTATAGTTCCCATTATTGTTATTTATTCACTTATTTTTGAGATCATAACTTTTAAACCATTTGATGTAGACATTTAATTTCTTTTTTCTAGGCTGAGTGACCAATGTGGGGATTGAAGAGATCAATGTCTGCATCACTTCAGTCTTCCACAATGAGCTTTACTCAGGATGGACTGATTCAACTCTCAGCTAGGGGTGCTTTTCCCCAAAGCATCGTTAGTCGACCATAGTTCGCTTTGGGAAATGCACCCCAGGTTGATAGATAGCTAAAGAGACTTCACCTGTTACTGCCTACACCTTGGGCTTTTGATGGACTTCTTGGAAAAATGAACCACCGCAAACTACCAGCTATGCTATGGAGCTAAAAATATGACAATACAATTTGAATTTTAACTGTGTAAATTTGAATTATTGACAAGTGTCATTTAATGGGTCTGTTAATGGGTCACAGATACTTATCCCTTCTGATTTGATTAAATTTATTTTAACAAGCCTGCAATATGCATGATATTGAGCGGAAATAAATCGTATCATGTAATCATGCCTGCTATGTTACACATATCTGAATGATCATTTGTGACGTTCTTGAGCTCAAAACTTCAGCGAGTGTTTGAAAAAGCCTAACATCCTACTTGGATTTGATTCCAATAACAGAAAGAAGCAGAAATATAGTAATTATTATGTGTGACTTTTATGCATGCTAATCACTTTCATTCTATATATATTTTATACTAAAACAAATAGGCATAACAGAGACCCTCAGAGATAAATGTCTCACATGCTGAGAATTATTGCTACTCTGTAATTGGCCTAAATGTGACGTTCGACTTTTCCGAGAACCTCCACTCTTCCCTGTGACCTACTTTCAATACAATCTAGGAATACGGTCTAAGAATTCAGAACAAAAAATATGCTGTTTGAAAAAAACTTCACACAAAGAAGTTTTTTTTTACACAATTTACACAATTCAAATTCAAATTGTATTGTCATATTTCTAGCTGCATACTATACTGCATGATACACTTTAGTGAAAGTGAAATATGGACTAATAATTAGTAGTGATATTTACACCAGTGCACAAATTAAATAGAACACTAATTGCACTGGTGTAAAAATAACATACATTTTTGTCTATGTGGGGTGCAAATAGTTTGCACTAGTATTTACATTAGGTTGCAGAATAAAATACTTAATACATTCAAATGCAAATGATTTGTTACTATTTATCTTGCTCAGCAAATTGCATATGCATTAAAAATGTGTCACACTACGTACCTCTTCTTCAACTAGATCCTTTCTGTTGATAAATGCAGCAGAAGATGAATTTGTCAGTTCTGAATCAAAATTTTCATTGGTGGAAAAGCTAACACGAACTGTAGTTGTTAAAGGAGTTGTTGGCTGAGCTGTTGTAGTTGTAGTGTCTATTGGTGTTTCAGTTGGCTGAGCTGTTGTAGTTTTAGTAGTTGTAGTGTCTGTTGGTGTTTGACTTGACTGAGCTGTTGTAGTTTCTGTAGTGGTAGAGTCCGCTAATGTTTGAGTTGTTTTAGTTTCAGTGGTTGTAGTGTCTGCTGATGTTTGAGTTGTTGCAGATTCAGCAGTCGTAGTGTCTGCTGATGTTTCAGTTGTTGCGGATTCAGTAGTTGAAGTGTCTGCTGATGTTTTAGTTGTCGCAGTTTCTGTAGTTGTAGTGTCTGCTGATGTTTGAGTGGTTGCAGTTTCAGTGGTTGAAGTGTCTGCTGATGTTTGAGTTGTTGCGGATTCAGCAGTCGTAGTGTCTGCTGATGTTTGAGTTGTTGCGGATTCAGTGGTTGTAGTGTCTGCTGATGTTTGAGTTGTTACAGTTTCAGTAGTTGTAGTGTCTGCTGATGTTTTAGTTGTCGCAGTTTCAGTAGTTGTAGTGTCTGCTGATGTTTTAGTTGTTGCGAATTCAGCAGTCGTAGTGTCTGCTGTTGTTTGAGTTGTTGCAGGTTCAGTGGTTGAAGGTTCTGCTGATGTTTGAGTTGTTGCACTTTCAGTAGTTGTAGTGTCTGCTGATGTTTGAGTTGTTGCACTTTCAGTAGTTGTAGTGTCTGCTGATGTTTGAGTTGTTGCAGATTCAGTTGTTTGAGTTGTTGCAGTTTCAGTAGTTGTAGTGTCCGCTGTTGTTTGAGTTGTTACAGTTTCAGTAGTTGTAGTGTCCGCTGTTGTTTGAGTTGTTGCAGGTTCAGTGGTTGTAATGTCTGCTGATGTTGGAGTTGTTGCAGATTCAGTTGTATGAGTTGTTGCAGTTTCAGTAGTTGTAGTGTCCGCTGTTGTTTGAGTTGTTACAGTTCCAGTAGTTGTAGTGTCTGCTGATGTTTGAGTTGTTGCAGATTCAGTTGTTTGAGTTGTTGCAGTTCCTGTAGTTGTAGTGTCTGCTGATGTTTGAGTTGTTGCACTTTCAGTGGTTGTAGTGTCTTCTGATGTTTGGGTTGTTGCAGATTCAGGGGTTGTAGTGTCTGCTGATGTTTGAGTTGTTGCACTTTCAGTAGTTGTAGTGTCCGCTGATGTTTGAGTTGTTGCACTTTCAGTAGTTGTAGTGTCTGCTGATGTTTGAGTTGTTGCAGTTGCAGTGGTTGAAGTGTCCGCTGATGTTTGAGTTGTTGCACTTTCAGTAGTTGTAGTGTCCGCTGATGTTTGAGTTGTTGCACTTTCAGTAGTTGTAGTGTCTGCTGATGTTTGGGTTGTTGCAGATTCAGGGGATGTAGTGTATGCTGATGTTTGAGTTGTTGCAGTTTCAGTAGTTGTCGTGTCTGCTGATGTTTGAGTGGTTGCAGTTGCAGTGATTAAAGGTTCTGCTGATGTTTGAGTTGTTGCACTTTCAGTAGTTGTAGTGTCTGCTGATGTTTGAGTGGTTGCACTTTCAGTAGTTGTAGTGTCCGCTGATGTTTGAGGTGTTGCAGATTCAGTTGTTTGAGTTGTTGCAGTTTCAGTAGTTGTAGTGTCCGCTGTTGTTTGAGTTGTTACAGTTTCAGTAGTTGTAGTGTCTGCTGATGTTTGAGTCGTTGCAGTTTCAGTGGTTGAAGTGTCCGCTGATGTTTGAGTTGTTGCAGATTCAGTTGTTTGAGTTGTTGCAGGTTCTGTAGTTGTAGTGTCTGCTGATGTTTGAGTTGTTGCACTTTCAGTGGTTGTAGTGTCTTCTGATGTTTGAGTTGTTGCGGTTTCAGTGGTTGTAGTGTCTGCTGATGTTTGAGTTGTTGCAGGTTCAGGGGTTGTAGTGTCTGCTGATGTTTGAGTTGTTGCAGTTTCAGTAGTTGTAGTGTCTGCTGATGTTTGAGTGGTTGCAGTGGTTGAAGTGTCCGCTGATGTTTGAGTTGTTGCACTTTCAGTAGTTGTAGTGTCTGCTGATGTTTGAGTGGTTGCAGTTGCAGTGGTTGAAGTGTCCGCTGATGTTTGAGTTGTTGCAGATTCAGTTGTTTGAGTTGTTGCAGTTTCAGTAGTTGTAGTGTCCGCTGTTGTTTGAGTTGTTGCAGTTTCAGTAGTTGTAGTGTCCGCTGTTGTTTGAGTTGTTACAGTTCCAGTAGTTGTAGTGTC
>RJVU01048836.1:317946-332415 GCA_003731715.1 Anabarilius grahami | reverse complement strand
GTTTCAGGTGTTGTAGTGTCTGCTGATGTTTGAGTTGTTGCGGTTTCAGTGGTTGTAGTGTCTGCTGATGTTTGAGATGTTGCGGTTTCAGTGGTTGTAGTGTCCACTGATGTTTGAGTTGTTGCACTTTCAGGTGTTGTAGTGTCCACTGATGTTTGTGTAGTTGCAGTTTCAGTGGTTGTAGTGTCTGCTGATGTTTGAGTTGTTGCAGTTTCAGGTGTTGTAGTGTCTGCTGATGTTTGACTTGTTGCACTTTCAGTAGTTGTAGTGTCTGCTGATGTTTGAGATGTTGCGGTTTCAGTGGTTGTAGTGTCTGCTGATGTTTGAGTTGTTGTACTTTCAGGTGTTGTAGTGTCTGCTGATGTTTGTGTAGTTGCAGTTTCAGTGGTTGTAATGTCTGCTGATGTTTGAGTTGTTGCAGTGTCAGGTGTTGTAGTGTCTGCTGATGTTTGACTTGTTGCACTTTCAGGGGTTGTAGTGTACGCTGATGTTTGAGTAGTTGCGGTTTCAGTGGTTGTAGTGTCTGCTGATGTTTGACTTGTTGCAGTGTCAGGTGTTGTAGTGTCCACTGATGTTTGAGTTGTTGCAGTTTCAGTGGTTGTAGTGTCTGCTGATGTTTGAGATGTTGCGGTTTCAGTGGTTGTAGTGTCTGCTGATGTTTGACTTGTTGCACTTTCAGTGGTTGTAGTGTCTGCTGATGTTTGAGTTGTTGTTTGAGCAATGGCACTACAATATACTGTAGTTAAAAAAATCAAAGTACAATTCATCATAGGGCAATTTTCACACTGAAATAAGTAATAAGAGAAATAAAGAATTTGCTTGATCAGTAACTTACGTACCTAAACTTAACATTGTAATGATAAGTGCTTTTCTGCTCATCTTGGTAGCTGTCAAATAGCTCACCTATAAATATATAATACATACGATCGGAAAATATGCAAGAAAAGGCATCTTCAGATCATTTTTGACATGTCAGTGACAGTGGAAAAACAGAAAACCTATGAATACAAACACCCTCTTCCCACCACAGGAACCTGTAATGACTCCTTTTTTTGTCTGCACATCAAAGATGATTTGTCATTTTTTGTACACTGCACTACACATTGAAAATTAAAGTAGTTATAAATAATAAGAAAACAAGGTAAGAATTGCACTACTGTTTAAAAGTTTGGATTCAGTAAGAATTTTTAAAATTCTTTTGAAATAATCCTCTTTATAAATATATAAAGAATAATTCTGTCGACCCAGGCAAATGCCCGTGTTGCCCACATGACTCAAAATTATTTACCTATTTAGTGTACTCTGGCTCAGTGCAGTGGTCTAACTCAGTGTCAAAATGTTTGAGATGGCCAATTCATAATCAAAGATGTTCACATTCACATTTACTGTTCACAGAAGTTGAGCCCAAGCAGTAATTCAGTGCAGTGCTTTTTACTGCTTAAAGGTAAGATTTAAGTAGCTGAACATGACGACAAAGCTGAATACAGCAATACTTGCCAACTGTTTAAAATAAAAATGTTAAATAGGGTGGCCATCTGTCCTCTTTTGCCCTCCTTTTAAGATCATCCCTATTTTATTGCATACTTTATCCATTGGTATATAATTAATGAATAAATAGTTAATAAATTAAAACAGGCTAAATTTAAGCTAACATTATGTGACGTAGCCTACATTATAGACACAATATTGTCAATATTGAGTGTTTTTGCACCGAAATAGTTCCAAAACAGAACGTTTGTGTCTCCGATCAAAACAGAGGTGTTTCATTCCTGAATGGTTTTTTAATGAATCACCTGAGTCAATGATTCTATGACCCATTCATAAAGATATATGCCTTATCCCAAATGGTACACTTCATATGCACTTTCAGATTTGTGGACTTGTAATGGCTGACGCGTGCGCAGGTCCGTTAAGTCCATGAGACCTTAGTGTGTCCCATTTGTCATTATATATATACAGTGTTGCTTGAAAGTTTGTGAACCCCTTCCAGAATCTGTGAAAATGTTAAAAAATTTAATAAAATAAGAGAGATCATACAAAATGCATGTTATTTTTTATTTAGTACTGTCCTGAATAAGATATCTTACATAAAAGATGTTTACATATAGTCAACAAGACAAAAAAAAAATAGCTGAATTAATAAAAATGACCCTGTTCATAAGTATGTGAACCCTTGATTCTCAACACTGTGTGTGGTTACCTGATGATCCACGACTGTTTGTGTGTTTTGTGATGTTGTTCATGAGTCTCTTGTTTGTTCTGAGCAGTTAAACTGAACTCTGTTCTTCAGAAAAATCCTCCAGCTCCTGCAGATTCTTCAGTTTTCCAGCATCTTTTGCATATTTAAACCCTTTCCAGCAGTGGCTTTTGAGATTCATCTTTTCACACTGAGGACAACTGAGGGACTCAAACTCAACTATTAAAAAAGGTTCAAACATTCACTGATGCTCCAGAAGGAAACACCATGCATTAAGAGTCGGGGTGAATTTTTTTTAATTTGAAGTCTTCCGGGAAACATGCAAGTATCGTCTGTTGCTTCCAAAGGGCAGTACTAAATGAAAAGATATTTAATCAAAATAAGAAAAACTGTGACATCTTCATCCTGTTCAAAAGTTTTCACCCCTCGACTCTTAATGCGTCGTGTTTCCTTCTGAAGCATCGGTGAATGTTTGAACCTTTTTTAATAGTTGAGTTTGAGTCCCTCAGTCGTCCTCAGTGTGAAAAGATGAATCTCAAAATCATTCAGTCACTGCTGGAAAGGGTTCAAATATGCAAAAGATGCTGGAAAACTGAAGAATCTGCAGGAGCTGGAGGATTTTTCTGAAGAACAGAGTTCAGTTTAACTGCTCAGAACAAACAAGAGACTCATGAACAACCATCACAAAACACACAAACAGTCGTGGATCATCAGGTAACCACACACAGTATTGAGAATTAGTGGTACATAAACTTTTGAACAGGGCAATTAATTAAATAAATTAAGCAATTTTTTTGTCTTATGGACTATATGTAAACATCTTAAGATATCTTACTCAGGACAGTACTGAACAAAAAATAACATGCATTTTGTATGATCCCTCCTATTTTGTTAAATGATTTTATTTGATTGGTAACAGCCCTATAATGTCTTATTATTCTAATGGCATTTATTAAATAAAAACAGTTCAAATGAAAGGGGACACATACATTTAAAAATGTTAGAAAAGCTGCCTTTATAAAAGTAAAAAAAAAAAAAAAAAAAAAGGTCCTAGAAAAGTAATTAAATATCACCCCTATTGGAAAAGTTCTGGAAAAGTTTCTTTCACTGCTTATATTTTAGGGGTTCAAGCACCTAGTGCTGAAACCCTGTTGTATTTGTTAGGATTTTTTTTTTTTTCTCGTGCCGTAAAACACATTGTGCAGCCCAAACCGTAAGTGCTCGAGACTTGAAACGTTGTCAGATGATAGGACAAAAATCGAGCAGAAGTTGACAAAGTATGACCCAAATCGACCAATAGGTGGCACTACAGAGATCAAATGCGCGAAATGGCTCATAACTCCTAAAACGTATGTCACAGACTCAAGTGTCTTATATCATTGGAAAGCTGAGTCCATGACAAACAAAATGTTTATATCCCATTTCATTTCCGGTATGCAAATTTTCCCGCCATTTTGAATTTTGTTCAAAACCTACTTCTGCGAACTAGTCCTAGGTTTTTCGCCCGATCTGAACCAAACCAGTGCAGAAATGTTCTCTGGAGTCTGAATATCAATAATTATCAAAAAAAGTTGAAATTTTAATTCACGGTCGCTAAGGGGCGCCAAAACGTACGATGAGGGCGGAGCCACGTTTACTAAAATGGCTATAACTCGAGAACGAAATGAGATATTTGCACGAAACTTGGTACTCGTGTGTATGGGTTCATTCTTTGGTCACGATAAAAAATGTTGATTGGACACTAGATGGCGCTATAACTTGAAACAAACATGAAAACAGATGTAACTATGCAACCGTTAGGCCGATTGACTTGAAATTTGGTATGCAGTGTCTTGGTCCAAGGGGGCATGATGGTTTAATCGGCCACAAGTTGGCGCTAACGAGTTTTATGCCTCAGTAATCACATGGTGTTTCACAAATCCACACAAAATGCATATCATTTGATAGATCTCCTCATGCTGAACATATTTGCCTCAAGAACCAATGCTGTCAATCAAATCGTTCATTAATTATTCGAAAATATGTGAAAAACCTACTTTTGCGAACTAGTCCTAGGTTTTTTGCCCGATCGGAACGGAACCAGTGCAGAACAATTATCTGGACTCTCTAGATCAATAATTATCAAAAATAAGTTGAACTTTACCCTTTGGGTTGCTATAACTGAGTCATTTATGAAATGGGAGTGGCTAAATATACCCAAAAGCCTATAAAACCTAAACAAAAACTCAGAATTTCACGAAAATGTTGTGCAGATTGGCCCATAGGTGGCGCTATAATTGTGAAAAAAAATTAAAAACCTTAAAAAACATGTTTTTAATGGTTTTAGATTAAAATATATATAACTTTGGATGTGGTCGACTTATTTTCACGGAGTCTCTGTAAATATCTTCGAAACCATTAGTCCGATTGAGACGAAACCAGCGTAGGAAACACGAAACCTAAGTTGGTTTACTAAATGTTAAAGCCCAAATGTCAAAATTTTGTTAGGATGTGGCAAAAAAATCCAATCAAAGTCTTTCATGGGTCATTTTTTTATGCTCTCTTATATATAAGTGTTTATAACTTCAAAACGAAATGAGATATTTTCACTAAATTTGGCACACATATGTATGGGCACATTCTGAGGACACCCCCCAAAAATGGAGTAGATCGGGCAATAGATGGCGCTATAACTGTCAAAAAACCTTTAAAAACCATGTTTTTCCTTACTGAATTGTAAATGGTCTTTTCCATCTATGATCTAAATGTTTACATGCTTGCTAAATAAAATATAATACCTTTTTATGTGCTTAAAGGTCTTAAATGCTTGAACCCCGGTAAATGCTGCTTGCAGCTTTAATATCTTTTGTTTTTATCCTTCCGTTATGCTTCACAGTTTTCTGCTAAGTGTTTTTCCTTTTTGGTGTTATAGAAATTGACTGTAATATCCAGGGACGCAAACTACTGCTCACCTTTGGTGGACAAGTTCTGTAAACGTTAGAAAGGCACCATAAAGACAGTCCACATAACTTCTGTACTACGTTCTAAGTTCCACTTCTAAGTCAATATACAAGCAATTTGTCATATTTGAACTAATATTATGGTAGGCTATAGCTCTGCTTTATTGATAATAAATTGCAGTGTTATTTTACATTTGATTCCATTTATTCAATTTCTGTACCTGAATACTGTTAGACTTGCCTGAAAAACATAAAGCACTTATTTTATTTGCGTCTTTGTTCTATTGTATCTATGCTTGTAATTTGTTTATTATATTCAATGCAGATGCACTCCCCTACAAAATCACCCAATCATTCTAGAATGATTAATTATTTTCAAACAGAGCTATTCAAATCGTCTGATGTTTTCATCTCACAATACATATTGCAGAAAAACAAAATAACGCATTCGCAATGTCAGTTTTTTTGTCCAATATTCCAATACTACATTTATTTAAAAATAAAAACAGTGAAATATTTGGTGGTATGATTACCAATATAAATAAGAAAGTATGGCTTTAATAATATTGAACAAGTCAAACTCACCCAATCCATTGCTTATCTGAATGTTATATCATACACACAGGTTAAGCTGCTAGTCCCTTGATAAACTTAGGTAAAGTCATTCTCTCCTCCAAGTCATCGTTTTTATTAGCTTCGAGTCACATGACACAAACTGCATAGAAGTCATTTTGAGTGGTGTTGCATTATTGCATTCCATCTTTAACAAAACTGGATATACCTACTTATACAACAATGCATTCCTCACTAAGCATGCAGTTTCACAAATATATGTCATTGGAAGAGCAGGTGATCAAGGTGTGTTGTGTTGTCGAGTTTTTTGCAGGTGCTTTAGTTCAAATGATTAAACCTATAAAACAAATTTTATTTGCTGATCAACATTATTTAAGTGATCATGTAATGTCATAAGTATTTCAAAACGTCAAATATGTGTTTCCAAGTCTGTAAGCATTTATTTCTTCTGTTGGACCTCATTGGCTTTAATTGGACAAATAAACACTGAAGAAGAAATAATACAATATGAGAGTTTGGAATGACATGATGGCAGAATTTATTTACTTTTTGGCAAATTATCCCTCACTAGGGCGGAAGGAGCTGGTTGCAATAAGTAGAAACAAAGGAAGACGAAAAAGGGGAGAAAAACAGTGTTGAGAAAAATCCAAGATGGTGGAAACAGTGTTACTGCTGTATGAATTCATCCGGTCATGTGGTTTTGTTGTCGAGATGAATAACTGATCACAACTCCTGCAAAGCTGTTGTGCAGGTTTTCATGATAATGTGTAATATTATCAAGCCATCATATCCATTTGAGTTTTTCCCAGAAGACGGATTTTGATTCTTCCAAGTTGTTCCACAGGTATGTTAACTCGTACTTTTGATCCTCAAACCTTTCATGTCTACAACTTACAACTTGTTTGCATATCTCTCCATCTATCTGCTAAATGAATGCAGAGTGTGCTATTCATATGAACAAAGATTTCATCGGACAAACTGTACATTTATTCATTTAGAGGATGCTTTTATCCAAAGCACCTTACAAATGAGGAAATTCACAAGAAATTTGTCACAGGAGCCAACAATATTCATACTACTTTTAAAGTATAAACAATATTACACTGAAAAAAACTAATGTTGGATTTACTAAATTAAGTAAATTTTACAGATAATTACAAAGAAACCGCATTAATACTCCAGTAATGTTTTATTTACAACTTTGAAAAATTATTTTATTTACAGTGTATTACACAAGCTACAACATAGGTGAAATGTAGAAAAGAGAAATGTTTGACATTGTCTGTGTTGCATGACAGGTTTTAATATATATCACTACAACCCAAGACAGTGCTGTAAATAATAAATATATTAGAATATTTCTACATATGATACAAACTTTATCATAATTCATATATTGTAGAAATGAAAGTTAGTCTTCATGCAACATTAAACCGGTTCTTCAAAATGTGTTTCCCGTTTCACTTGTTTTTGTTTCAGTCTTTGATTGTTTGTTTGTTTGTTTGTTTGTTTGTTTGTTTGTTTGTTGGGTTGTTTTAAGCACTTAGTCATATGATCTGACTGATGTTGAAATAATTGGCATAGTCTTCCTGTGTTTAAATGCTCAATCTCTTTCCATTAACAGTTCTGCTCTTGGCTGTTCTGCATTTGTCACGTACAAAAAGAGCGAAATATAAGCTCTCTGAATTGCACGCTTTACATTTCAAGATTCAAGAGTTTTATTTGTCACATGCACAATTATATAGAGCATATATAACCAGCAGTGAAATGAGAGTCAGGTCCGCTCCATGGACAGTGCAATTATTAAAGAATACAACACAGATGAGAATATACATAACTATAGCTATGAAGGAATTAAATAAAAGTAAACAATAAAAATATAAGAATAAAATATTAAAAAAAAAAGATGTATACTGTAGAATTAAATATAGAATGGAAAATAATGTGCATGAGAGTAAACTGTAGTCTTAAATATTAAGATACACAGGAATGTACAAGAGGCAAAAGTGCAAACAGGTTAACACTTTCAGTATGTCAATGTGAGGTAGTGAATTATGAATTATCTTACTGATAAAGTGCATATTAAGTGAAGACATGAAAAAGTTAAGAGGCAGGTTATGAGTTCAGGAGTCTGATGGCCTGGGGAAAGAAACTCCTCCTAAGTCTCTCGGTTTTTGCCATCAGACTACGGAAGCGCTTACCAGATGGCAGCAGAGTGAAAAGATGATTACTGGGGTGGATGGAGTCCTTGATGATTTTAACAGCTCTGCTTTTGCAGCGTTTGAGGTAGATGTCCTGCAGAGAGGGAAGAGCAGACCCTGAGATGCGCTCAGCTAAGCGCACAACTCTCTGCAGGGCTTTGCAGTCTTGACTGGAGCTGTTCCCATACCACACTGAAATACACTGAGTCAATACACTTTCTATGGTTCCTGAATAGAAAGTTTTCAGGATTGCTGGTGAGACCCTGAATTTCCTCAGCTGTCGCAGATGGTACAGTCTTTGCCTGGCTTTATTAACCTGTGTTTGAATGTGGGTAGTCCAAGTCAGATCCTCGGAGATGTTTACACCGAGGTACTTGAAGCTACTCACCCTCTCCACAGGGGTCCCGCTGATCATAAGAGGAGTGTAGGGCTGCTTCTGTCTCTTCCTGAAGTCAACAATCAGCTCTTTAGTTTTGCTCACATTCAGAGAGAGACAATTGTCCTGGCACCATGATGTTAATTTCTCTACCTCATCCAAGTATGCGTTCTCATTATTGTTGTGAATGAGGCCCAGAACCACAGTATCATCAGCAAATTTGATAATAGAAGTGGAGCTGTGGGAAGATACGCAGTCATGTGTGACTGCATTTAAGTAGTTTGTGTGACTGTTTCATGGTCTTGACGCTGTGGTCATGATTGTGACTTGTTTTACCAGTGGGTGATTAAAGGTAATAGTTTTAAACATTGGTACTTGCTGTGTGTTTAAGAGAAAAACAATGGTGCCTTTTCCTGACTTATTAACCTTTATTTCTCTGGTGATGTTGTTTTGTGATGGTGAGTTTGTCAGATCTGTTGGTATTGAAGACATGTTGTTTGACAAGGTGTCTGTGATTGTAGATGCTTCAGAATCCGAACTGTTAAGGTCTGGTTGAATGGATAAACCCAAAGTTGAGTCTCTGTGTTCATGAGCTAATGTGGTGGTCACAGGTTCAAGAGGAGAGATTGAGTCATTGCTTATGGCTATGGGAAGAGATGATGGAGAAAATGGGTTTAAGAAGGTGTTGGCATTAGTTTTTTGGTTTTCCTGAGTGGTTGGAAAAATTGAGGACGTGTCCATTGATGTCGGCTTGGAATCAGGTGTCACTGCTTGTCTTGAAACTGTTGCCTGTAAAGATGCCAGAGAAAATGAAATGCTGAATGCGATACCCACACGGTTTGCAATTTTACAGTACAAAATCTTGACAAATTCTACACTAAAAACCTGTTAATTGGTTAACTGTGAAAAATTATGTATGATTTAACATCTCATTGTATGTAATTTTAGTGTAAAATACTGCCAGATTTATGGCTTTAAGTAAAAGCTATGAATTATCATATCATTTATAGTGGAAATGATTAAAAGGACATTCCCAGAAGTCCTTGCGTGATGCATAATGTGATTATATTTATTTATTTGCATTTTTCTCATCGGTATTGCACATTAGGGTGTTTTTATGTATATTCTCTTGTGTTTAGTTAATGTTTATTGCATTATTTTAGTGTCACGTGTTACTCTCATGGTGTTTTGTCTTTGTGAATGACCATGTGCACAATATATATGTTTTATTTTACAATCTTGATTAAAGTTCTGAAAAAGACTGATGCTTGATCACATGCCTGAGCCTTTAAAAGTACAATATAGCTTGAGATTTGCTTGTGTATAACATTACCTGAGTTTGCAGATGGTTGGTAACCAGCATAGGCTTTGTTTTAGATGTTCCATGTAAAGTTGATGTTCTGAAACCAGTTACAGGTGTTTGTGAGTGTTCTTGGATGGTGAGTTTAGTCGTAGGAGTAGTTGTGTTTGTTTGTTCATTTGTAGATGTAAGTTGTGTTGTTGTTGCTGTAGGATGGGCTGTAGTTGTAGCTGTATGTTCTCTTGTAGATGTTGAAGGAGTTTTGTTTATTGATTCAGTTTTGGATGTAAGTTGTATTGTCCTTGCTGTAAGAGTTCTGGCTTTTGGTTCAGTTGTAGATGTCAGTTGTGTTGTCATTGCTGTAAGAAGAGCAGTAGTTGTAGCAGTATGTTCTGTTGTAGATTTTATAGATGTTGTAATTGGTTCAGTTGTAGTTGTAAGTTGTTTTGGCGTTGCTGTAGGAGGGGCTGTAGTTGTGGCTGTATGTTCTTTTGTAGATGTTGAATGAGTTGTGATTGTTGGTTCAGTTGTAGATGTAAGTTGTGTTGTTGTTGCTGTAGGAGGGTTTGTAGTTGTAGCAGTATGTTGTGTCATAGATGTTAAAGGAGTTGTGGCCGTTGGTTCAGTTGCAGATGTAAGTTGAGTTGTCATTGCTGTAAGATTGGCTCTAGTTGTAGTTGTATTTTCTGTTGTAGAGGTTATTGGATATGTGACCTTTGGTTCAGTTGTAGATGTAAGTTGTGTTGTTGTTGCTGTAGGAGGGGGTGTAGTTGTAGCAGTATGTTGTGTCATAGATGTTAAAGGAGTTGTGGCCGTTGGTTCAGTTTTGGATGTAAGTTGTGTTGTCGTTGCTGTAAGATTGGCTGTAGTTGTAGCTGTATGTTCTTTTGTAGACGCTGAAGGAGTTTTGTTTATTGTTTCAGTTGTAGATGTAAGTTGTGTTGTTGTTGCTGTAGGAGGGGCTGTAGTTGTAATTGTATGATCTGTTGTAGAGGTTATTGGAGTTGTGATTGTTGGTTCAGTTGTACATGTAAGTTGTGTTGTCGTTGCTGCAAGAGGGGCTGTAGTTGTAGTTGTATGTTCTGTTGTAGAGGTTATTGGAGATGTGACCTTTGGTTCAGTTGTAGATGTAAGTTGTGTTGTTGTTGCTGTAGGAGGAGTTGTAGCTGTATGTTCTTTTGTAGACGCTGAAGGAGTTTTGTTTATTGTTTCAGTTGTAGATGTAAGTTGTGTTGTTGTTGCTGTAGGAGGGGCTGTAGTTGTAGCAGTATGTTGTATCATAGATGTTAAAGGAGTTGTGGCCGTTGGTTCAGTTTTGGATGTAAGTTGTGTTGTCGTTGCTGTAAGATTGGCTCTAGTTGTAGTTGTATGTTCTGTTGTAGAGGTTATTGGAGATGTGACCGTTTTTTCAGTTGTAGATGTAAGTTGTGTTGTTGTTGCTGTAGGAGGGTTTGTAGTTGTAGCAGTATGTTCTGTTGTAGATGTTGAAGGAGATGTGACCGTTGGTTCAGTTGTAGAATTGCGCTGTGTAAGAGGGGCTGTAGTTGTAGTTGTATGATCTCTTGTAGATGTTGAAGGAGTTTTGTTTATTGTTTCACTTGTAGATGTAAGTTGTTTTTTCATTGCTGTAGGAGGGTTTGTAGTTGTAGTTGTAGTTGTATGTTCTGTTGTAGATGTTGAATGAGTTGTGACCGTTAGTTCAGTTGTAGATTTAAGTTTTGTTGTTGTTGCTTTAGGAGGGGCTGTAGTTGTAGCAGTATGTTGTGTCATAGATGTTAAAGGAGTTGTGGCCGTTGGTTCAGTTTTGGATGTAAGTTGTGTTGTCGTTGCTGTAAGATTGGCTCTAGTTGTAGTTGTATTTTCTGTTGTAGAGGTTATTGGAGATGTGACCTTTGGTTCAGTTGTAGATTTACGTTGTGTAAGAGGGGCTGTAGTTGTAGTTGTATGTTCTGTTGTAGATGTTGAAGGAGTTTTGTTTATTGGTTCAGTTTTAGCTCTAGGTTGTATTGTCGTTGCTGTAGTTGTAGCTGTATGTTCTGTTGTAGATGTTGAAGGAGTTGTGATTGTTGGTTCAGTTGTGGATTTAAGTTCTGTTGTTGTTGCTATAGGAGGAGTTGCAGTTGTATGATCTGTTGTGGATGTTGAAGGAAATGTGACCGTTGGTTCAGTTGTAGAATTGCGCTGTGTAAGAGGGGCTGTAGTTGTAGTTGTATGATCTCTTGTAGATGTTGAATGAGTTGTGATTGTTGGTTCAGTTGTATATGTAAGTTGTGTTGTCATTGCTGTAAGAAGAGCAGTAGTTGTAGCAGTATGTTCTGTTGTAGATGTTATAGATGTTGCTATTGGTTCATTTGTAGTTGTAAGTTGTTTTGTCAGTGCTGTAAGATTGGCTCTAGTTGTAGTTGTATGTTCTGTTGTAGAGGTTATTGGAGATGTGATCATTGGTTCAGTTGTAGATGTAAGTTGTGTTGTTGTTGCTGTAGGAGGGTTTGTAGTTGTAGCAGTATGTTGTATCATAGATGCTAAAGGAGTTGTGGCCGTTGGTTCAGTTGTAGAATTACGTTGTGTAAGAGGGGCTGTAGTTGTAGTTGTATGATCTCTTGTAGATGTTGAAGGAGTTTTGTTTATTGGTTCAGTTTTAGATGTAGGTTGCATTGATGTAGGAGGGGCTGTAATTGTAACTAAAGTATTATTTGTATGTGAATTTGTTGCAAACTCGGTTGTAACTGGAGAAAAAAATGAATTCAAGATTCCTGCAAATAAAACATTAATTACTTGTGATTTTGACACTCAATTTTTTTGCTGTTAACAATACTATTAAGTATTGTAAGTGATAAGAGTTAATATAAGTTATTATTTGATATTGAAATTTATATGTATATAAAACTCCCCAAAACTACAAGTGAAAAGTTTGGACACTCTTGCCTGAATATGTGTTTCTGCACAATATTGAGGAAAAATATGATATGCGATAAATATTGTAATTTGCGATCATATATTATTAGAAGTGTTTCCTCTTTGCTGGATGGAGCAGCAGCAAAGAAGCTCATTTTTGTCATGTTTTGATCATTACATCATTTCCATATTTGCTTTTGTTTTCATTTCTTAAAAAAATATAAACGTGTGTTCAGGCTTTTGACTGGTCATGTACATGAAATCTGGCAAATAGATAAATTTCAATATCATAGATACTGAACCCCCAACAGATCTTTCAGAGGGACGTCATTCTGCGTCATCACGTTTCGTAGTTTGACAGAAATGCATTGATCATAACTTACCGCAGAGGAGCAAGAATCCTGCGTTACGACCCATGGAGTTCTGCATTCTCACCAAATCTGAAAAAGCAAAACATGTGTTTTGTCACATTTTGATTACAATCACAGTCACATTTTTTCATAGGTTCAGGTGCTGGCATCTCTCTGCTTGCATTATTCTTGTTTGTAAAAGTTGAGTCACATTCTGTGTGGGAGTGCACTAAGAAAGAACTGGCCTGCTGAAAACATACTTCATTTGCATACGCTGTCTGTGATGTTTAGGAATTATACAAATCAGATTCATCATTTGATTATTTACCGCTGGCTGACTGCAGGGAAATGTATATAAATATCTTTGTTTAAAAAAAAATGACAATGACTTGGTGTTCAGCTGTTTAGTGAATGCACCTCTAGGACATTCAGACTATATGACTATAATAGGCCCCAGTGTCTGGTTATTAAAGTGTGAAGTACTACTATTTAAAGTCGTCATGAAAGTGAAGTTGTGCTTGCCTTTTCTTCCCTATTTTGTCATATATCTGTGTGAAATAGCTTCTGGAACAAGAACAAATGTAGGGCGGGGCTTGATTTTGTCTGTGGGGAATTGATTGGATGGTTGTGGTTTGCGATTGGTGGATCTCATGTGAGTGACAGGTTGCCCCGCCCTCGTCATCAGAGAAGAGAAGAGATGCTGCAAGAGGGAGGAGAAGATATTCTGGTTCAAGATTACCAGAAACATGAAATTAACACAATAATGATGTGCAACGATAGATCATTTATAAAAAAAAATACTGCAATATTCCATTAAAAAATATAAGAATGATTTAATGGTTACTGTAAACATTTTGTTTTGACTTGAAGAAATTATGACAGAAATATAATATTTTACTGTAGAATGTACTATTACTAATGTACTAAGTTAAAATAATAACTATGATATACCGTCTATTAAAACATTATTTAAAAAAAAAAATGTGTCCATGTTTTGATCACAGCACTTCAGAATCAGAATCAGAATCAGAAAGAGCTTTATTGCCAGGTATGTTGTTTACACATACTAGGAATTTGTTTTAGTGACAGAAGCTCCACAGTGCAACAGAGTGACAGCGACAAGACAAGACACATAATAAAATAATAATATACAAATTTACAAGATAGACAAAGTGCAAAAAAAAAGACAAAAAAAAATAAAAAATATAGACAATTGTATGTACAGTTATGTGTGCAAATTTTAAATATAAGTAAGTGTTTTAAGTAAATAATGTGTAATAGTGTTGTGTGTTCCATGTTTGTCAAGTGTTCATGAGATGGATTGCCTGAGGGAAGAAATGTTCCTGTGTCTGGTCGTTCTGGTGCTCAGGGCTCTGTAGCGTCGACCAGATGGCAACAGTTCAAAGAGGGAGTGTGCTGGATGTGAGGGGTCCAGAGTGATCTTCTTTGCCCTTTTTCTCACTCTGGATAAGTACAGTTCTTGGAGAGTGGGGAGGGTTGTGCCAATGATTCGCTCAGCAGACCGGACTACCCTCTGTAGTCTTCTGAGGTCAGATTTGGTAGCTGAGCTGAACCAGACGGTAATCGAAGTGCAGAGGATGGATTCAATGATGGCAGAGTAGAACTGTTTCAGCAGCT
>RJVU01048836.1:293892-312575 GCA_003731715.1 Anabarilius grahami | reverse complement strand
GAAGAGGGGAGAGAACAACCAATGAAGCACAGACATAGAACACACTCATTATACAGAATAATGAATATTAATATATGAGCACGGAGAAAATGACAACAAACTCCCAAGCACAAGGGAGAAATGTGAAATAATATTTAATAGGGCTAATAATAGGCTACTTTGATTACGATTTACGAGCACTGCAGTCTCAAAATCAGTCTTTTGTCTGTATCAGTGTCCAGTTTGCACATGTAATTCATTTGAAGAAGACTTGATGAAATATGTGTGCATAACTACACCGTGCTGGTTAATGTTTGGTGCAGGAGAATGTGTGAAATAAAAACTTTAAACACGGATACTTTATTCTGTATAGCTATAATCCACGTGGCTAGTGTTGTTAAACTCATCGCTGAAACCGATCATATGCGCGCTCCGCGTGTATCATAACAGTCGTATTTTTCATGTGTTCGTATTCAAACTCCAGTTCTGACCGCATCGCGAGCAAAATACAAACAACACTCATGTGCTGCTGTGCTGAGGGAAACATACACATGCGTGTTTGAACGCAGCTAGAGCAGGCAGAGGTGAATGAGCCGCACTTTTGTGACATTTGAATTCTCCGCTGTAATGAGATCTCACGCGAACATATTTTCCATTTGTGCTGGTAGATCACAGCAAAACAATCCACATGCTCCCAAACATCTGCTCTGGTCGCGCCTCAGGAAAACACGTTGTGTTGTAGCACTGAGGAAACGAACACCAACGATATGTCTCTGAATGACAAGAGACCGAGGCGAAAGAAGTGATACTTCCTCATGCATAATACCGCGATTATAATCTTATGCATACAGTGATTGGATTAAATTAGCTTTATGTCATGAATATATGTCGAGAATCGCTCGAAGCGGTCTACGTCAGCATATTCGACCATGCCATACTTGGGCCGAAAGTGCACGATTACGTCAGATTTTGTGACTCTGCTCGGACTCAGCTTTTCAAACCGGAAGACAGAAATCGCTCTGAAAAATGCAAAAATAACTATTTTTCACTTATGAATAACATTAATGAGTACCTTTAGTGTTTTCAATGATGTGCAGCATATCTGTTTACATCTCAAAAAAAGTGTTTTGGGGTTTCATGACCCTTTAATGTGATGCATAATGCCAGTCATACAGATAGCATCATAAAGGACATAGAATCATATAAAATAGCATCATGGGGCACTTAACCAGCTTTATTGGGACATATTTATCATCAATAAATCCAATTTGTTTCAATTTCATACATTTTAACTAACTGAATATTGCTTGTTCCACAGCTAGTCATAATTTAAGCATGTTTTAACTGAATACATTTAATTGTTTTTGCAATGAACCGATTTATGCTGTTTTTAGCTGTTTGTGTTCAGGTCATTTGGAGGTCACCTTCTTGCTAGTTATGAAAATGCTTGTTAATGTTATCACATCAGGGGTATTTACTCATTTACTCACCCGGGGTATAACTACTTCCCCAAATTTTTTCAGAATTTTTGTAATTTTTTTGTGATTTCCCCCCCCCCACCTTGTAACACTTGTGGTGTTTCAGGTCAAAAATAACCGGACTACAAAAAAAATTGCTTATAAATCACGCATTACTCCATATTATCACCAAATATTGGATTCAATCTTTTTGTGAACTTGTTTTCTTTCAGTTAGGACAGGTTTTGCATTGTAAAAATGAGCATCCATTGAAAATGAATAGGGGAGAAACATTTTGGGGCAGTCGTGGCCTAATGGATAGAGAGTCGGACTTGTCGGACAAAGGTCATGGGTTCGAATCTCAGGTCCGGCAGGGATTGTCGGTGAGGGGAGTGAATATCCAGTGCTCTCTCCACCCTCAATACCACGACTGAGGTGAGACCCTTGAGCAAGGCACCGCACCCCCAACTGCTCCCCGGGCGCCGCAGCAATGGCTGCCCACTGCTCCGGGTGTGTGTTCACGGTGTGTGTGTTCACTGCTGTGTGTGTGCACTTGGATGGGTTAAATGCAGAGCACAAATTCCGAGTATGGGTCACCATTCTTGGCCACATGTCACTTCACTTCACTTCACATTTTGTTCACACATATTTTACATGTGTACTTGCAAAGATAAAGGCCTCTGACCTGTGTATGCTTGGATACACACACACACACACACATTCATGTACACAAACAAACAATTTCGAGTATTACAGGCTTTGTTTTTCACAGAGATGAACTTTATCCTCAGATCAGTGAGGCCTATGTTCAATCAGTTTCAAAAATAAATATGAAACAAGTTGACAAAAAGATTGAATCCAATATTTGGTGGTAATAAAGTGAGAGATTTATAACCTTTTTTTTTTTAGGCCGGTCATTTTTGACCGTGAGCACCACAAGTGTGAAGCGCTAATGCCAGGGGAACCTTTCCCTGAAGTTTAAATCTAGATTAAAGATCTCGCATCTCTTTAGCCAAGCCTTCACATAATGCATCTCATGTCAGATCAATTGCACATGACTGTCTTTGCTTAATGTTATGAACCGCAGCTACACTAATTATTCTCCATTTGCTTTTAGGTGACTAGAGAGTTCATCAGCTTCAGTTTGGATCCGGCCTCTTAAGAAGACCTCAGATGACCAACACCTGTGAAGAGACGGCGCCAACTCCTGCGACATCTGGATCAACATGCACATTCCCAAATTTCTATATATCCTAATTATTGTTAATATGTAATTCATTTTTCCAGGAGCTCATTGCTTCTACCTTCAATTAAATTGTTAACAGTGTTTGTAAATTAATTGCCTAAATTAATACATTATTAGCTAACTGCATTCTCTAATGTTGACATGCATTCTCTGTAAAGCTGCTTTGAAACGATATGTATCGTGAAAAGCGCTATACAAATAAATGTGAATTGAATTGAAATCCCAGTGAAACATTTTCAGATTACAATCCACATTAACAGGTCGTTCCAAACCCATAAGGCCCTACGTATGTCTTTGTCGTCCTTTCTTAATAACACAAAAGATGATGTCTGAAGAATGTTTCACGGTTTTGATTGACTTTGTCTTCCAATGAATGGACAAAAAAAAAGAAAAGCTTTTTAAAAATATCTTCTATTATCCACAGAAGAAAGAAGGTGATACAGTTTTGAAAGACGTGTGATGATGGAATGATCATTTTTGGGGTGGACTGTCCCTTTAAGACCTGTTTGATGTGTAGATGAAACCGTTTTCACTTAGAAGTGGATAGTACATTTCACAAATTGTTACAAAGAAACATGAAGTGGAACGACTAAGAAGTAATGTTAATCACATGCATGGCATTCTTTATGACACAGTAATGACAGCTGACATCTCAAACACTCCGCCTGAAGGATTTACGGGAGTAAGTGATAAGAGTTCAATGTCCTTATTAAAAAGGGTTTTCACAGCGATGCCATAGATTAGAAGAGTCATTTTTGGTTCCCCAAAGAACCTTTCGGTGATCGGTTCTTAAAATAACCATCTTTTTCTTCGTCTGAAGAATATTTTAATAATCTAACTTTCATGATGGAACTAGATGAACCACTTGCGCTGAAGTCTGTCCCATTGTTTGACGTTAAGTGCTTGTCTTTTGTGTGTTAGTGTGTGTAGGTGGATAAGCATGTCGCGGGCTGGTGTGGCTCATGTTTATGTACTTAATGACTGATACATTTCAAACAAAAGTTGTTCCTGATGCACTTAAATTCTAGAAACAACTTTCATTCTCTGAGGCTTGACGTTCGACCTCATTGACGCTTTCAGTGCAAAAAAAAGATTACAAAAACAAAAGATGTGAAAATAGAAGCAAGCATTTTTGTGTTCTATTTTGTCTTGTGTTTTTAGGTAGGTTTTGGTTGACAATGTGCATCAAAAGTCAGTATATTTTCTCCTTTTTGTCTGTTTTTTGAAGTTTTAAATAAAACAGAGATTACTGATTCACTAGAAAATACTATTTCAGGCTTTCTTCTTCAAAACGTGACGTTTAATTCAATGTGTTACTTGTCATTTCTTTTTAATTATTTGTAAAGATTACTAGCAACTTCTGAGTGAATTTTAATTCACAAGTTTGTTTGTTTTTTCATTGTACGTGACGATCTTTTAGATTCTTTTGGTCATGATGTTACCACACTGTACAAAAGAATGGTTGGTTTAACTTAAAAAAGTAAGTTACCTGGTTGCCCTAAAATTTTGAGTTAATTGAAATTGTAAGTTTGAGTTAATACAACGAAGGCGTTTTGGTTTAATCAACAGAAACT
Source organism: Anabarilius grahami (assembly GCA_003731715.1). Classification (NCBI taxonomy): domain Eukaryota; kingdom Metazoa; phylum Chordata; class Actinopteri; order Cypriniformes; family Xenocyprididae; genus Anabarilius; species Anabarilius grahami. Next base: position 308,319 of record RJVU01048836.1, on the reverse strand, counting down.
CAAAATATTATGTTATCTGAACCACATTAATTATTGAAGTTGATTTGACAAAAAAAAAAAAAGTTGTGATAACAAATCATGAAAATAATTTTTTACAGTGCATAACGAATTAATCAAGGATTTAAGTAACAAGCACAGATATCCGTGCAAATCCAATTATTACAATAACGTCTCATTAGTTAATATTAGTTAATGCATTAACTATTATAAATTACACTCTACAAATGCTGGGTTAAAAACAACCCATGTTGGGTTAAAAATGGGCAAAACCAGCGGTTGGGTTAAATGTTTGAACAATCTGCTGGGCAGTTTTATCTAACCAAACTATTGTTAAAACAACCCAATTGCTGGGTTTGTCCATTTTCAACCAAACTTGGGTTGTTTTTAAACCAGCATTTTTAGTGTGTAATAGACTCTAAAAAAATGCTGGGTTAAAAACAACCCAAGTTGGGTAAAATATGGACAAACCCAGCAGGTTGGGTTAAAAGGCATCTATTATGCCCTCTTTCACAAGATGTAATATAAGTCTCTGGTCTGGTCAAGTTTCAGCTTAAAATACCCCACCAATTTGCCCCTATTTGGGGGTGAGCAAAAACACGCATTTTACTATATTAATATATTGCTGGCTAAAAAAATAAATCCAAAATTGGTTGAAAAAAATGGCTGGGTGAAAACAACCCAATCCCTGGGTTTGTCCATATTTAACCCAGCATTTTTTAGAGTGTAATGAGCAATATGTGTGTTACAGTATTTATTAAAAATACAACTTCATTGTAAGTTCATGTCAGCTCAGGTCTATTAAACAACAGATACAACTTCAGATTTGTATAATGTATTCATAAATATTGCAATTAACATTAACTAATATTAATACAAGCTTTATGCAATACTAATGTTAACCAATAAATCCTTATTGTGAATTGTAAGTCACACAATCTCACAAACTCTTCTTGATATTCATAATTGACATTATACATGCATTTATTTATTGGATCTCAGTAAGGAAATCAACAGATAAAATGCTGCAGATTCCTCCTCAGCACTCCCTGCTCTGCTATTGGACGGCACGGTTCATGTTGCCAGCGCATGCCGAGTGTGTGTTCGGCGTGGGAAGTGTGTGCATGCACACATGTTCGGGATGGGTGTGTTTGGAGACGTGTGGCTGTTTGAGGTTTTCTTTTCTCAGGTCTGAGGCTAAAAATAAAGAGTATCCTTGATCAGCAATGTTACGCCCGAGTCTTGAGAATAACTTCCGCCTCTCTGAGGCTGCAGGTTATCAGTTTCTCAAGTTTGAGTCGAGTGAGTGGGTGACTTGAGATAGATTACAGTGAATCTTATCAGCATTTGACTGGCGTTATCTTGTTGTCTTTTATTTTGCTAACTACACCCTTAATACAAATAAGTTCTTTTTTTGGCATCGATTGTTCTATAAGAAACCTTTTCCATTGCACTAATGGCTCTTTAGATTATTAAAATGTTCTTTTCACTAAGAAAAACTACAAACCGAATTCCAGAAATGTTGGGACGTTTTTTAAATTTTAATAAAATGAAAACTAAAAGAGCTTCTCTACACTCAAAAAAATGATACGTTGGATTTACTTAATTTTTTTATGTCAACAGGTTCCATATAATTTGGTTATGTTGCATTTAATTAACATTATTTATTTCAGTTAACTTAAATTTATTACATAAGGTTAACTCAATGCCATTTAGTTGAATCAGGTTAACATTCTTAAATTTGTCCAAAACCATTAAGTTTAATTATCCTAAAATTNCTAAAAAAATAAATCAAAAATTGGTTGAAAAAAATGGCTGGGTGAAAACAACCCAATCCCTGGTTTTGTCCATATTTAACCCAGCAGTTTTTAGAGTGTACACTCAAAAAAATGATACGTTGGATTTACTTAATTTTTTTATGTCAACAGGTTCCATATAATTTGGCTATGTTGCATTTAATTAACATTATTTATTTCAGTTAACTTAAATTTATTACATAAGGTTAACTCAATGCCATTTAGTTGAATCAGGTTAACATTCTTAAATTTGTCCAAAACCATTAAGTTTAATTATCCTAAAATTAATATCAAACAGAAATTTAAAAAAGTAATCCAGTTTAATGGATTAGTTTATTTAGTGGATGCATTCAAGAACAATTTTCACAACTTTTACAAAATATTTACTCTGTAAAGACTCTTATTGTTAGGTGTTAGCCAGAAGATGGTTTTATTCCATCTATGGCATGCCCAAAAGAATTGTTTTTAATATTAAAACAACTTTAATTGTTGTTAGCAGGTCCTCAACCCAAACATGTTCTACACTTCACCACAATGGTAACCCCAAAATTATTAACATAACAAAAACCAACATAATAGAAAGTAAACATTAAAAAGTCTCTCCATTTCCTCATGTTGCTAAAAACTGCTTAAAATAACATTTTATTTCAACATTTACTCTCCCAGATCAGCCGCTTTGCAAAGCATGATGGGAAGTGAAAGTCCTGTTTGATTGAGTCCTGGTTGAGACATGTTATTTTAATATAAAAACATCAAGTTAAGCCAAAAAGTAATCATTTTAAGTCAGTTTAACATGAAGCAATTAAATTTGAACCAGAAACCTAATACAATGGTGTTGAATCAAAATAAGTTTTTTAAATAAAGTGAACAGCATCAAAAATCATTTTTTTGAGTGTAAGACATCCCATTTATAGCTAATCATGTTACAGACCTGATATCAATTAACTTAACTAGTTGCAAGATGTTCTCCCAGCTGAATCTTTTCAACATTTCTTGCTTTTTCAGCCATTTGTTGCCCCCGTGCCAACTTTTCTGAGACCTGTATCAGGCATCAAATTTGAAATGAGCTCATTTAGTGGATAAAAGTGTAAAATTTCTCATTTTAAACATTTGTTATGTTATCTATGTTCTATTGTGAATAAAATATTGACTCATGTGATTTGAAAGTCTTTTAGTTTTCATTTTATTTAAATTTCAAAAACGTCCCAACATTACCAGAATTCGGGTTGTATCTTTATTTCTAAGAGTGAAGATGTATTAATGCAGAAACATCACTGTATGATGGAAAGTCACAGTTGTAGGTTTAGAATATAAAGCTGTTTCTAAACGTCTGAGACCTTATTGAAATAAAGTCATGTTAACAGTGTTGACTTTTTCATACTGACAAAATACAATGAAACATATGATAGCCAACTTGGCAAAAAAGTCTGAGGCCACATTGTAATTTAAACTTAGAAATAAAAAAAATGTAAATGCATAACAAAGAAACATTATAATATAACCCCTCCTGTTCAAACCACACGCTCTTAGCCAGACTCGAACCCAACTCCCATGCCGGTGGACCGGGGTTCAAGTCCTGCTTAGAGCGAGTGTTTTGAACAGGAGGGGTTACAATAATATGACATTAAAAAGAAAAGATTGCTGTAGATCTGTGTGACTAATCAAATACTTGTTATTTTAGTATCATTGAAATATTATTATAGTTTTTAAGTTGTTGAATTTGTTTTAATTTCAGTAAAATGTCAATTTTATTAGTTTTTGCTCAATAAATGTCTATTTTTATTCCTTTTTAGTTATTTTAGTGTGTCAAGTTAAACTAAATGAAAATGAGAAACGTTGGCTTGGCAACTCTCTGAAATAAAATAAGGTTTTATTTGATTTCAGTTTTCAGGTTTCTTAAATAATGTTTTTAGTTTGTACAGATGGTCAGATTTTCTTCTTCCATTGAAGCTCAAGTTGTTTTTTTGTAGACAAACAAAAGGAAGACAAAGGAAACAATCTCAAAGTAATTTTTCTGATAATATAATCGGCATCTTCATGCTTTTGACTCAGCTTCCGGTGACGCGCGATCCATAACTGAGCTGGTTTGATGTTCACTCATGATCTGTGTGATGCCATAGAAATGCACTGATTTCACATCAAAGTGCAGATTTATTTCCTCATTGTGTATTTCACACTAATTGAATTGAAGTGCATCAGTGTCCCGTAGAAACAGGCACTGATAAACACGAGGCCCAGAATATCTGCGTTTGAGTGTGTGATTCACTGACGTACTGAAGGCGGCCTGAATTCCGTATACATATTTCTGTAGATGTTTTGCCAGGTGAACAGCATTTCTGTAGAGCTCTTAAAAGTGTGTGATGAATGTGTTTGACGTCACAGATGAGGATAAATGAGACTGATAGAGGAAGTGCTGGGATTTTACTGAAATTACTGAATGAACAGGCTATTATATGTTGCTTACATCACAACTTACTGAAACAAAAGCACTAAAATTACTAACAGGAAATATATATATGAGTAGTTATCTTGGATGATTTACTTGAAGCAGGTTTATTAAATATTAAAGCGTTTTTGTTAATTGCAACATAGCTGAAATAAAAAATATTAGAAGAAAAACTAAATGATCACCATCAAATAAGTAAAAAAAACTGAAATGACAAACTAAAATTGAACCAAAACTAATTTAAACAAAAAAGCACATAACAAAATTACAAAAAAACTGAACTAAAATTTAAAATACATCTGAAAATATTAAAATAAAGGCTACTTCTAAATATTAATAATATCTCTATAAATAATAGTAGAATAGGCAGGTAGATAATGTTGCTACTTGTTGGGCGTGTTACTCATCTTGTTTGTCTGCGAGGTAAAAATAGGCTGAGAAGTGTCATTTTCAAAATGACATGATGGTGATGATATTGCTGAGCCTCTGTATCTGACGTCATGGTCACGTGTTCACATTCAGACCGCAGGGGCAGTGGAGCGGCGCCCCCTACTGGCACAACACTGAGCCACACTTACAGAAGAGTAGCTTTTTATTTCATATTCATAAGAGAATATGAAATACTTCTATTTCATATTCATATACTTCTATACTACTATTTTCACTCAAAAATTGCTTTTTGATATTATGTCTCTTCAAATGTCTCAGAATCAAATGCAAAACACTGTAGATTAAACTAAGGATGATTGGTGCTGAACAGTTTCTGTTTACTTTGACAAGCAGGTTGGAATGTGAGTAAACGTGTGGGTGTGGAATAATGCTGCTGAAGAGAAACAGACACTTTGACAAAGTGGAAATTCCTGCCTCTTGTTTCTCTTGACAGAAGTGGATGAATTGCCACTTGCCACAGACACTTGTCTTGTCAAAGTGAGACAAAAACAACAGCGTTGCAGCAACATGTTCACCGTGACAGAACAGGTTCCAGATGTCAGTGACTCTTTTGTTTTTTAAGGCAAGAGTAATAGGTAAGAGCAGGGCAAGTTGTCACAGGATGCTTGTCTTCTTTAGCAGCAGTTCAAATCTATCTATCTAGTGTAGATCTTGCTTTTTTAATTTGCACTGACCAACATTACTCTCCATGTCCAGTCAGCTTTATTTATACTGCACTGCATACAATGTTTCAAAGCAGCTTGACAGTGATAACAGGACAATGATTCAATGATGCAAACAGTTCATTTCATCTGTACAGCAGCTCTAGAAGAAACAGTATCATTGTTCAGATGAAGTCAGTTCAGGGTTGATTCAGTTTCGCTGTAAAGTTCATCGGTAGAGGGTATGCATTGACGTCACTTTCCTGCCGGAACACGCTCCGAGTGGCAAAAGAGCTGCTGCATGAATGGATTTAACAGGGGAAACTGTGAAAACTCGAGTAAAACAAACGTTTAAACTAAAGGCTGGACTCGAGAGTGTTCCTTACACTGTAAAAAAAAATTTGTTCACTCAACTTATATTTTTTAGTTATCTTTTTGCTTTGACTCAGTTAAGTTTTATTGACTTAATCTACTAAGTATGTTCAACTTAAAAAATTTAGTTGACACAGTTAAAATAGTTGGCCCAACAACTTATTTCAACTAACCTGGACTTGTAAAGATTAGTTGAAATACGATAACTTAAATTTTCAAGTTATCTGTACTAAAATTTATGTTTATTCAACTAAAATTTTTTCTCAACTTGCAACAGCACATTCAACCAAATAATTAGATTTTTCCATACAAACGATTTTATTTTCCCTTACAATTCAATAACTGTTAAGGGCAAACTCAGTTAACATTCAAAGGATTACAATGAATTTTTTTGTAAAAACTTTTTAACTGTAAAATATAGCGTAAACTTCTCTTAGTAGAAATTCGAAACAATTCTGAATATTTTCAAATGCAAACTCAACTACATTATACATTACAGAAAAATAATTTAATTTCAAAATAAAACAATCTGTCAAATAAAAAGGTATTGCAATTTCATAAATCTTAATGGTGAAAATGCATGGAAAGTGTATTCATGTATATATATAAAAAAAAAGTCTCAGTTCACACAAAAAAATGGTAATACCATTGTTAATTGATTACTCTCATGCCATCCAATACCCGTTAAGACTTGCCTTTGTTGGAAGACGAATTAAGATACTTTTAATGAAATTTGTGAGCTTTCTGTCCCTCCTTTGACAGCCTACGCAACTAGCACTTTCAAGGTCCAGAAAACACATCCTTAAAGTAATCCAAGTGATTTCAGTGGTTTCAGCTCAGTTTTATGAATCATTGCTAGTGTTTCATACCATTTTATTTATTAAATAGTTTTCTCCATCGCATGTTTCCAAAAACATGACAGCACATGCTTCTTGTTAGGGCTGGGCGTTATATCTAACGATATGATCATGCCCATCTAGTCAGTAAAGCCGGTTCCGTGATTACCGCTAAATCGCCATCACCTGCTTTCAAATGGAGCGGCATTTAATAGACAGAGCCGTAGATTACTGACAAGCTATGCAATATCGCGTTCATTATCGCAGATGAATCGCCTTCGATAATGAATGCAATATTGCGTGGCTTGTCAGTGATCTACGGCTCTGTCTATTAAATGCTACAACTTACCAAAGATCCAGTAATCCATGGATATTGATATGCAGCCAGGAATCGTTTCCCGACATTTATGATTTCAGAATATAAGATGGTAAATATTTAGTTGATGAGTTGTCAATGCAATATATAGGGTATGATTTTACCCCAAAATTCAACATATTGACACTAGGGGTGTCGCGATATACCAGTATTGACGATAACCGTAATATTCGATATCGTGTTAAGTTTGTGACAATATATCGTGATAACCGTATTATTTAAAACAAATAGTACATGATAATATGACATGTAAATAATCCAGTGCCAGCACCTACTTGACATCCCAAAGTACAGTAGGTGGCGATATTGCACTTGATATTGCACGCTGCCATCTGTCATAAAGCAGAAGACGCAGCACGTGCAGCTGGTACTGCCGTGCAAAATCATGTCATTTTTATCCAAAATAGGGCGATGTCATTATGGAGCTCTAAACTTTCTCATGTAATTTGTTTTATTCATACTCTACACCGGAGGGCGCCCTCGCACAGAAAGTGGGACACATAGAAGTATTAAAGGGATAGTTCACCCAAAAATGAAAATGACCCCATGATTTACTCACCCTCAAGCCATCCTAGGTGTGTATGACATTTCATTATTTATATTAAATAATGTCCAGGGTAATCCATGCTTTATAATGGGAGTGGATGGTGGCCCAAAAGTTGAAGTCCAAAAAATTGCACACACAGTCCACACAGCTCCAGGGGGTTAATAAAGGCCTTCTGAAGAGAAGCAATGCGTTTGTGTAAGAAAAATATCCATATTTAAAACTTTATAAACTGATATCTCTAGCTTCCGCTAACCATCATACGCGCGTTCACGAGAGAGTGGCGTCCCAGCTTATGACGAAAATAGACTTGCCGCCTATCTTGAGCCGCTTCTGAAACAAGCCACATTGCGGCTGGTGTAAACACAAGCACTGACTAGAGTGAAGTGAAGTGACATGTGGCCAAGTATGGTGACTCGGAATTTGTGCTCTGCATTTAACCCATCCAAGTGCACACACACAGCAGTGAACACACACTTCGTGAACACACACCCGGAGCAGTGGGCAGCCATTGCTGCGGCGCCCGGGGAGCAGTTGGGGGTACGGTGCCTTGCTCAAGGGTCTCACCTCAGTCGTGGTATTGAGGGTGGGGAGAACGCTGGACATTCACTCCCCTCACCGACAATCCCTGCCGGACCTGAGACTCGAACCCATGACCTTTGGGATACAAGTCCGACTCTCTATCCATTAGGCCACGACTGCCCCTAATAGAGTGGCCGCGGATCAGCTCCGGGAGCCGCACCGCAGCCGTAACGCGCCACCGTGGTGCTGCTCACGCGGGATATGCGAAGCTATACCAACAGAGATTGAGAGGGTTTGTTGCCACGAATGGGCGATTGGAATGCCTCCTTTAGAAGTTTTTGATGCTGCCGGTGAGAGGACTGAGCGCTGCTGTGTGACACAATATGAAGCTTTCTGCCTTTGTTGAGCCAAAGTGTACTTGAAGTAGTATTCTCCCTACCTCGTATAAACTGGAGGCGTCGACCAAGGCCTGAAGGACCTGGTGGAACACAGTCTGTGGAGTAAGTATTTTTTTGTGTGTAAATATTATGTTGCTATGGATTTGGGCTAGCTGTATTCACTCTATGCGTTTGTTTTACAGTCAGGCTGGTGGCATACCAAGTTGTGCTAGTTTGAAATGTTAAACTGCATGTAGAGATTAAAAAAAAACTTTACTACAGTTATATGAGCGAATTTGTGAAATGTTAATGATGTCGGCGCAAGTAATCTCAAGACTTTAACTTTGTTGAAACAACCTGGATATTCACAAGAAATCACCATTTTAACACTAATAAAATGTAGGGTATAGCTCAAACAATTCACGTGGATTTCCTTTGCTGTACACAACTTGGTTCTCACGAGACTAGCATATTCTCACCGGAGCTCACACTGCGCACGTGTCCTACGTCATAAGCTGGGGCGCCTATGATGGTTAGCGGAAGATAGAGATTACAGATCATAAAGTTTTAAATATGGATATTTGTCTTACACAAACGCATCGCTTCGCTTCAGAAGACCTTTATTAACATTTACATTTACATTTACATTTATGCATTTGGCAGACGCTTTTATCCAAAGCGACTTACATTGCATTATACTATACATTTGTATCTGAGTATGTGCAATCCCTGGGATCGAACCCATGACCTTGGCATTGCTAGTGCCATGCTCTAACCACTGAGCTACAGGAAAGCTTTATTATTAACCCCCTGTGGACTTCTATTATAATGGATGTGTGCATTTTTTCTGTCTTTAGAATTTGGGACACCATCCACTCCCATTATAAAGCATGGATTAGCCTGGACGTTATTTGATATAACTCTGATTGTATTCGTCTGAAAGAAAAATGTCATATACACCAAGGATGGCTTGAGGGTGAGTAAATCATGGGGTAATTTTCATTTTTGGGTGAACTATCCCTTTAATAACGTTCCAGGAAATCCCTAATATGGACAGGCATCGCTTTAGCTTTATAAAATGCAGACGCTTTTACTGATTAAACATGAAGTGAATTAACACACCATTGTGTTTATCCGTGTTTTTCAAGCCATCTTTGTTTTCTGTAAGGATAATAGGCTATATATTTATTGTGCAATGTTAATCGACATAGCCTTTATCATTGTGTAGAATAATAATAACAATTGTTGTCTCAGTTGTTGTATGCAATGGTGTAATTCATTGGCTAAAAAAATAAGCAAAACACAAAATAAACAAAGTAAAGATGAATTTGACTGATAGCACTGTTTTTATTTTCAAGGTTTCTACTTCCTATAGATCTCGCGATATATTGGATATAATTCACATTTCTCTGCCTGGAGTCCAGTTGTTTCTGTGAATTGCAGTGATTCATTGCTTCTCTTCTTCTTTTATAAAAAATATACCTCAGATTTCTTGTCAAATCTATTTGTACAGTCAATCGCAAAGATCTTTCCCGTTTTAGACGTAACAACCCATTTTTGTGTAACCCAGCTCCTGGGTCGGACGTAACAACCCAGTGCTCGGGTAGCTGACTACAGTAACCTCGGGATAAACAGAGAGGACCTGTTTCCATCTGGTATTAAGATGTGTTTCCCGTTTACACTTGGTGTTTTAATCCGTCTTTTTTGTCCAGGTTCAACCACTTCTTTCCTGATTTCTTCAAGGGGAGGGTCTAAGGGCGGGTAAATGTATGGGTTTTTCAGATCTTTCAGTCTAATAGACTAAATAAGCTCATGCAATTTACATATGAATGTGACCGGAGATGACGGAAAAACATACAGAGAGCATCAGCTTTCGTTTCTGCTCTGAGTGTGTGTTAGAGATCAGGAATGGAGAGAGAACATTGTGCTTGGTACATTTTTCATCTTCAAAACAAACTTGGGTCTTCAGCCGACAAAGAGAGCTTCCCATAATGTTTACGCGTTAGGTCAATCGGCGGAGTTTACACTGCACTACGAAAGCAATCCGGTCTAATGCGTTTTTGACTACCTCTGGCAGTGGTCGACAGTGGACACCTATGTTTAGCGTCATCCACTTGTGATCTGATCGACCAAAACGCATCTTAATACCAGGTGGAAACAGGGCCAGAGACTAATATTAGCGTAGACGTCATTCTTCTTATAATGTAATGAGTACATCAGGTGTTATGGGAAGTGTTCCCGGTTCCAGCTGACCAACCCGATCTCATGGCAAATTGCATGTATTTTACAAGGTGGCTAATTTGTAGAATGACCTACCCCTAACCCTACCCGTCACTGGGGTTTAGACAAATTGTATGAATTCGTACAAGTCAGCTCATAGGAATTTGTACGAATTAGCCACCTCGTAAAATATGTACGAATCATGAGATAGCGTTGGGCTGATCTAATCTATGCAGCCTAACAGTCCTTTAACGGATGTGAAAATATAAATTGATGATGTGTTATGTGTATGCCAGGTTAACACTCTGAGGTCTGACGTATCGCCGGTGATACCACCTCGGTTTTTTTCTTACCAGTGTGAAAGAGACTCAAAATACTCTGTCAATGTTGCACATACAATTAAGAGTTATATACCATTTTAATCTGTGGAATATCTTCTTCTATTTGTGTGCACTCAGAGTAAAAACAAAATGTTGTGCTTTTTGTAAAATAAAGAAAACTAACATGATGCGTGATCTCTCGTCTCCCTCTGAATGAAGTCCAATCTGATAGTTCCCAGAAAATGAACTGTAACTTAGTGAATACTAATGACACTAAAATGACACTTGTGTCTAAAGAAATGTTGAAATATCAGGTTTTAAATCGTGTAAGCCAAATCGAAAACAAATATTCTCTGTTTATGTAATCTGTATGAAAAGAGAGCCATGTCAGAAGTCCGTGATTCAGCTCATTATCCGCTAATGCGGCCACGCCCACGGAGCCAGCGCTATTCAGACGCAAATTCAGTCAATACATGCAGACATAGTTTCAATCGTGTATTTATTGTCTTCAAAAGTGTTTTGCATAGCCATTGTTAGCGATCTCTGGAAGCCTCTGTTAGTTCGGTTAGTTCCTGGATTGTCACATGGCCTTTTCTTCTTTATGAGGCATTTGTCTACTAAATGCCTCTGGCTGCAAGTATGAATTGAAAACACAGTATCCAGCGCTCATAGTGATGACAATAAATATAGAATAAATATTACTCCTCTGTATAGAAAATTGATATAAACATATGAGAATCCATCAATATTTCTCCAAATGTGTATGCTTTTAAACTAAAAGGCTATATGAAATGCCACAGAGGAAACGTTGCATTACAGAAATACATTATATTTTAAAGTATATAATAGAATACCATTATTTTAAATTGTAATAATATTTCACAGTATTGCTGTTTTTTCTGTATGTTTGATATACACCCTGATGAGCTTGAGACATGATCACAGAGGGTTTTTTCACAGCCTACCTGACTGAAAGAGCTCATTACTTATGCAGGTCATTAGAGCTCATTATGCGATTCTTTTGTCTTATCAGGTGAGAATCACCCATTATTCATGATGATTCACGCCTCCACGGATACTGTGTTTCTTGACAAAAAGTGTCTTACAAAAACTAAATCAATATATTGTTTTAAATGAAAGAGTAGGCAGCATAATTTTTACATAATTCTGAAGCAAAAACTCTAGTCTACAACCTCCGATACCCAGAAGTCTTGTGAACACAGATTTAATATATTTTTTTGTGGCCTTATTTCAGTGACTTAAGTTTTTTGTTTTTTCATTAACCACGCATAAACGTTATTCCTTCAAAAACACAAACATGTACATACATGTTCCTCACATATTATGGTAGCCTAGTTTGTGCTGAATACAGTGTAATGACACTTTTTCCATTAATATGTTTATGAACAACTGAAAAAAGCACAAATGTCAGGGCATGTCAAAACTTCTCCAGGCCCCAAATCAGGGTTAAAGAGAAGCGTTTTTAGTCTAGATTTAAACTGACTGAAGTGTGTCTGCTTCCCGAACAGCGATAGGAAGACTGTTCCAAAGTTTAGGTGCTAAAGAGGAAAATTATCTTACATATTTATTTTTGTGTGGTGTATCAAATGTTGTATTTTGTTTAATTAATTATACCAAGCAATAATAATTTATGAAGTTTTATCAAAATGATTAGAATGACTTTTCATTATGGTATTCACCACTTAGTTGTATTTATTTTTTTGCAATTATTAAATTAAAAATATATTATAATTTGCATTAAATGAACAATAAACATAAAATATGCTGTTCTATCAGACACATATATACAGGGGTTAAATTGGGCCGGGGCCGTCCGGGGCTGAGCCCCGGCACATAGGCTTACCAGGGCTCGACATACGCTTGTCCGGGACTGCGGGACAAGTGGATTTTTTGATGTGAAAGTGAATTTTACTTGCCTGACCAGATAAGTAGCTTGATTAAAATGTCAATAACAACAAAACGTGAGAATGATTCATTTAGCTTAAGTGGCGATTGATAGTGGATAGTATGTAGCCTAATGTATATTGATAGCCTATTGCGCTGTTGAGGCGCACGTAACCTCCTGAGGAGAATTCAAAACAAATGAGCTCTGCTCACGCAAAGAAACTCTGTTATCATGTTGCAATAAAAAATTCAATATGTGGGGGTTTTATAGCTTGCTATTTACGACATATGATAAAGTTAAGCATCACACGACCGAAAGTGCTGAATTCCTGAATATCACCTTGATTGAAATTGACACTAATTTCATACAACAGTTCCATAAACAAGTAGTTAATATTAATCACTTACGTTTTAGGTGTTTTTTTGTTCTATTGTAGCAGCGAAAATAGTTCCAAACAAAGCAGAAAATTGGTTGAGTGAAGATTCAATGGCCCAATCAGAAACAACTGCTTCATTCTTGATTAAGCTTGAATCGTTTGAATAAATGACTCACTCATTAAGATGGTCACTTGCCGCCATCTACTGGCGGTTTAATTCCATGTTTAAAAGTATAAATTTCCCATCAACATTTCTTATTTGTATATTCAAAAATATTTAAAGAATCTCATAACATTATTGAATGCAGTTGTACTTTTTCAGTGTAAATTATTTAATTTGGTAACAGTGTCTTACTATTTTAATTTATCAAATGTAAGAATTTGAAATAAAAGATTAAACATAAATTTAATTAGATTGGGTGAGGGGGGAAATGCCCTTTATAAAGGTTAATTATTATTATTATGTAAGAAATATTAATAAAATCCCCCCAGGGTAAATAACATAAATATGCAGATTTAAATATGTCACTGCTGAGAATGTTGCTTGTTTCATAATAAATTATATTTACAACACACAAAAAAATCCTTTTTCCAGACAAGCTAATTTTTTACTCTGACAAGTAAATGACCAATTTAGTTGTCCAAATGACAAGCTCAAAACAAGGCTTAATGTCGAGCACTGCACTTTAATGGCAGCATCACTCTTATATTTGATACTGACACAAAGGAGAAGATTTGATCGTCATCAGATGTAGCTTTGCACACTACCAGCATCTATAGAATGATTTTGATCAGCATTTTATTGTTCAGAGGGCTCTCTCACCTTGTTATATTTTAGTTTGTCAATTGATACACTCTAAAAAATGCTGGGTTAAAAACAACCCAAGTTGGGTTGAAAATGGACAAACCCAGCGATTGGGTTGTTTTGACCCAGCAGTTGGGTTAAATGTTTGCCCAACCTGCTGGGTAGTTTTATTTAACCCAACAATTGTTTACAAATTACTATATGTCTGGCTTAAAATGAACCCAAAATAGGTTGGAAATTAAAAATCAGACTCATAATTACTAGAGGCAACAATAATAATCAAAAAGATGAGCATTTATTAATAAGCAATTTAATAAATGTTTATTGTTTAAATATTATTCAAAAAAGATTAATAAATGTTTGTTTATTAAACATATTAATAAATGTTAATTTCCAACATATTTTGGGTTCATTTTAAGCAAGAAATACAGTAATTTTTAAAC
>RJVU01048836.1:249346-280621 GCA_003731715.1 Anabarilius grahami | reverse complement strand
ATTGGGTTGTTTTAACCCAGCGGCTGGGTTAAATGTTTGCCCAACCTGCTGGGTAGTTTTATTTAACCCAAATATTGTTTTAAAATTACTGTATTTCTTGGTTAAAATGAACCCAAAATATGTTGGAAATTAACATTTATTAATATGTTTAATAAACAAACATTTATTAATATTTTTTTGAATAATATTTAAACAATAAACATTTTATACATTTTTTTTATTAATAAATGCTCATATTTTTGATTATTATTGTTGCCTCTAGTAATTATGAGTCTGATTTTTAATTTCCAACCTATTTTGGGTTCATTTTAAGCCAGACATATAGTCATTTGTAAACAATTGTTGGGTTAAATAAAACATTTAACCCAACTGCTGGGTCAAAACAACCCAATCGCTGGGTTTGTCCATTTTCAACCCAACTTGGGTTGTTTTTAACCCAGCATTTTTTAGAGTGTGACACCAAACTTTTGAACGGTAGTGTATATATATATCAATTTAGTCAAAAAGAAACTGGATATTTTCAAGTCTTCATTTAAAATGAAAACCAGAAATAAAAAAACAAAAAGTCACACTTTATATGTAAATCTATAGATTGAAATTAATATAATTCATTACTACTGTAATAACAATAAAGTGTAAATACAAGCACCGCCTCAGAATAACACGTTTTTACATTAAATACATGTAGTTCATTAGTATTACTTTCAGTAAAATTTACTTATACTTCAATACTAAATATTCAATATACACATTTATTTATGAATATTGTTTACTTAAAAGCGTCTGCTGAATTAATTAATGTTATATATTGAATGCATAGAAACATGAACATTGTAATGTGTGAATAATAATGATATTTGTATAAATATGAAGCATTTAGGAGCTTTAAGAGCTGAGGAATACATAAGCATTAGAATTTCCCATGACATTTTAAGATTCATTTTAATAATTTTTCCAATAATGCAATTCATTTATTGGGCTGATTTCAATGCTTGGGGATTTCTCCTTAATTCCAATGATTTTTCCACGTGAAAAACATTAATGATGGCTATAGTGGGGGAATCGGTGAAATGATGTAGTGTTGGAGCCCATCTCAGGGCCTGGCCAGCTCGGAGCTACTGCGCATGCGCACCGGAGCAGCGCTAATGGCGGAGAGCGTGCGGTCGCCGTTCGATTACCGGGAGCCCCCGACCCTCGACAGCGACGGGGATGGCAGCAAGCCGCCGCCACCGCGCGGGTCAGTCTCTCTCTCCGGTGAAACGGATCGTGCCGTTTGTTTCGGGTGGAATGCTCGGATTCGCATGCGTGCTAACGGTTAGCCGGTCCGGTTCTGTTGTCCTCGTGCACACGCCGTGATGAAAGAAAGCCCGTGGCCTGGCTCTTATCTCGTGCTGTGAGCTCGCGCGTATGTTTACATGGGTATTTTTCCGTAGCGCTTTACCGGGGCACGTTAACGTCCGAAGCGGCCGCGACTCGAACGATTAGCAAAACACCGCGCGAGTGCGCGAAACCTGTCAGCGCGTGCACGGACACTGCTGCTGAGCGCGCTCACGTGTGCAAGCGACCGTTACAACTGTTCACCATGGTAACCGTAGCGATATTTTTATTCGACCGATCGCGATTATTTTTGTTTAAATGTGTGAAACCGATTTTAATATGCTTATTTTAGTATTTCATACCTAACTAAATTACTACATAGTCAAACCGTTAACATAATTTGCGTTTTGATTAGAATGATAATCATTTAAGTCAGTGTGTGTATATGTTTGCGTATTGTTATCGTATTTATGTCGCTAAATAGCGAAAAAGTTCCAACATATATGTATTTTTAATATAATAATAGTGATACCATTAGTATAGTGAGTAATTATTAGTAAATACTATGCTAATTTGCATACTGTATTATTATATTTGGCTCATATTTAAGCGTAGTTTTTAAACGCGTTCTTTAAGATGTATCCGGTGAAGCGTTTATTAAACTCTTATTGTGATCCAGTTCGCTTTTGTTTTGTGTTTGTCTGCGTCTACAATTGAATAAATGAAGGATGTTGTTTCAGCACTGATAATAAAATGTTCTCGATCCGATTACGATTCACTTCCTTTCGATTCGATAACGATTCACTTCCTTTCGATTCGATTACGATTTCGATTCAATATTGATTATTTTGGATGTAGTATTTCAGTTTCAGTACATGGCAAATTTTCTAGAGGAATAAAACTACACATGTGAGTCAGTTGGTACTACTATAATAATATTGAAGGTTAAATTAACTAATTTATTTACAAACACTTAAATTACACTCAGGGATGTTTTTATTATAAATTAATTTTAGAATTACATAATCATATTTCTACTCCAATTCGTGTTTTTTTTAATATAAACATTTAAATCGCGGCTGTCATAACTGATTTATTCAAACATGCATTAAATATTGAAGAACATTATAATGAATATGTAACAGTGCATAGCTATATTTATCAGAATGTTGCTTTCTAGAGCACTTTTCTAGCTGACTGATGTACGGAAGAGGATTAGGGCCAAGCAATAATAATAAAAATAAAACCATCTCGAGATTAAAGATGTTAAATTTAGAGAAAAAACTCGTTAAATTTAGAGAAAAAAGTTGATATAAAATGTTGAGAATAAACTCATTAAAATACGAGAAAAAACTCGTTAAATTTCAAGAAAAAAGTTGATATAAAATGTTGAGAATAAACTCATTAAAATACGAGAAAAAACTCGTTAAATTTCAAGAAAAAAGTTGAGATAAAATGTTGAGAATAAAGTCATTAAATTACGAGAAAGTCATTAAATTACGAGAATAAATTCGTTAATTTAATGAGTTTATTCTCAACATTTTATCTCGACTTTTTTCTCTAAATTTAATGACATTTTTCTCGTAATTTAATGACTTTATTCTCGTAATTTAATGACTTTATTCTCTTAATTTAATGACTTTATTCTCTTAATCTAATTACTTTATTCTCGTAATTTAATGACTTTATTCTCAACATTTTATCTCGACTTTTTTCTCGAAATTTAACGAGTTTGTTCTCGTAATTTAACAAGTTTTTTGTCGTAATTTAACGAGTTTATTCTCAACATTTTATCTCGACTTTTTTCTCGTAATTTAACGACTTTTTTCTCGTAATTTAACTAGTTTATTCTCAACATTTTATTTCGAATTTTTTCTCAATTTCTCTTATTTTTTTATTATTGCTTGGCCCTAATCCTCTTCCGTACTAATGAGTTTATGGTCACTGAATGTGTTTTTCTGAGGTAAATGTGACGTTACGTGACATTGAAGCTGTTTTATTGAGTCTTTCCGAGGTTGAAACACTGATTGAGCGATTACACGACACATGATACGGATTTCGATAAGATGTACTGTATATTTTAACATACCTTCAGATGTTCATGTTTATTTCGTGCTGTAACTGGTATTAAAGCGGAGAAGAGGATGATCACATGCTTCTCTTTAACTGAGGCGCTAAAGCGATCTGTCACGCCACATTAAACAGCGCCAAAACGGTATTTATTTTATGAAACTCTTAATAAGATGGACGTCATTTGAAATCTGAGACTTTGCTTCATATCAAAAGTTACAGATTATTGCGATTTATTGGATGGGAGGCGCTACATGTTCTGCTCATTCATCAACTGAAAACAGACTAGACTAATCGATTCTTGGGATTTAAGAATCGATATCGGTTCGTAAAAATGAGAATCGATTAAAATCGAGAAATCGATATATTTTTTTTACCCAGCCCTAGATAATAGTGTGTATTATATACTGTGTGTGTTTCGCAGGCGTGTGTGTGGCAGGAAGAGGAAGGGGACGCCGGTGAAAGTGTGTGAACGAGTCGCGTATGTGACGGAAGATGAAGAGGAGAGTCTGTCTGAACACAGTTACAGCCCAGGTGCTGAAAAGAAGTAGATTTATTGACATGTCAGGCATTACAGGGTTAATTTTTTGTTTGTGATTGACAGTTTTAACCCTTTGTTCTTGTGTAAGGAGACGAGCAGTACGCAGAGGGAGCTGAAGATCGGCTTCCCCCGCCGGGCAGCCCGTACTTCCTCACCGACCCGTCGCAGCTCTGGTACAGACGCTTTTATCGTCAGGGATTACAGTAATGTCAGGAACACTGTTTACTTCGTTAAAGAGTAACTCATTATGCTACTAGAGCAGGTTTGTTGATTATTCTCCTCATATTCTCCATTGTTGCAGCTCCTCTCTTCCCAGTCTGTCAGTAACGCTCTGTTTAGTTCCTGTCACCTCCTTCTGAAAAGCACAATGTGCTCTGATTTGGTCGGCTGGAGCAGTGTGTTGTGATTGGTGTTTGGGAAATGTCCCGCCCCTTACCATAACCGCCAGTTTCAACACACTACTAACTAACTCAACCAGGCCCCGCCCCTTTATTCTGCATATAAATTATTTACATGAGGAATATTGTGAAGAAAACTCAAGATGGAGTTCAGAAACACTGACACTGATATAGAGAATATTCATCAGTGTGTGTGTGTGCTGTAGTGTTCCTGAGCTCGGCGAAGAGGGCGCAAGCGGCGTCCGCGGGCCTGTGCTGTTCCACCCGCCGGCCAACTGCAGGATTAGAGAGGTGCATTGTGGGAATCAGGTCCGGCTTGTCGTCATAGCGATTCGAGACATTAGCAAAGGCGAGGAGATCACAGTGGACTACAGCCTGAACGACTGGGGAGAAAATGCCTTGGTAAGTCATCAACATGTGTTTAAATAATATGAATTTATTAACTGTCCAAGCCATAAAACACATTTCGTTACAGCTGACAATCACTTGATTTTCCACATTGTTTTACACGGATTGTGGGAGCAAAACATTCTTGATTCGGACAGCAATAAAATCACTGACTAGCCCCTGTGAATGTTAAAAATAGCTTACATCCCCGTGAGAAACGGTTACTGTCCCATTAGGGCTGTTGACACTGTGCTTTTCTTCAAATTCGTTTGTGTTCTGTTAAATTGCAGGGGTTTCACAGTTCAGTGTCTCCACGCGGGTTTGAGTGTGGGTTCAACCCAGAGGGAAACATCAAGAAGGTGATTCATGCAACACATGCACAAAAATACGCACAAATGCATGCACCAACACACGCATGCACAAATGGACACACAAACACATAAGTTCGCTCAAACGCACGCATGCACAAGTTCACAAAAAAGTACACAAGCATACACAAATGCACGCATGCACAAAAGCATGCACAAAATCACACACAAACACGTAAGTTCACACAAACGCACGCATGCACAAAAGCATGAACAAACGCACAAACAAACACAAGTTCACACAAACGCACTCATGCACAAATGCACAAAAGCATGAACAAACGCACACATAAACACGTAATTGCGCTCAAACGCACGCATGCACAAGTTCACACAAACGCACTCATGCACAAATGCACAAAAGCATGAACAAACGCACACACAAAGACGTAATTGCGCTCAAACGCACGCATGCTCAAGTTCACACAAACATACACAAACGCGTGCACAAACACGAAAGTTCGCTCAAACGCACGCATGCACAAGTTCACGCAAACGCACTCATGCACAAATGCACAAAAGCATTAACAAACGCACACACAAACACGTAATTGCGCTCAAACGCACGCATGCACAAGTTCACACAAACATACACAAGCATACACAAAAGCTCGCACAAACACAAGTTCGCTCAAACGCACGCATGCACAAAAGCATGAACAAACGCACACACAAACACGTAAGTTGGCTCAAACGCACGCATGCACAAGTTCACACAAACGTTCGCAATATAAAATAATAGCAGAGTTGATTATGACAGCACAGAGGAACGATATCATTGGAATCACTTTCAGAACGATTTTATCCAGCTGATGAACGATAAAAACATTGACAGCATCACTATAGATCACCCTAGGCGTATTTAATATTGGGCTAGAATGAAAATAAAGTACAGTGTGTTTAATGGATTGTACTGTTGTTTAACAACATGCTGATTGATGAAACATCTTTTCCAAAAACACTTTCAGTTTACAAACTGTATGCATGAAATTTTTTAAGTGAAAATGTCACACAGCTCATTCTCTGTCTCTGTAGGAGGAGGAGCCGGGTTCGCTTCCTCTGTCGCTCACTGTTTCTGACTACCTCACGCCATCATGGTCACTGTCACCCTCCTCCTCACCGCTGTCTCACTCCGAAGCCAGCGACTCCGACCGAGAGGATGAAGAAGAGGAGGAAGATGACGATGACGACGACGATGATGAAGAAGAGCTCGAGGAGCTGAGGGGCCGAATGATGAGACGGCGCAAGAAAAGGAAAACCTCGGTCAGTGTCAAGAAAAAGACTCAGCCCTGCCCCCTGTCATTCGCTCACCCCGCCCCTTCCTCTCCATCCCCCTTCCAGCAGCCTCTGGCCCCGCCCACCACTAATATAAACAATAACATAAACATAAACATCGGGCATGGCACGACCCGTCGACAGCACTGTCCCTACTGCGGACGGCATTTCCGCTCGCTCGCCCGGCACCTGGAGAAACACCACGACCAGCAGCCCGAGGTACGAGCCGCCATGGAGCTGTCGCACCTTCCCGCTCACGCTCCGAGCACCGACTCGTTTCCATCTCCCGCTCAGCCCTCGTCCTCCCTGGGAACGCCGCTGTTTTCCCGGGAGCAGGAGCCTTTGTCTTCGCCTTCTAAATCTGGAGCCGTCTCCTTCTCGCTCTCAGTGTCTCCGCCTCCGAATACCTCAAAAAAGACCTCCACGGCGCCGACGAGAAAGGTCGTCAACAAGAGCGCCGCCGTCACGCCCAACCCTCCTCCCGCCAGGAGAGGGCGCCCGCCGAAGAGAGAGAAAGAACTGCAACAGAAGAAACAGGAGGAGGTGGAGCAGACAAAAGAGGAAGCGCCTCCTACACCTGGTAAAGAGGAGGAGGAGGAGGAGGAGGAAGAGGAGAATGAGTCGGAAAGGAGAGAAGATGGATCTGCAGAAGAGAAGAATGGCGAAATGACCAGGCAAGTTTGTGTTTGAAACTTTTGTTGCTTATTATGCTGGAGTTTTGCAGTGACCGTGTGTTAGTATAGAAATCGTCCCTATGCTAAAGGCCCGTTAACAGCAGGAACGATAACTATAAAGATAACAATATTAGCATCTACACCAGCAGACGATATTGTTCTGTTTATTATTAGCACTGCAGTTTTGTCGTTTGCAGCGATACAGTGTTGGAATATTACAGCTAGCAACAGACAACCAATCGTGTACTCATATTTGCATGCTTTAAACAGTCACGGAAACACTGGGAATTGTATATAAACAGTCAATTTAGCGTTTAAGAGGAAAAATGTCAAATGCGGCGGCAATTTGAGTGAAGAAGAGACCGTTTCATTCTTACCTTTTGTAGTGTGAAATGTCCATTCAGTATAAACTAAATAGTATAGCCGGCAATATGAGGATGTGCAATGTAAACGGGTCACGTGTTGTGTTTATCCAATCAATGACACTGACACTAAGAAAGTTAACCCAGGGTTTAGGAATGTACAGTGTGAAACGTACATTAGTACATCTCTGCACATTTCCAAATCTCCCACGGTCTTACTCAAACAGGGTGTTCCCCAGGGTTCAGTTCTCGGACCATTATTATTCATTATCTACATTCCGACTCTTGGCCAAATAATTTGTCGCCATGGTTTTAACTACCACTGTTATGCAGATGACATCCAGATTTATTCTGTTTGCCGGCCAGATTCTATCCATTGTCTGGCTACACTCTTAGCTTGAACTTGATTAAGGCAGAGATCTTAATAGCTGGTTCCCCATCTCAAATAAAAAATATAACAAATGTTTCTAGGTTTGACCTTGATGCCACATCTATATTTCCATCTGCCTTTGTTAGAAATTTAGGTACAGTGCATCTGGAAAGTATTCACTTTTGATATGTTACAGCCTTATTCCAAAAGGGATTAAACTTTTTTTTCCCCCTCAAAATTCTACAAACAATACCCCATAATGAGAACGTGAAAGATGTTTGTTTGAAATCTTTGCAAATTTAATAAAAAACGAGTATTCACAGCCTTTGCTTAATACTTTGTTGAAGCACCTTTGGCACCAATTACAGCCTCAAGTCTTTTTGAGTATGATGCCACAAGCTTGGCACATTTATTTTTGGGCAGTTTCTCCCATTCTTCTTTGTAGGACCTCTTAAGGTCCATCAGGTTGGATGGGGAGCGTCGGTGCACAGCCATTTTCAGATCTCTCCAGAGATGTTCAATCGGGTTCAAGTCTGGACCCTGGCTGGGCCACTCAAGGACATTCACAGAATTGTCCCGTAGCCACTCCTTTGTTATCTTGGCTGTGTGCTTAGGGTTGTTGTCCTGTTGGGAGATGAACCTTCGCCCCCAGTCTGAGGTCCAGAGCACTCTGGAGCAGGTTTTCATCAAGGATGTCTCTGTACATTGCTGCATTCATCTTTCCCTCGATCCGGACTAGTCTCCCTGTTCCTGCCGCTGAAAAACATTTCCACAGCATGATGCTGCCATCACCATGCTTCACTGTAGGGATGGTATTGGCCAGGTGATGAGCGGTGCCTGGTTTACTCCAGACATGACGCTTGCTATTCAGGCCAAAGAGTTCAATCTTTGTTTCATCAGACCAGAGAATTTTGTTTCTCATGGTCTGAGAGTCCTCTAGGCGGGCTATCATGTGCCTTTTACTGAGGAGTGGCTTCCGTCTGGCCACTCTACCATACAGGCCTGATTGGTGGAGTGCGGCAGAGATGGTTGTTCTTCTGGAAGGTTCACCTCTCTCCACAGAGACATGCTGGAGCTCTGTCAGAGTGTCCATCGGGTTCTTGGTCACCTCCCTGGCTAAGGCCCTTCTCCCCTGATTGCTCAGTTTGGCCGGGCGGCCCACTCTAGGAAGAGTCCTGGTGGTTCCAATCTTCTTCCATTTACGGATGATGGAGGCCACTGTGCTCATTGGGACCTTCAATGCTGCAGAAATTTTTCTGTACCCTTCCCCAGATCTGTGCCTCGATACAATCCTGTCTCGGGGGCCCTGCTCTGACATGCACAGTTAACTGTGAGACCTTATATAGACAGGTGTGTGCCTTTCCAAACCATGTCCAATCAACTGAATTTACCACAGGTGGACTCCAGTCAAGTTGTAGAAACATCTCAAGGATGATCAGTGGAAACAGGATGCACCTGAGCTCAATTTTGAGTGTCATGGCAAAGGCTGTGAATACTTATGTACATGAGATTTCAAACAAACTTCTCTCACTATGTGATTATGGGGTATTGTTCGTATAATTTTGAGGAAAATAATTTATTCCCTTTTGGAATAAGGCTGTAACATAACAAAATGTGAAAAAAGTGAAGCGCTGTGAATACTTTCTGAATGCACTGTATTTGTGTATTTGTCCTATATGTATTCTAGGGCTGGGCGATATATCGCATGCGATTGTCATGCGCATTTCGTCAGTAAAGCCGGTTCCCTGATTACCGCTAAATCGCCATCACCTGCTTTCAAATGGAGCAGCATTTAAGAGACAGAGCCGCAGTTCACTGACAAGCTACACAATATCGCGTTCAGTATCGAAGGCGATTCATCTGCGATAATGAACGCGATATTGCGTGGCTTGTCAGTGAACTACGGCTCTGTCTATTAAATGCTGCTCCATTTGAAAGCAGGTGATGGCGATTTAGCGGTAATCAGGGAACCGGCTTTACTGACGAAATGCGAGTGACAATCGCATGCGATATATCGCCCAGCCCTAATGTATTCCTTTTTTCTCTCTCTCTCTTTGCCTACCCTCTGTGTTGTCTTCATGACACAATGTTATGTTTCTTTCTTATGATTTAAAGTTTACTCAACTTCTGTTATATCATGCATTATCCATGACTTCTAGACTGGGCAAATGTCCATCTTCCATTTAATTGTTACCTCGTATTGATTATTTGTTGTATCATTGTACCTTGTAAAGCATCCTTGAGCCTAGGAAAGGCGCTATATAAATTAAACATAATATTTTTATTATTTTGACCCGGAACACCAAATTAGGTAAAAGATTTTGCGCTAGTCTTTTCTTCCCTATTGTGCCGTATATCCAATTGTAACTGCTTCTGGAACAAGAACAAATGTAGGGTGGGGCTTGTCCGTGGGGAATTGATTGGATGGTTGTGGTTTGCTATTAGTGGATCTCATGTGAGTGACAGGTTGCCCCGTCCTCATCATCAGAGAAGAGATGCTGCAAGAGGGAGGGAAAGTTATTTTGATTCAAGATTACGAGGACCATGAATTTAAAACAATAATGATGTGCACCGATAAATCATTTAGAATAAACACTGCAATAAAAAAAAATCAAGAATTGTCCAAATTGATTTCATGTTGACAAGTTTTGCCTAAACTGCTGAATTGTTGTCCAGATTAGGCACTCAAGTTTTCAAAATGATGATATTTCACTGTAGTAAATTGTGTTTACTGTAACTCTTGCAGCTCCCAGCGCTCACACATGCCTCCTCTGCTGTCCTCGCTCTCCACGCTGGTCATGTACCTCCGTCGACAGCAGCACTCCTCGTTTCTCTCACTCTCTCGTGCCGCGGGCTCGGCGGAGGCCTGGCGTCTCCTCTGCCACTCCAGTTTGGCTCTTCTCATCCTGTACAACCGCCATCGTGAGTGCGAGGTGGCCAAACTCACCATTCAGGACTACCGCGACCGTAACTCCGTATCCCCGTCGGATGCGTCTCTTTCCCCTTTCGAACGGCACGTCCTCTGTCACCTCACCCGCGTAGGCGTGTTGGGCAAACGTGGCCGTGTTCAGCCTCTCATCCTTCCTCCGCATTCAGAGGCTTGTCTGGACCTTCTCCTAAAGACATCTGCAGATGTGGGCGTAGATCCCGAGAGCCCCTACGTGTTTTCCCGGCCGTATCACTCCCCGGCCACGCCACTCCGCGGCACTGACCTTCTCCGGAGCCTGGCACGCACTAGCGGCGCTAAAAACCCCACGACGCTTACCGCGCCCCGCGCTCGTCGCCAAGTGGCCATCCTCACCCAGCTCCTGCTGCTCGAGGAGGGCGAAAGAGCCCCAGGCGCCGCCGCAAAGAGATTGGAGGATTTCCTGCAGAGGGAGTACCATGTGACTCAAAGCTGCACTCGGATTGGTCAGGACCCGGCGCTGATGAACTGCGTGGGGCGAGTGGTGCTGTACGGAGAGCGGGAAGGGGTTCTGTTCAGAGGGATGAGTCTGCAGCACATCTGCCTCGAGTTGGACGGTAAGATATAAAACACTAAAATATCATTTCTAAAGGTTTCGTGTGTAGTCAATAGAGCAGATCATGTACATGTGACATTACATCTGCTAAAAGCATAAATGCACCGATACTACAATGGATACCCTCATAAAGCGCATAATAAATTAATAATATACAGCTTTTTCTTTTCGATTAACATCAGCTGCATTACATTTTGTTTTACAATATCTAGGTGTAAATTAGCAGTCCATATATTAGGACTGTGAGGTGTGGCAAAGCATACTTTTCAATGCTAGAAATGTGATTTTCCCGCAGTTAATGCTATGTTTGATATATTTATAATGTTACATATTTACTCATACCCCACAGATAATTTTTTTATAGCATGTTAAAATTGCCACTTTTTGGGGGTAGCCCTTTAAATGCAAATGAGCTGCTGCTCCCACCCACTTTCAAGAAAGGGCGGAGATTCAAGAGCTCATGCAACAACAAAACAGGACAATCTCACGCACTGAAAATGTCAAACTCTCAGTAATGGTGTTCAGTTTGAACCGGAGTCAGACAATAATGCCTACAGAGCCAGAGAATATATGGAGATAGAACAGGTATAGTTTAGTTTAATTACAGTTATAACTCATGTTGTCATCTTGCTTTTATCCACTATTAGTACAAGCCTGTTGTAGCGGACCCATCCAAATGATGGCCAAAACTTTACTGATGAGTTTTATGACGTTTATTGTACTTCACACAAAAGATGAAGCATCCGTTTTCACTCCAGAAAATCACAGTAAGGACAAAATAAAGCACAGTAGAAGAATTGTGCATTAAAGTCTTATCCATAAACTCTCTCTCTTGCGTTATCATCAACATACACAGCGAATTACACAGAAACACTCGTTACAGCTAACAGTAAACAGATCTATACAGACCTTATGCCTTTACGGGGGATGTTTAATAAACTGGTAAACTTTAAATGCATAAAACAACTCCGATGAACTATAATAAAGTGCTCTCCCTTCATCGCTGCCGTATCCAGTATCGCTGTGGAGACTGTAAGCTGGATCACAAACTATTGGTTCTGATCCATCCTTGAGTAACAACTTTTTAACAAAACCTGTGTTTTGTATTGTCCCTTTGTACAAAGCAGCCTGGTGTAAAATGATTCATACAAACATGAACGAATTTAGGTGTATATTGGTGCATTCCCTTAAAAAATAAAACGAATCCACTGCATCTTCAGCAGCTCTGATGTCAGGAGTACATTTAAAAAAAGGAGTAGGTGTGTTTTCATCATTATAGGGTGGTTGTGTACACACACTGCCGACACACGTTTCTAGCCAAACACCATGTCAAAGTGAATTTTGCATAATAGGTGCCCTTCAAAGTATTGCATCTGAACACAAACATCTGTTTAATTTTTCTTTCTGTTTTCGCAGTGATGTCTGGAAACTCTGCCGACTCTTTCTCGGAGGATTCCGATGGAGAAGGCAATGAGAATAAGGAGAGAGCTGAAGTTGTAAAGAAGAGAGCACCCAGTAATCGAGGGCCTCCGCCGAAGAAGGGAAACAGCCCGCGCCTGTCACCGGCCACGCCCTCACCGCTCAAGAGGCGGAGCTCACAGGTCAAATCAGGTGAGTCACATGATGCACTACTAAGCTTGAGATTCAAGAACCAGCTTCATTTCTTTACTAAAAAATAGTTTTAATGACATTTAGTTCTGTTCCTTAAAAGAAGTTATGTTGAATCTGAGTTGCATATCGATATATTTTCCAATTTACTGAATTAGAAATTCTGTATGTAAAATAAATATCAATTTTATTGAGCAGTTGTTATTCGTGTTATTTACGGTCTTTAAATAAAATACATTGGCCAATATATTAGATATCGGCATTGGCCGTTAAAAATTTTTATTTAATAAATTGTTAAAATAAATCAACATTTTATTGTAGCAGTTGTTATTCATGTGTTATTTACTATCTTTAAATGATATATATAAGCCAATATATGGGATATCGGTCATCAAAAAATCCCTATTGGTCGTCTATTAAATAAAAGTTACTTTCATTTTTTTTTTATTTTTTTTTTTTTTATGTAAAATAAAATTATGGTAGGTGGATCATTGGGGTTTGTGTTGACATAACCTAACATTCATGGTGTTTGCGTGTTCCTCAGGTAAGCGTGGCGTCCTGAAGCGGCCCTGGTCGGAGGCGGAGCGTGTCGCCGTGGAGACGCACCTCAAGCGGAACATCATGGAACTGCGCGTTCCTGCGAAGGCGGACTGCGAGCGATGTCTGCAGCACTGCCCTCTGCTGGTCAGCAATCAGCGCGACTGGAGGGCCATCAAGTTCTACTGCCACAACCGCATCCAGTTACTGAGGAAACAGGGACGGCGGGAAGGGAACGCGGCAGCCGTCTGCTAACTGCAGTAACACACTCTCACACACACACACACACACACACACTGTCATCGTTAACTCACCCTGACATCATTCCAAAGGAGAAATTAGGAATCTTCATACAGCTTTGATCCATCTGTTATGTCTGTGAAGTGCCAAAAATGACAAAACGGCACTAAAGAGGATCATAACAGTAGTCCATATGAGTAACATTTACAGAAGAGCTGTATGAAGATTCACTCAGCTACTGTAGAACGGCACGAGTGAACGACGACTTCTTCTAAGCTATCACACAGTGCAATGATGATGTGTGTATCGCACACACACTTCCCACATTCCCGTGTGTGTGTGTTTCTCGGACCACTTCTGTGTCTGTCAAACTAAGGAACCGTTTCACACACAGTCCAGTATTCAAACTCAAAGTTCGGCTCAGAAACTGTACCGTGACTTTATTTCTCAATGCCGAAACTATTTTTACGCGAATGACATCATTCGTCCCATGGAGTTTTGCTGTGATGGATTTGGACTGATTTTTTCTTCGTTTTTCTCTCCACCAACCGGTTGTGAAACAGTGTTTGATGATTTGGGACCAGCGTTTCTTTCAGAGGTCAGAGGTCATTCTTACCTCACGCCGTCTGGACCTCTGCAGACCTGCTCTACTGTCGGACTGAATCTCATCAGAACATGTCCAGCTCGTATTTCACACTGAAATCAGCAGAAATGCAATAGGAAATTAAATTTTGCATGAAGATAATGAAGCCTGTTTTTATGATGCTTTTTGCATTGTGATTGTTGTAGAATAAGATTTTTGCATTACATTAATAATATTTTTGTATTATTTATGTTCTTAAATGTCTGAAAATTATGGAAGCTTGTTTCCGCCATGGAATAAAAAAATTTAAAAAACAGTTTAATCTCACAATTGCAAGTTATAAAGTCAGAATTGTGAGCTGAAAAAGTTGCCTTTTTAATTTTTTTATATTGCGTGGCAGAAACAAGCTTCCATAGAAAATAGCTTCATGATGCAGAAAATTCAGTGGTCGGAGAAATGGGCTTCATTTTATTCATGCAAAAAATTTGCATGGAATCAAAAATTAGTTTAGAGTTATCTTTTAGTTTAGCGTGTGAACTTTGACCTGGACGTGTTCTCGGCTGAAGTGTCTGTGGCCTTACCTCTGCTTGTGTTGTTGTGGATCTTCTCTGGTTGCAGTGACGCTGATGTTAAACAGGAGCCGCAGTCGTTTCACTCGTTCTATGCATCAGACGGCAAGCGTTCAGCTCAACACGTCACGCTTTAGGGATCATTGAGTTTTGAGATCCATCACTTTCATTCCATCCGAGTTTGATTTCCTCATCTGTGCCAAACAGAACATGTTTTGAGAAGTCCTTCACACGAGATCTGACGGCGTTTACCTCCCCTCACAGTCCTCTGAACTCTGCTCTGTACAGTGACGTATCGTAACTGTGATATTAGACGGTAGAAGTGCTCATGTACATTCTGTAAATACTGACTTGTATGAAAGTACTACATTTTAAAGTTGTTTTCTTAAATGCTGTTGTAAAGGTCTATCAGATTTTAGTGAGATGATATCCTGACAAATACAGAGGTTAATGTCACATTATTTGAATTTCAGATTGTCATGTGCTTTTATTAAATTACAAACACATGAAAAAAACAATCGTGTGCATCATTTTTTATTTGAGTGTTTTTCTTGAGTCCCTCTGAGAAACACTAGATGGAGCCACAGCAGTATTCTCCCTCGAGTTGAGTCAGTGTATAGTATGTATACTCTGCTCAGAATTTGCTTTATGTGTGGAATACATTTTAACATGCAGTGCGACAAATGAAATTATTTGATCACACCTAAAATTGAATTAAAACCAGTTGAATTAAACAGTTTAATGAGTTGTACACTGCATACTTTCATTGTTTCATGTTTATAATGCTGTTCTGAAATTGTTAATTCGAAGCACTTTACAGATAGTGTGAACTTAATGTAAAACTTTTATTAATTGACCATTTCCCAGTTTAGACCTGATGAATTCTCATCCATTCATACAGCAGCAGATGTGGCTGATGTGGTTCAATGTTCAGCAGCTCTCAGAGATACACTGATATACTGTAAGTATGGGACTGTTCTGACAGTAATGGTGTCATCTTGTGATTTCAGGCATTTATTAAGCTCTTTTCATCTTATTAATGCTCAGTGAAATTAATGAGTGGCATCATGTTGTGTGACAGACTCAATACAGCTGTTTTTATTTGTTCATGTGTCTCTGTGTAGAATCACCCTCAGACTTTGCATTTTGTAGACTTTATTACAATAACAAAAAAATGTTTCATTACAGACACGTATTGCAAAGACTGAAAGTACAACATATATTCTTCAGATTTGCAATCCTATAAAAGAGAAGTTAAATATTTCATGTCTACATGTTTTTTTTTAATGGCACCAAAAACATCTCAGTTCAACACTTGTAAGTAATGAGACATTCAGCTTATTTACAGAGCAGATTTACACATGTGGTTCAACAGAGCTAGAAATCAGATGCATGATTATTTGATCCAACTATATGTGTGTAGACCAGTTCAACCTCATTAGCTGCCTTTATATTTACATGACTTATAATCAACTTTTACCATCTTTTTTTCTTCTACACATTATGTTCCTCCATCAATATTCAATGAAAATAATATTTGCCATATTTTTTTTTTTGAGCAGAAAAATAAATCCTGATCCTTCAGGGGTCTTTTAACCCTGTTGAACCCTCTTATATGCAGACGTTTTCTCAGAAAGTAACACATATTGTAGTATATTGTGATGATTACATGTTCTAAAGCGTTTTCTTTTGCTTTCAGCTTACGAATATTTATCTTACAAACTAATTACTGAGAACATATCAAATGAGTACATAACCGCTCACCCTTCGACATTCACTGACAGTACTTCAGTCGCTTAAAACGTATGTTTGTGAAAGGGCGTTCAATTTACATTCAAGAGAAATTGAGGAGATTGTTGAGAGCAATGCAATCTAGTCAACGTTTGCTGAAAATTGCCATTTGGAATTCAAAATAGGTCATTTGTGTGAGTGTTGCTATTCGAGTACAAAACACTGCTGAACTTTGACAGTGTTTTTGATGTAAATCGAAACATTTTGTCTTTGCATTTGGCCACTAAAGATTTAAAATAACATTTATGATTTTGTGTGCGAGTGATTTTATAATATCTAAATATAAATCCAAAAGCAAAATATATGAAAAGAACTATATTAGGGAGTGGAAACAGCCAATAAGTGCTCCTATAGCCATCTACTGGTTATAGTGGTAATATCACGTCATTTTCATTTTAAAAGTGTTTTCCACGCGTCACTTATCTCCATAAATAAAAAATGAAAAAATGCAGATCTTCTTTAGAGTTAATTTTACATATACTGTTCCCATTTTAAATAAAAACATACAAAAATATAAATATTTTTGAGGCAAATAAACAATAAAAAAAATCATAAATCCCTCCAAAACTGCTTAACTAAAAAGAGAGCAATATATTACACGTTGTTTGAAAACATTATTTTAAAAATGTGTTGTTCTTTCTGGGGTAGAACATCCGTCAAGGGGTTAAAGGGGGTGTTTTACAACACTGGTATCGAAAATGGGGGGTTACATTTTTTTTCACCGGTGATAAATTTAAGTTTGATTTTAACATTCATGTAGACAATACAAATGATGCGTTTACAGATTTACTAAACTCCTTTGGGGTCAAACAAAACGTCACTGGACCCACTCACCATCTTAATCATACACTAGATTTAATTATATCACATGGAATCAATCAAACCGTTATAGAAATTCTACCGCAAAGTGACGACCTTGTAACATGCGTACTGCATACTGATGATAGTTGTCAAATTGCGCTGCAATATCAACTAGGCAGAACAATTCTCCCGACAACTATAGATAAGTTCACAAATAACCTGCCTGATCTGTCTCAGCTGCTCATCGTACCCAAACACACACATGATCTCGAGAAAATGACTAGCAGCATGTGCACCATTTTCACTAGTACATTAGATACTGTTGCACCGATGAGATTAAAAAAGGTTAGAGAGAAAAATACTGTACCATGGTACAACAGTATCACTCGCGCTATCAAAAGAGAAACTCGTAATCTAGAACGCAAATGGAGACAAACTCGTTTAGAGGTCTTCAGAATCGCGTGGAAAGACAGCTCGTCCCGTTATAGAAAGACTCTAAAAGCAGCCAGGGCCGAGCATCTCCAAAAACTCATAGAAAATAACCAAAACAATCCAAGGTTCTTGTTTAGTACAGTGGCTAGATTAACAAATACACAGACATCACCAGAACAAAACATTTCATTACGGTTCAGTAGTGATGACTTTGAGAATTTCTTTACTGAGAAAATCGAAAGCATCAGAAATACAATTGTAAATGTACAACCTTTAACAGAGTTTTATGATTCAGCCTCAATTATCGCCCCTCAAGAACAGTTGCAGTGCTTTACAACTATAGGACAGGAAGAGCTGAATAAACGTATCACTGCGTCTAAACCAACAACATGTTTATTAGATCCAATACCCACTAAACTACTGAAAGAACTGTTACCTGTAGCAGAAGAGCCTCTTCTCAATATTATCAACTCGTCTTTATCTCTAGGTCACGTCCCACGACCGTTCAAGCTAGCAGTTATTAAGCCTCTCATTAAGAAACCACAATTAGATCCAAATGTATTAGCAAATTACAGACCCATTTCAAATCTTCCATTTATGTCTAAAATACTAGAAAAAGTGGCGTCGGTCCAATTGTGCTCCTTCTTGCAAAAAAATTACAATGCAAAAAATACAATTGTAAATGTACAACCTTTAACAGAGTTTTGTGATTCAGCCTCAATTATCGCCCCTCAAGAACAGTTGCAGTGCTTTACAACTATAGGACAGGAAGAGCTGAATCAACTTATCACTGCGTCTGAACCAACAACATGATTATTAGATTACATGTTGAAGGTATGGTTTACAAATCTAAGTGCACGGATTGGAAATTCATAGGTACGGTTTATTAATCCATGGGCATTTGTTAAACGGAATGATCAATTTAAGAATCTGTGAGCATGGTTTATAAACCGAGGGGACAATCTGCAAAACAAGAACGGGTCTTGTTTTTTTTTTCTCCTACAGGTGACTTTACATTTCCAATAAGTGACATCATAGGGTTTTTCTTTTTCTTTTTGTGAATGGTATCTTGTCGGTAAAATGACGTGTGTGAACGGCACGTTTGTGTAGGCAATTTACCATTAAAGTTGTTCTGGTAATTTTACAGTGATTTACTGGGATTGCTGTGTAAAAAGGGGCTAATATCAAGTTAAAATTGCATGTTTACAGAAAAAAAAGTTAAAAAGCAGCACAGTGGAACACAAAAATGCGTTTGTTTGAAGTGGCCACACTATTAACCAAAAAATCCAGATTATGATTACAGTCTTGACAATTTACACATTCAATCATTTTAAACCATATCAACACAAGAAGAGGTGATAGAGAATTCAATTCAGTACTCGTGTGCTGTTATCTGTGCTTATAGACACTGACAGATGTGCTTCAGATAAGCGAGTCCTCTTTCTCATCTCCTTGCGGACACATGAACACAAAATAATGTCTCGTCAAGTATTCTCATGTGATTATTTTTCATTTTTATACTGTTGGTTCATGTTTTACTGCTTTTGTTTCTATTTTTTTTTCTGCAATTCAATCAGTATCAGAGAAAGACAAGATTCAGTCAAATCAAGCTGCTCTTGTAATACGGGTTCTGCGTATTCAGTAAAAAAGGTTGCATCGCTTCAAGTTCAGGTCTTTTGTATTAGTTTAATTAAATATAGAGCTTTTTTACGCAAGATGCCTTCAAAGGAGCGAGCAAAGCATAACCGATGCCCATAGCATATGCAGATTGACATCTAAAAGTTTCTTCTTCTCACTAGCTTTTGGATAATAAAATTTTATAAAACACCATCAATAAAACTAATATCAGAAATTTAGTTTGAACTGATGCTGCTGTATTCAAGATGTAAATTATCAGTTTTCATGATTTCTGGGAATTAAATCCATGACCGTTATGTTAGCGCTGTACTCTATCAGTACAGTTTTATAGATTTCTGTAGTTTTTAAGTGTGAGAAGAGAGATTTACTTTTTGTTCATATACATCATTCTGTTTAAACACACTGGATTGGTCAGTCAGGCGTCTGAGCTGTTATTCAGTAAAGGTTGACTGGACTCTGCAGGTGATTCTACAGGTTCTGGACGATCTAGAATTATAAGTGGACTCTCATCACCTACACCTGGATTAAACAGAGGAGCGACTGATCCAGTGAATCTGGTGCTCATGGTCAGGAGATGTTTCTTCTCTTTGACATTGTAAAATGACAGCTGACCGTCATCATAATCTAACAGAACTCCCAGTTGTTCAGGTCTCGGCGTCAGTGAGAGTTTATCTGGTGGATCAGAGTTGATGTAAAAGCCTTTAGGACCGTCTGAACACAGACACCAGTAACCGTTTGATGGAGTTAAAGCAGATCTGTCTTTTGAACAAAAATTTCCATGTTCCGCCACACCAATTAACCAGTAGTTTTTAGGAGGTGTATTTTCTCGTGCCAATGAAACCTCCCAATAGTGACGACCAGATGTGAATCTTTGCGCTCCAAACGCACATAATTGATATGGAAATCCCTCTCCAGTGTGATTATAATCTGGAGAGTCTCTCACTATTTTACAGTCATTAGAAACCTTCAGACCTGGATGTAAATGCTCACGATCAATAGAGATCTGATCTGTGAAGGAAATAAACCAATCATTAATCCTTATGTATATGAGATGATATTAACACTTATATGTATTTATAACTGAGGTGATTTAAATATGTGCATATATAACTGAGATGATGTCATACCTGCATGTTTCCTCAGGTCTTCTATGTTTACGTCTCCCACAACTGAAATTAAAAACAAACAATTTGAGGTTTTAGTGAAGGAAAAATACAGCTGTAATTGAAGACAAAATGAGCATAAATTGTTCAACTTTCATGAATTGTTAGTTTCCCATATTGAAGTTGTATGTTTAATTATATTCACATTAGAATAGCTCTGGTAGACATTTATAAGAAACTGCATATATTATATCTTAAAGTGTCAAAATATGGGATACAAAAATATCTTAACATAATCTATGACACAAGATGAACTCCTGGTACAGAAGGTCAGATTTCCTTTATTCTATTAAAGCACAAGTTGCACTTTATGTTGATAAAATTATTTATGAAAGATGAAAGTAAATTAGATGAATACAGCATTTTCACTGGTGTTCTCAGACATCTGGACCTTAATGTATCCTGGTATAAAAGTGAACAACATGACAGTACTAGTTTAATTTTAGCGTGTGGAAAGCAATGATTTCTAGGTCACTTCAGTAGTTACAGTTGTTAATATTTAACAGGGTT
This sequence comes from Anabarilius grahami, assembly GCA_003731715.1. NCBI lineage: Eukaryota > Metazoa > Chordata > Actinopteri > Cypriniformes > Xenocyprididae > Anabarilius > Anabarilius grahami. The sequence goes on along the minus strand of RJVU01048836.1, from coordinate 259,466 downwards.
AAAGTTGCAAAGAACAAACAACTTCTAATACCTTTTCTGTTTTCCATACCTCCGTGCTCAAAATCTAAAATCAGAGTGGATTATCAGTCTGTTTCAACAAATACTTGGAAAGACAATAAACCACATTAAATTACACGTTTAATCATTCCAGTCATTCAAGTGAGTCCACCTCATTTGTGTAAAAGTATAATTTTATGCATTAATTGGCACAAAAACAAACTTTTCTTTTTTTATTTAAAAGTCTTTCTAGGTCGGGTCCCAGGTCAGGTTGCATACAGATCAGATAAGTTTTCAACAACATGTATGTTCATCGAGTCATTTATCAGTGTTTGCTGAGGTTGTGAATTCTACAGTCACAAACACAGAATGATTTCCATCACATCTGCCACATGATTTGAGGCCTGTTGCATGAGGCTAGTTGAGCAAAGTTTCAGAGTAGGTTTAGAGTTGACAAATTTCCAGAAAAGTTGAGACATTTCGTAAAACACAATAAAAACCACAGTCTGTGATTTGTTAATTCTCTTTAACCATTTTTAACTGACAAAAAGTACAAAGAAAGATTTCTAATGTTTTCACTGAACAACATAATTGTATTTTGTGGATATAAACAAGTTTTAATTTTGATGGCTGCAACACACTCCAAAAAAGATGCGACAGAAGCTAAATAAAAGTGAAAAGATTATATAATATCCAAGTTAAACTGTTTTTAAACAGTCCAATATTAGCAGGTGAATTGGTAATAGGTGAGGGTATCATGTTTGGGTGCAAAAGAGCTTCTCTGTCTTTGCAAAAAAAGATAGGTCATGGCTCACCACATTGTGCCAAATGTCATGAGAGAATTGTCAAACAATTAAAAAAAAATCACATTTCTCAATGCAAGATTGCAAAGAATTTGTCTTTCACCATCTACATACATGATATTGTAAAAAGATTCAGGGAATCTGGAGAAATCTCAATCTGTATAAGGGAAGGTAGGACACCTCCATTGAATGTGCATGACTTTTGACACCTCAGATGGCATTGCATTAGAAACCGTCATGCTACTGTGTTAAATATAGCCACATGGACTCGGGAGTACTTTGGAAAACAGTTGTCACTTAATGAAACTCGAATCCCTGTTACACAAGGACAAAAGCTATACATCGATTCTATGCAGAGATGCTGCTGAGTTCTCTAGGCCCCGAGATCATCTCAGATGGTCTAAAAGACAGTGGAAATGTGTGCTGTGGTCAGATGAGTCCATGTTTCAGCTCGTTTTTGGAAAAAACGGACATCGAGTTCTTAGTCCCAAAGACGATAGGGACCATCCAGACTTTCATTAGCGACAGGTGCCAAAGCAAACATCTGTCATGGGATGGAGGTGCATGGGTGACTTGCATTTGTGTGAAAGGCACCAATGACATGGAGGCATATATTGGGATTGTACAGAGATATAAACTGACATCAAGATGACATCTTTCCTGGGGAGCAAGACAATGTCAGGCCTCATTCTGCACGTGATTCATCAGAGTGGTTCCTAGACAATATACACCGTAGAGTGGATGTGTCTGACTGCCTACAGTCCAGATCTGACTCTTGTTGAAAATGCATGGTCCATCATGAAAAGGACAGACAACGATGAACAGACTGTTGAGCAGATGTCTTGTATCAGGCGAGATTGGGTAAAAATTCCCCTTGCAAAACTGCAACAATTAGTATCCTCAATTGTGACAAATGATGTGACAAAGTGGTAAACATGGCTCTGTCCCAACTTTTTGGAGTGTGTTGCAGCTATCAAAATTTATTTATACTTACGAAATACAATACATTTTTTCAGTGAATACATTGTAAATCTTTTCTTTGTACCTTTGTCAGTTAAAAAGAGTTTCGAGAGAATTAACAAATGACAGATTCTTGATTTTATTGCATTTTACAATATGTCCCAACTCTTCTAGAAATGGGGTTTGTACATACAAATCCATCCTGGTTTAGATCAGGTTCAACAAGTTCACTACGCTTAGTATAAATGTCGTCTGTCATCTCAGGTTTGATCCAGTTTGTTTATTATTATCTCTGAAGCATGTGCAGCGAACAGCCAATCACTCAGAATATGGATCTGTGTTATTCACTTCTCGCGAAAAGAGATCATTATGAAAAATATCATGAAATGAAATGCATTTAGGGAGCAGAAATAAAATATCTGACTATATCAAAGTAAGTGAATCAAACAAATAGGCCTTATAATTATAATAAACCTCAAAGGAGGGAAACGTAGTCGGTCAGAATCGTTCGACTGAGGAGCGGCTAGCATGACTCGATGTGCTCATTCCCGTTATCTCAGGGAACCAGGGTTACGCAAGTAACAATAATGTTCCCTTTCGATATAGTTCAGTCGCATTGCAATCGCATTTTCCTTCCAAACTTTCCTCACTTTACTGTCATTAGGACTAAACTCAAGGCAGGAAGGCTCCAGACATAGAGCCTGCAGATCTCCAACTCGCTTGACTTATGCTAAAGCCAGAAGGAGGGCAAGTCAAGTCAAGTCATATTCATTTTTATAGCGCTTTTCACAATACATATTCTCAAAGCAGCTTCACAGTGACAATAGGAAAATTCTTATCGAGCTAAATAAAAAATTGATTAAATAAAATTGTTAATTATTACTTTAGGGGCCACTTAAATTACACCTTTCCTACTGAACACCGAATACTTTTAATGCATTCTTGCCGTTCATTTACGTGTTTAGTCTATAGGTTTGCGTGTTTGAGTGTGTATGTGTGCAAAAGCTTGGTCTATTTTAAAAAAAGTGATATTTGCCAAATTACTGGTCCGCATAATACAGAAAAATGAGTTGTGTCCGTGGATCTATGCGAACTGGAATCATTTTGATAACGTTTTATCTAGCTTAACCAGTCGGAGATCACTAAAATTAAGAAGTGTGTGAACTCGCAAGTACGATGTGAGCATTTCTTTACAAAGACAGATATAAATTTAAAGTTTTTATAAGTTGGTCATTTATAAACTTGGTCATTTATAAAAAAAAGCCAGCAAACTCGGGTTTGATTTGGGTATGCTGCCTGCAGCCTATATATCTCTCTGTGTAATAACTAAAATAATGTTTATATATCATATTTTCTGGCTAGTTTACTTTAGTTTTTTATAATACACCATACTTTAACCCAAACTGAATAATTAAAAACCAAGTTTAGATGCGGTAAACCTTCTATAATTATTTTTGATTCTTAATGTTCTTTTCTGTCATTCTCAAATTCTTGTTAAAACACATTAGACATGCTTATTCTGTGCATTTTGAACACTTTTTGTGTGAAATTATATTTATTTTGTCCATCAAAAGTGTGCTTTCACTTTAATTGAGCGTCAGCAGCGCAGCAAAAATAGACTAGAAACCCGCACTTTCAGTGTGACGCTCCTGCTTGATGCTTACGCGCTGCTCCTGCTGCCTTTGTGAATACATCCGTTGGTTAACATGCACGCCGAAAAAAATATGCGCTGCTCACGCACTGCTTATGCTTGCAGTGTAAAACAAGCTTAGCACCAGCTTGAGAAAACATACCATTTATGGGTGTAAAGGCGCCTCATGGAGGGGGCCCTTGAGATCATTCTGTCCAGAACTCCTTAATCTCCTTAACCATAATTTTTAGACAGTTGGTTTTAACCAAAGCAGGAGTGGTCGCATATAGAGCAGGCCCAGCAGAACTACTGAGGAAGCTGCCACCATCAGGCCCTGCAGATTTTGAAACCTCTTGAGTAGGAGAAGAGATCCTTCTCCCACTCAAGAGAGAACCAAGCCTGCATTTGAGCTGAATCAAAGACCACCACATTCATGACTGTGTTTAGATGTTAATGAAGTCAGTTAATGTTACTTACTTTTATCTGCTGGTTTCTTTCCTGCAAAACAGATCAATAATATCATGAGATGACATTGGATACATAAACACTGAACACTAACTCTTTTGAAATGTGTACCTGTTAGTTTGTGTCTGTTTTTGTACAGGATCAGCCCAACCAAACCCAGAAGAGCACAAATGAGAAGAGTGAAGAAAAGAGCCTTCCACGGATCTGATGAATCTGAGAAAGAGAAACCAGATTAATCTAAACATCTTCAAAATATATAAATCAATTACAGTAAAGCAGAACAATCTTTTTTTATTATTATTTAAGCCAACATAAAAATGCCAGTTTTGCATTTGAAACAGGATAATCCATGAGAGAGTAATGGATGTGATTTGCTTATTTTATTGGATTGGATATTTAAACATGTCTCCATGACAGGTGGTTGAAAAGTAAGAGGGACTGAGGATGTGTATAATCCAAATATACAGATTTATTATTAATTATTTTCATAGCTAATAATATTTGCACAAAATGTAAATTAAACGTGAAATTATTAACCTCAAGTTACAGTCACAGTGGAAAATATCCTGTGTGTTGGTAATGATCACAGGGCTGAAGCAAACTTGATCACTTTATATATCCACAATTATCCTTCCATTTTCTGCAACTTGAACATGTATGAGAATGAATGAAATGTTCTCTGACCTGAAGAGATGAAGGCCTGCATGTCAATCCTACTTTCTCTAAACTCTCCAGTCTTGAAAGACATTGAACATGAAACCAGTTGAGCGTCCAAGTGAGAGACGACCTTCCAGCTGTGGACAGAGAACATCTTATCTGCTCCACGACTGCGAGACCCTCCTCCAGGATGGAGAACCGTTCGCTCATCTGACATCCATGTGACGTTCGGCTCTGGATACCAGCCGCTGGACCTACAGCTGATGTTCACACGTCCATCATCCAGAGGCTGTGGAAACAGGACAGGAGCGGATCCTAAAGCTGGAAGAGGAGAGACAGATGTTCAGATGTTCTCCCAACACTGTGCAAGTATATATTTAATTACTTTGGGTAAATGCATCTCTAGTGCTCCAATAGAGGTTGATTGACCATTTCTTTGGAAAATTAAGGCAGCTTTTCTGCTGCAAAATACTGGATTTGATATTCTGTTGGATACAGAGTTAGAGTAGTAGAAATTTGGAGAAAAGCATGCAACAAAATAAGCAAACTATTCCTTTAACAAGGACGTAGAACCCTTAAAAATGATGAATTGTAGTTTTGGACTCACCAATGACTTTGAGAACAATCTCTCCACTGCCATATTCCGTTTCTCCACTCACATAACAGTGAAATGAACCATCATCCTTAACCGTGAGTTTCTCCAGCTGTAGAGAGACGTCTCCATCCTTCAGTCCACCAGACAGATCTGAGCGCAGAGTCAGTGAGCTTCGGTTCCTGTAGGATTTATCCTGCTCGTCCTGGATCTTCCCATCCTTATAGAAGAGAACAGGGTTGGCGAACACTTCACGGTACCAGCGGATCTCCAGAGCTTCAGCGTTCTCAGGAGGATTGATCCAGCAGGGCAGAGTGACTGTGGACCCGACATGAGCCACGATCTGATCACGAGGAACCACAACAGTGAACGACACTGAGAGACACAAATGCCTTAGTCAATAATGCATATATTACGCATTAGAGCAAATTTACTATGCATTAGTGTTTAATGTACAGTACAGACCAAAAGTTTGGAACCACTAAGATTTTTAATGTTTTTAAAAGAAGTTTCGTCTGCTCACCAAGGCTACATTTATTTAAATAAAAATACAGTAAAAAACAGTAATATTGTGAAATATTATTACAATTTAAAATAACTGTGTACTATTTAATTATATTTGACAAAGTAATTTATTCCTGTGATCAAAGCTGAATTTTCAGCATCATTACTCCAGTCTTCAGTGTCACATGATCCTTCAGAAATCATTCTAATATGCTGATTTGCTGCTCAATAAACATTTATGATTATTTTCAATGTTGAAAACAGTTGTGTACTTTTTTTTTCAGGATTCCTTGATGAATAGAAAGTTCAAAAGAACAGCATTTATCTGAAATACAAAGCTTCTGTAGCATTATACACTACCGTTCAAAAGTTTGGGGTCAGTAAGAATTTTTATTTTTATTTTTTTGAAAAGAAATTAAAGAAATGAATACTTTTATTCAGCAAGGATGCATTAAATCAATCAAAAGTGGCAGTAAAGACATTTATAATGTTACAAAAGATTAGATTTCAGATAAACACTGTTCTTTTGAACTTTCTATTCATCAAATAATCCTGAAAAAAAATATTGTACACAAATATTTTGTACAATTGTACACATTAAATGTTTGAGCATCAGATCAGCATATTAGAATGATTTCTGAAGGATCATGTGACACTGAAGACTGGAGTAATGATGCTGAAAATTCAGCTTTGATCACAGGAATAAATTACTTTGTCAAATATATTCAAATAGAAAACAGTTATTTTAAATTGTAATAATATTTCACAATATTACTGTTTTTACTGTATTTTTAATTAAATAAATGTAGCCTTGGTGAGCAGACGAAACTTCTTTTAAAAACATTAAAAATCTTAGTGTTTCCAAACTTTTGGTCTGTACTGTATATACTGTATTTATATGTATCTTCTTTTATGAGCGTTTGTAACAGATAGTTTTTAATCATGTAAAGAAGCGATTTTATTGTTATGACCTTAAAAGACGATAGTGGAATAAGAACTAAGGAAAATTCAGGGCTTAAATAGATGGGGAGTCATTAGAACAGGTGAGATAGAACTAATTAACAGCCAAGAAGACTAACTAGGGCACTAAGAAAAACTGGAAAGAGACTGAATGAGAACGAAACTAGAACAGAACACACATGTTAACTACAGCAGGCCTGAATGTGATATAAATGAAATGCATCAGGCTTCATGTTCTTACCAGAAGTCTCTATGAGGAAATTCACCAATACAGCGATAATAATCGACATCATTCCTGTGGAAATACAGACAGGCTCATATTAAACACACATTGGGAGGGATTTTTCCCACACACGAATGATATGAGATAAATAATGTCGTATTCAGTGAGGAAACAAACTCACCGGAGACAGTCACAGTAATCCGGTTTGTTTAGATGAATATGAGCTGATTCACGCGTTTAACACAATAATACAGTCAAATATAAGCGATAAAATCCGAATCTATCGAATGTGCTCCTGCTTTGTCCTCTCTTCCTGCTCCTTTACTTTCACTTTCTAAAAATAGATGCGCCTGAAGCCACAGAATATGATTCGTCAGTCGCTCCCACATTGACGTTAATAAGGATTTTCCCCTTTTTTCCTCTTGGGTTGACTGTAAAAGAAATAAATCAAGAGGGAAAGAATCCTGCAGTATGCGATACTGTAGATCAGTGTATGATTTGACGACAGAGCGCGTTTACTGATGGATGAACGCATTTATTCAGATGCAGTAGAAACCTGAAAGCCTCATCATTCGGCTCCTTTTAGTGACGCAGAGGAGGAGGAGGAGGAGAGAAGCTTCATCAGCCTGTTCTTGTGAAGATGAATCTGATATGCATGAACAGCTTTGGAAATATTTTTCATCAGGGTTTGCATTTTGTTTCATTAAGTGAACAATTTGAGCTTTACTGTTCTTTAAGGGTTGGATCTGCTCCTACCCAGGTGAAAAAAATACACTTCTATAATGTACTCTATTTTCGTGCACTAATTTTTGTACTTAATATACTAAAAATTCTTCTTAAGTATTACTTAAGATCATCTAAGTGTATCAACTGTGCTATTTTGAGACACCATGAAATATTTACATTTATGCATTTGGCAGATGCTTTTATCCAAAGCGACTTACATTGCATTATACTATACATTTGTATCTGAGTATGTGCAATCCCTGGGATCGAACCCATGACCTTGGCATTGCTAGTGCCATGCTCTAACCACTGAGCTACAGGAAAGCTTTTCGAAATATGAACTAAAATGTGATTTAATATACTATCTCTGTATTAAAAATGTATTTAGATACTACTTATAGTACATTTGAACCCATAGTGTACTACAAGTGGTAGCTAAATATATTTTTTAAATACAGGGATAGTATATTAAAAGCATATATTATACCATGAAAGCACACCATGAAATATTAGTTCATATTTCATGGTGTCTCAAAATAGCACAGTTGAGTACACTTAGATGTTCTTAAGATTATCTTAAGTAATACTTAAGAAGAATTTTTAGTATATTAAGTACAAAATTAGTGCACGAAAATAGAGTACTTAAGTACATTATAGAAGTGTACTTTTTTCACCTGGGTATAATAGGGTTAGAGAGGCATTTATTCTTTATGTAACAATGTTTTTTATTAATATATGTGTTGCTCTTCAGACTTTTAAATGAAAATATGTTTCATTTTAACCAGCAAAAGTCCAGAATAGTGGCATATATTAAGGAGAATACTTGAAAAACTGTGAGTGTGTCCATATTGAACTATCTGACTGTACACAATGTGACAGTCAGTGTCGTTAAAATCAACATAAATCAACATAAATCTCTCTCTCTACTAACTGTGATGTTGGTGCAGTTTGTTTACACACAACACATGTTTTTATCAGCCACGATCAGGACAACGATCATCCTGACGTTCACTTGGTCTCTTATATTTGTGTTTTTTATCTTGAAATGTATCACATCAGTTCTGGTAAGGAAACATGCAACAGAAACTTTTAGTTAATAAGTTTCTCACATCTGCATTTTCTCTTTCTGACAGCATCAAATCCAGCCAATCAGCTGACGGCTCCGCCCCCAAACCAGCCCTCACCAAAAAGAAGAAGAGCAAGAAATCAAACGAGGAGTCGTGAACAAGGTGTAAACCAACCTGCTGAACAGTGTAGGGGTTGCACCGACTAATCGACCTTAATGACGCTTTAAACATGATGTTGACTAGTCGCTGGTCATGGCCTATTGAGGGCGGAACAGGATAAAAAATCTTTGAAATCCACATTTATGCTCCATATCATTTTTTTAAAAAGTTGAACTGATTTAAACTTAAAGTTTTTAGAATGGCGTGTCATGCAAGAAGCGAGCGCAGCGGTCATATACATGTTCGTCTGGCACGTTTACATGGAAAAACAATGGAAAAGCAGCACATTGCCTTCTGTGTAAGCGGCCCCTTATTTGTTCATTAATGACATCGTCGTCGACTCAAATTTAATCACATAAATGTTGACTTTAAAAAATCCAAAGTCATTCAACCCCTAGAACAGCGTCTTTGGACAGCTTCACATCAGGTGTCAGTCATTCCTGCTGTCGTGTTTGGAGTTTCTGTTCAGACTCTTTTGTGTCGAGATCAAGTTCTGTTCATCACACGATATTATCATATAACTTCAGAACACTTAGAATAAACCACACAAGTCATGTTATGATGCGTTCATGGTGCTTTTTATCATTTAGATTCAGCTCTGAACATCTCCTCCTGTGTTTGGCTGAAGAAAGAAGGTCTTACAGGTGAACAGTGACTGTAGTCCCGACCGTAAGGTGCCACAACTGTGATTGTTGGAGAGAGAAAGAGAACTTATGAATGCATTAGAACTGCTTTTTAAGAGGTTTACAGCAGTAGAACCACACAAGCATTGGTGCAGTAAAGTCACTGATAAATCAGGACTTTTATGTTGTAGTTCATTGTCATGTCATGTCTTGCTTCACCATATGCCTGCTTTCACTGCCTTGTTTATTGCCAAAGTTACCCTTGTTAGTTTCCCTGACGATTATCCACGCCCCCTCATTATCTTAGTCTGCCTCTGTATAAATCCCTGATTCTCCCTGTGTCTCAATCAGCTCCCTATAGCTTGTGAATCAGTATATCATGTAAATGAATGTGGCCGATTCCCTGATCAGTGCTCTGACTACTGAACTAGGGAGCTGATTGAGACGCACGCAAAGTCTAAATTTGTCGGTTATTGTTTTGAGTTCCTCAACTTGGTGTTTGTGTGTTCTCCCATGGTGTTCATGCCTTGTCTTGTCTGGAGTTCATGTTATTGCCATGCCTGGATTCATGCCTTGCTAATCTGTGGATTACTTCGTCATACCTGTTTGTATTCATGTGACTGTTTTAGTGTGGAATAAACTGCTTGCATTTAGATCATCACCCTTCTTCATTTGAGACAACACAGCAGACATTAGTGTTTCATTAACGTCACTTTCCTTCGTGTTTGAATCAGCTGGGGTTTTTTTTTTTTTT
>RJVU01048836.1:228877-247617 GCA_003731715.1 Anabarilius grahami | reverse complement strand
TTATGTTGATATTTACTAACACTCTGATTGTGTCACATTGTGAGAATCTGATTTTATCTCTGTTAGATTCGTTTATTCACACTGTAATATTTTGTCCTTTTCAGCCACAATCATGACCAGTTACAAACATCTTGACATTCACTTGGTCTCTTATATTTTTGTTTTTTATCTTGAAACGTATCGTATCAGTTCTGGTGACGAAACATGCAACAGAAACTTCCATTTTCAGTTTATGAGTTTCTCACATCTGCATTTTCTCCTTCTGACTTTGGACAGGTATCTCAAACATCACATCAGGTGTCAGTCTTTCCTCCTGTCGTGTTTGGAGTTTGTATTCAGACTGCTGGTCTATTGCTGGTCAAAATTCTCATATAACCTCAGAACAGAATAAAGTACACAAGTCATGTGAACTACTGTTATGATACTTTCATGGTGCCTTTTATCATTTTAAAGCTCAACAGTTTCAGCTCTGAACATCTCCTCCTGTGTTTGACTGAAGAAAGAAGGTCTTACAGGTGAACAGTGACTGTAGTCCCGACCGTAAGGTGCCACAACTGTGATTGTTGGAGAAAGAGAACTTTCAAATTTAAGAACTTCACAGCAGTGACAACACAAAGCATTTATCAAGAAAAAACTCTTTGAAATATTTTGATTAATTATTTATTGTTTTTTATTAAAATAACAAAAAGTCAATCAAAATGTACTTCAATATCATTTACAGTAAATACATGTATTACAAAGTTCCAAAAGTGTCCATCTGTTGAAAATATCTTACAACATCAGATGTAATTTCACATTTGTAATGCTGGATTTCACTCGTTTTGACAAACAGCTGCTTGGTTTGAAAGTGCCGTCTGTGTGAGTTGTGTTTCTTTTTATGCCTGTGAAATTTCACTGAAATATCACTAATGTGACGGAGCTTCAGTGTGTGTGTGTGTGTAGACAGCATCACTAATTATAATGGTTTCTATTTGCTTTTGATGCGTTTTGTTGCTCCACTTGCATCCTGTGTAGACTCAGTGTTATTCAGTAAAGGTTGACTGGACTCTACAGGTGATTCTACAGGTTTTGGACAATCTAGAATTTTAAGTGAACTCTGATCACCTACACCTGGATTAAACAGAGGAGCGACTGATCCAGTGAATCTGGTGCTCATGGTCAGGAGATGTTTCTTCTCTTTGACATTGTAAAATGACAGCTGACCGTCATCATAATCTAACAGAACTCCCAGTCGTTCAGGTCTCGGCGTCAGCGGGAGTTTAACTGGTGGATCAGTGTTGGTGTAAAAGCCATTAGGACCGTCTGAACACAGAAACCAGTAACCGTTTGATGGAGTTAAAGCAGATCTGTCTTTTGAACGAAAACTTCCATGTTTCACCACACCAATTAACCAGTAGATTTTAGGAGGTGTATTTTCTCGTGCCAGCTCAACCTCCCAATAGTGATGTCCAGATGTAAATCTTTGAGCTCCAAACGCACATAATTCATATGGAAATCCCTCTCCAGTGTGATTATATCCTCGAACTTCTCTAACTGTTTTACAGTCCTCAGTTACCTTCAGATCTGGATGTGAATGCTCCAGTCAATAGAGATCTGATCTGTGAAGAAAATAATGCAACAATTATTAATACACTTCAACTTGTGAGATTAAATTTACAAGTATGTGCATATATGACTAAATATGATGAAATGCATATATAACTGAGATTATGAAATACATGGATATATAATGATGTCATACCTGCATGTTTCCTCAGTTCTTCTAGGTTTACGTCTCCCACAGCTAAAATGAAATATAATTTGAGATTTTAGTGAAAGTGGGAACTTCTACAGTTATGATCAATATATAACTGGAATGATTAGTTTTGATCAACTTTTATGCATTGTTAATTTGAATGAAGCTGTATATATGGTTATGTTCACACCATGTTATGTTACACTTTTAAAAGAAATTACATGTATTGTGTCTGCAACACTTTGTAAAATATACAGTGAAGTCTGGTGCTCTCAGACTTCTGGATGTCACTGTGTGAATTAAGCTGCTACAGAAATATTTGACTATATATAATTCTTGCTGTGTCATTTTTACAAGACAGCCAACAATCTGGAATAAGAAAAGCACAAGACAACAATGTCAGGTTATTTTGTGTGTGTGTGTGTGTGTGTGTGTGTGTGTTGATAGTTCAGTCCTAAACCAAATTTTTTGTGAGCCGCCATGTTATATGTTTTCTTCTGCTACAGCAAAATGTACGTTCATTTAACGAATCACACTGTTCTTAGTGTTCATCCGTTCATCCAGGCATTACTTTAGTTGTGTTTGTCTTTCAAGACATTCAGATCAGATTGATTTAAAATGATGTTCTTAATTATCAAAATCTTCAAATAAGAAATTAATAGCAATGTATCAGTGTTTGCTGAGGGTGTGGATTCTACAGTCATTATCTGAATGATTTCATCACAACAACCTCAAACACACCGTCTGTGATCATCAAGAGTTCATGAAGGTGTGTTTGGTCAGGGGTGGAGATGAGCTTTGCAGGAAGACAGATCTTTAGGAACAGGATTGGGCAGCAATATTTGTTTGTTTACCGTTACTCATCTTTAATCAGTCTGAGTGTGGAGCGAAGTGGGAGAGGAAGGGCGACAGGATGAAACAAACAACAAGCTTTACAAATTCTGTACAGTGTATGAATATATAACTGATATCATAACCTACCTTTATCTTTCTTCAGTTCTTCTGTATTTGTGTCTCTCACAGCTAAATTAAAAAAAAATAATAATTTAAGGTTTTAGAAAAAGAAAACTATAGCTGTAATTGTGGACATGTACAGTTATTACTATTAGCTGGAAATGTGTTGAATTATTATGTGCTAGTGGGGGTGTCAAGGCAAATAATTTTACTAATGCTTACATTTAGAATGTACACTTTAACTTGTGTGGAAATGGGCATGGAATGATGAAAAACTAAATTACTTTGGTCCCCTGTTAGATGGTAAAGTGTGACACCTGTTTAGTTGCTTTGCCATTTCCTGCCATCACAAACACACTTTACAGATATTTGGAGGTTAGACCTCAAAATTTTATGTTGACTTTCTGCATCGCTGCAACATTTTCAGTTATCTCAGTTAAATTATGTGAAATGAATGTCGTTTAACATTGATAATTTAGTTGTTGAACTAACTGAATGTAACAATCAACATAAAACTGAGTTTTGACCTCCAAAATCTTATTACATTTTATTTTTTATGGCAAGAACTAAGTTATGTGGGTTAAACCAAGCAGAAATAGCTCTTTAAGGTAACAATTGCAAGTCACCACTGAATAGTGATTTTACTAAACAAAATGACTTTGGTCCCCTGTTAGTGTCACAATCGAGTCTCTCGCTCCAGATCTCCCGGACCGCCAGAGGGACCCTTCACCCGAGTACTAACCACATTTGGACTCCATTTCCCATGAACCCTCATACCTGGGACTGATCACGTTGCACCTGCCACCCATTACACACACACACGTCTCCCATAAAAGACTCTCTCACTCTCCATTCCTTGCGAAGTTTTGATTAGCCCCGGTTGTCATTTCTGAGCGTTATTTCTGCATTGCTGATCTGTTGTTGACTTGGACTGTTTATCTGGACTCTAATTTCTGCTGCCTGCCTCGACCCTTGCCTGTTTATCGTTTATCCTTGCCTGCCGCCTACCTCGACCTGATACTGTTTCTGTTGTTTGCTGCCTGCCCCGACTCTCTGCCTGTTCACTGGATTTGTTTATGCTGTACTGCCATTGTTTGAATAAACTGCAGATGGATCAATACACTTCTGACTAGTCACAGTTAGATGGTAAAGTGCGACACTTGTTTGGCTGTTTTGCCATTTCTTACCATCACAAACACACAAATTTTGGGGGTCAATTCTCAAAGTGGAGTGAAATCACTATAACATGCGCATGCCTGCTGATGCTTAAATTTAGCATGTACACTTTAACTTGTGTGGAAATAGCAGTGGAATGGTGAAAAAACAAAATGCCTTTGGTCCCGTTAGATGGTAAAGCGCAACACCTGTTTGGTTGTTTTGACCTTTCTTGCCATCACAAGCTCACTGTAAAGATTTTGAAGGTCAATCTCAAAATTGTATGTTGACTTGTTGCATTGCTGCAAAATTGACAGTTGGCTCATCTAAATTGTGAAATGAACCAACTGATGATTTCCATGCAACAACCATCATGAAACTGAGTTTCGACCTTCAAAATCTTGTTACAGCATATTTTTATGGCAATAACTGGTGCTTTTAGTGTTATTACGAACATTGCCGTTACATTCAGAGACAATCTGAATTGGTGAAATGGTGCTAAATGTAAAGGCAACCAAAAAGGTGCCGCACATTAGCATTTATATTCAAACACAAATGTTTGCTATAATCTTTGTTCCAGCAATTTGTTATATCTTAAAGTTCTTCGAGTTCGAACAGAGCTAGGAAAAAAAGGCTTAAAAGTCGGCGTCCCCTCCAATCGTTAGTCTGTTATGAGCGAGAGATGGAGAGAAGGAGCGCTAAAGTAAAACCCTGCCCTCTGTTCAATATTCCGTTTCACTTGGAAATACATCACAACACTGGAGAAAAGTCGTTAGCAACTTCCGGTTCATGGGGACTTTAAATACAATGCTTCTACTGCTTGGAATACCTTACAGAACATCTTAACCATGACTATGCTTCCATCACAAAATTAGTTTGTTACTTTTAACAGATTGTGTTTTTTCCTTTGGTAAATTGCTGTGGTGATCCTTGATTGTATTTTTCTGTCTTGATGTGTATTTGTATGTTTATGTTATTGTTGCTGCTTTCTTGACCAGGTCAATCTTGTAAAAGAGATTTTAATCTCAATGAGTTTTTAAACCTGGTTAAATAAAGAATGAATGAAAATTGCTGATATTGCAGTGATTAAACTTCTTCAGATGCTTTCTTTTGTCAGTCTCTTCGTAGATTCATCATCACAAACTAAAATAAGAGAATGTTTCATTTTGAAGATTTAATTATTATTTCCACAAATATTCCAGAATTTGTAAACCACAATAAGTTGTTGCTGTTAAGCTGATTCATATGTATTTTGAATCTTAAAATGAAATATGAGTATTTACTTTTATTAGATGTTTTCTTCCCTGAGAAAAAAAAACAGAACAAAAATCAACACATACAGACAAAATACCTTCATAAAAACCTTTTGAAGATAAAATAATTTAAATCTTTCAACCAGACTTTACCTGTTAGTTTGTGTCTGTTTTTGTACAGGATCAGCCCAACCAAACCCAGAAGAGCACAAATGAGAACGATAAAGAAAAGAGCCTTCCATGGATCTGATGAATCTGAGAAAGAGAAACCAGATCAATCCAAACATCTTCAAAATATATAAATCAATTACTATAAGTAGAAAAATATATTTTTTTAAACTTTGTAATCATAAAAAAAATTTTGAAACAGGGTTGAATACACAATGTGATGGGATTAGATTTTTTTTTTTTCTTTAATTGGATTTGAAGGATTGATGACATCAAAGAAAGACCAACAGAGGTCGACAATCACATTCTATAACCGAACTCACACCCATAAATTTTCAGGACTCACAACCACATTCTCTGAAAACCCACGCTGTGTGAACAGAACTGGACTGGACAAATAGTTGTCTGTCACTCATACAGTACAAGAGAAACGCTCTGCGCTGCACAAATGCGGGTTTTTATGTGTGGTTTCTCTTTCAGTAACTTGCAGTGTGTGTCGTCTAAAGGTTTTAGATCCAGTCACGGCTCTGCTGCTGTCGGTTAATGAAGGTTTGCTGGATGAACTCGATTGGACTCTTGTCATATGAAAAAGGGATAAGAGTTTTCAGTTTTATAGATGTCTCCATCTTTGATATTTCTTTGGTCACTGTCGCTATGGTTACTGGTAAGAGAATACGGGCTTGACTTCTGTTGCACGTTCATTTACATTTACATTTACATTTATGCATTTGGCAGACGCTTTTATCCAAAGCGACTTACATTGCATTATACTATACATTTATATGTGAGTATGTGCAATCCCTGGGATCGAACCCATGACCTTTGGCATTGCTAGTGCCACGCTCTAACCAGTGAGCTACAGGAAAGCTCGTTCATACAGACTGTTACTCCCCTCGAGTTGAATTAAAGGCTCAGGTCGTTCTTGATTTTAACAGACATTTATTCGGACACGAGTCTTCAACATGTCTTGCACATTTTAGTCTTGCAGCCCTTTTATGTTTTTAACTGAATAATATGAAATTAATTGACATGTATTAACAAAAAATATATTATTTATTTATTCTAATAATTATTCTGAAGATTTTAACTATTTATTGACCTTTTAACTATAAAGTGCATATTATGAACTGAAATATATGAGAGTTGCCTCTGACGGCAGCTACACTCCCACCAAATCACTTGTGATTTCCAAAATGAATTTATGAACTCTACTAATCTGCTTCCAGTAATGTGACAGTCTTGTGGATCGGTCTTACTAGATGAACTGGTTTACTCAGTCTCTTCCCATGGTCATCTAATGTTGAGTCGCTGATTAGCAGCTGCACCTTTCGTACGCATCCATCTTGACTTGGGTATATGGCAGTAACTTTAGCCAGCTTCCAATCATTTCTGGGTGTTGTGTTGTCTTGTATGATCACTATGTCATTGACTTTCGCATTTATCTTTGTCTTGTGCCACCTTTGTCTTTGTTGTAAGCTTAACAGATATTCTTTCTTCCATCTTTGCCAAAATTCGTTGGCAAGGTACTGCACTCTCCGCCATCTTTTACGAAGGTAAACGTCTTCCTTTACAAAATCTCCTGGTGGAGGCAGTATTATTGACGATTTCATTGTCAAGAGAAGGTTGGGTGTAAGTGGCTGAGGTCCAGTAGGATCATTGAGTAAGTGTGTTGTTATAGGACGGCTGTTTACGATTGGCATCACTTCATATAGGTAGGTTCTTAAGGATGAACTGTCAAGTGTTCGGGATGACTGATCCAGGATGGACGTTAACACACTTCTGATTGTTCGGATTTGCCTTTCCCAGGCTCCACCCATATGGCTGGCAGAGGGTGGGTTCATGACAAACTCGCAGCCTAGTTGTTTCAGGTATTCTTGGTCCATTTCTTTTACTGCCTCCAAGAATTCACGCCTTGCTCCAACAAAATTGGTGCCTTGGTCTGATTGCAGTTGACGGACGTTTCCACGTAGAGCAATGAAAGCACGAAGTGAGTTGAGGAATGCTTCAGTTGATAAGTCGTCAAGTAACTCTATATGTACTGCACGAGAGCACAAACATGTGAACAGCAGTCCATAGCGTTTTAGTTCCTTTCTTCCCTCCTTAATATAAAATGGGCCGAAACAATCCATCCCACAGTAGGTAAAGGGAGGAGTTGTCTCCATTCTTTCGCTAGGCAGGTTAGCCATCTTTTGGTCTTCTGTTTGACGTCTGTATTTCCTGCATTTGACACAATTGTAGATAAACGATGATACTGCTTGACTACAGTCGAGAATCCATATGCCATTAGATCTCAGCTCGTTTATGGTCATGCCACGCCCTTGATGTCTCACTTGCTGATGATAGTGATCAATCAGTAACTTGGTGATATGGCTGGTCTTTGGTAAGATAACTGGATGCTTGATGTGTGGATGTAAAGTTGCATGCTCTAATCTACCTCCCACTCTGAGGATGCCCTTGTGGTCCAGGAAGGGATTGAGTCGATACAATCTGCTTGCTTTGTCTTTAGAAATTAACTCCTTTTGTGACTGAAGTTCTTTGATTTCTTTGGAGAAGACTAGTCTTTGTACAGTAGCAATGATTGTAAGCTCGGCTTCTTGCCTTTCTTCGAGACTTGTAACTTTGTTGGTTCTCTTTATTGAGCCCTTAAACTCCTTTACAAATCTGGTAAGTCTTGCAATAGCTTTAACTAGTTTTGTCCAGTTGGAGAATTTCAGGAAACATTCTGCCAGAGAATCCACTGTTATTAAGGTGTGATGTACAAGAACCTTGCGTATTTCTGGGTCCTCTGTGTCAAGTTCTCCCACCTTAATCTCTCCACTGGGAAGTTGTTCTTGCCAGAGAAAACCTGGACCACTAAACCAGTTGGAAGCAATGAGCTCTTTCGCTTTAAGTCCTCGAGACGCATGGTCGGTGGGGTTGTCTTCTGATGCGACATACTTCCATTGTGTTGGTTTAGTACTTTCCTTGATGCGCTGGATGCGGTTCGCTACGAAGACATGAAAACGCCTCGCTTCATTGTTTATATATCCTAAGATGACTTGCGAATCCGTCCAGAAGAATTCTTGAACATTTTCCAACTCTAGTCCCCCTTTGAGCATGTCACTTACGCGCACTGCTACTACTGCTGTGGACAATTCCAGTCTTGGCACAGTAGTTACCTTGGTGGGTGCTACTCTGGACTTGGCAATGACAAGTGAACAGTGAATTTGTCCTGATTTACTGATTGCTCTTAGATAGGTACAGACACCATATCCTGCAACACTTGCGTCTGAGAAATGGTCGAGTTCATATCTCTGAACTTCTTGAAAATCTGCTGGAATATAGCAGCGATCGATCTTGACATGAGCAAGGTTCTTTAGATCTAGAAGCCAGGACTCCCACCGTAGCTTGAGCTCATTTGAGAGGGGTGTGTCCCAGTCTGTCTTGTCACGACACATTCGCTGTAATATTTGCTTGCCAAGTAGAACAAAAGGCGCCACAAAGCCAAGTGGGTCGTAGACAGAGGCTACAGTTGACAAGACTCCTCGTCTGGAGAGTGGACGCTCTTTCACGACTACTCGAAACTGGAGATGGTCTGAGGTGACCCTCCAGTTAACACCTAGGGCTCTTTCAATCGGTTGCTCGCCCAGGGCTAGGTCTTGGTTTCTTAATGTCTCTACACAATCTTCTTTAGGGAGAGAGTCAAGAACTTGTGGGCTATTGGAAACTAATTTGTGAAGTCGCAATTTTCCAGTACTGCAGAGTTGTTTTGCTTCATGGACTAAACTAATAGCCTCTTCTTCTGAGTGGAAACTGATAAGGCCATCATCCACATAAACGTTTCTTTCGATGAATCTTATAGTTGCTTCACTGAACTGGCCTTGACCTTGTGCCGCGATGTACTTGAGACCAAAGTTTGCGCAGGCCGGCGAAGAGGCGGCTCCAAACAAATGAACTCGCATTCGGTAGACTGATGAACTTGAGTGAAAATCTCCGTTGTCCAACCACAGAAAACGGAGGTAATCTTGATCTTCGGCTCTGACTCTGAACCGGTGAAACATACGTTCTATGTCGCACATCACTGCCACTGGACCCTTGCGAAACCGGCACAAGACACCTATCAGGGAGTTGGTTAGCTCTGGCCCTGTGAGCAGGTGATCGTTTAATGACATACCCTTATACTTCGCTGAGCAATCAAACACTACTCTTATTTTCCCAGGTTTTTGGGGGTGGTACACCCCATGGTGCGGAATGTACCAGGCAGGGCTTTTGTTCAGTTCTTCAGGTGGGACCTTTTCTGCATCTCCACGCTTTATTGTTTCGTTCATGAATGTTGTATAGTCATTGCGATATTGTTTATCTCTTTCAAGTCTTTTCTTGAGACATTTGAGTCGGTGTTCTCCACAGCTCTTATTGTTTGCCAGACTTGGCCTGTCCTCTTTAAATGGCAAAGGTAACTCACAATGCCCGTCTGCTTTCACTTTCACTCCTTCTTCCATTATAGAAATGAAGCGCAGATCTTCTTGGGAGAAGTGAGAATCTTCCACCTTTCTTTCGTTGAAATCAGACTCAAGGACTTTAATCACATCTGGTAGTGTGACTACTTCTTTGACTTGTGTGCGACAAATGTAATTGACTTCATTTGGCAACTGATCTGATGACTGACTGGGTGTCAGCCACAATCCTGTGGCTGCTTCCAAAAGCATCACCATAATCAACACAAGGGTCAGCACCACCAACTATTGTCCAGCCCAGGTCTGTTCTTTGTGCGAATGGCTCATTGTCTTTTCCTGACACAACTTCTCTGGGTAACAGTCCTTGTGAGCAGTTGTAACCTATAAGCAGGCCAACATCGCATTCTATGAGAGGGGCGATCTCTTCGGCAAGGTGCTCTAGGTGGGGCCATGCTCTTGCTGTCTTAGGAGTGGAGATGTGATTTAGGTTGGCAGGAATAAACTCTCTTGTATAAGTTACAGGAAGAGGGATTCTCTTTGATGAATAGAAGCCTCTGACTTGTAACCCAGACAGCTTTTCACTTGGAATGACTGTATCTCTAGTTGACAGCGTAGAAAGTTTTAACTGTACATGTCTCTTTTCAGAGTCCAGAGCATCTGCCTTTTCTTGTAGAATGAATGTGGTGTCGCTCTGACTGTCTAAAAGGGCGTACAGCAGGATTTCGTTTTCTGGGTTGGTTGTTGTGGATAACCAAACTGGACTGATTGTGGATGTGAGGTTACTGCTGTTGTTTTGGACTACACGGTGTGCTATTGTCTCGTTTGGTGCTTCTTTACTTTGTTTGATTTCCTTTGTGTCTTTTATGCTTTTGCTTTCCTTTTGTTCCTTGTCACTTTCTTTGTTCTTTCTGATTTCCTTGTCCCGTTCCTCATGTAAACAGGTTGGGTGTTTTCCTTTGCATGTGTCACAAACACTTCTCTTTCCACATTTCTTTGAATAGTGTCCAGAGTTAAGGCATCCAAAACACAGTCCTCTTGTTTGTACGAACTTGACTCGTTCCGTTATTGGCTTGTCCATGAACTGTCGACATGTGTGAACACTATTATTAAATCTTTCACAGAAGATACATTTCTTTGTATATGGTTTCTCTTCTGTACCGCTTGCCAGGACCTTAGCTCCAACACTTCGAGTCTTTGTAGGCTTAACCTTCTCTGCGTCACTTCCTTTGAGTGCATGGAGTGACGTTACTGGGTTGCACGCTATCTTGGCTTCTCTTGTGACGAATTCAACAAAGTTACTGAATGTTGGAAAGGAACCGTGCTGCTCTTCAACCTCAATGACTTTCCTATTCCATCTTGCTGTTAGCCAATCAGGAAGCTTACTTAGTATTTTCTGATTTTCGCTGCAATCATTTAGGACTTCAAGACTCTTGATTTGTAGCATAGCAGCTCCACAGCCTCTGAGAAAGTCTGAGAACTCTCGTAACTCAGCACTGTCCTTTGTTCCGATCTTTGGCCATGAAGTTAGCTTATCTCTGAAGGCTTTGGCGATTACAAATGAACTTCCATATCTTTCCTCCAGAGTGTCCCATGCTGCATAGTATGCTGCATCCGTACCCAGCAAGAAGTAACTCTCGACAGCTCTTCTGGCTGGTCCGCCAACATACTTGCGGAGATAGTAAATCTTTTAATTCACTGGAATGTTTTTCCTGTCTATTAGTGTTTGAAAGGCCATTTTCCAATCTTTGTACTTGAGAGGGTCACCATTGAAAACAGCAGGCTCTGGTACTGGTAGACGGCTTATGTTAATAGACTCTGCTAACGCTCTGGCCAGTGCTGTGGTGCTATCTTCTTGTGTGGCATTGGTTGTAAGCTGCCACCTTGTGGTCTGTTGTGGAGTAGAAAACTGTTGCAGGTTTGCAGGTTTTGCAGTTTGTGATGGTGCGAGCTGAAGTTCAGGCAGAATTACTGGCTTAGGAGCAGCTTTTCTTTGTTTAGCATTGTCGTGTAGAAGGTCTGACATTTCTTCGTCTGAGTCGGTTTCTTGCTCATACACTTTCAGTCGTGCTTTGGCCGCATTCATTTTATTTACAATTTCTAGATGTTCTAGCTCTCTTTGTTTCAGTTCTAATGCTTTTAGTTTTTCAGCATTTTCTGCTTCTTGTTTTGCTAACCTTTGTCGATTTTCTACTTCGAGGTTTTCAAGCTTGTTTCTTTCACGATCCATTTCCTCCATAACTTTCAGAGTGGCTTCAGTTGCAGCTAGTTCGGCTGCTGCTTCTTGTTTCTTTACAGACAACCTGCTTGAACTTGAGCATGTGCTTCTTGAGCTTTTGGATCTTTGGGAGGCTGCTGTATTTCTTGAACTTTTGGATTTTTGAGATGCTGCTGAGATGAACACTGAACCAACTTCACTCCAGCGAGTTGATCTCTTTGCTGGATCTTTTACATTTCCATCTTCTGCAAGACATTCTTCAGCTTGTTGTATGAGCTTTTGAGAAACAGCATCACACGTGTCCACTCTGCGATGAGTGTCTCCATCAGGAGTTACATGACAGCGCAGCTTGTCATAAGCTTGTTTTACTTCTGCTGAGGTATATTGGATCTGGACAATGTAATCATGTAATCTTGCACTGACAGGTGTTTCAAGTGCTCTTTTAACTTGTTTAGCAGCAGCTTTCCATTCATCATAGCTTGCCTTAAAGCGAGTTTGAAGCTTATTCACCTTTTCTTCGTGCAGTGCTTGGCCCTTTTCAGTGAGTTTCCTAACTCTCTGGCTTTTCCTTAGGCTCTCTTCTTTAGCAACTTGACTTGTGCTTGGCCCTTGTAGGCTTGTATCCATAGTTTCATCATCAGGATGTACTTGTTGCTGCAACTCCACAGCTTCAGTGTCACAGTCTTCTTGATCAGCCATGTCACTATTCTAGTGTGCTTTAGACTTTGTTACTTGTGACTTTAACTTAACTAAGTGATATCACACTCCTAAATGTGCTTATGAACTTAAATTGCTTCACTCTTTAAAGATAAACTTAAATGTGTGTTATAAACACCTTAAGCCAAAATTAGGAATACACTTTCACTTGTTNTACCCTTAAAATTAGCAAAATACTTGTAGTTAACTTGAAATAAGCTTAGTAACAGTCACTTTATATTAAACAGGCAATAACTTAAGCTTGGACTTATATTTTTGACCACTGCACTTTACCCCTTTAAGCACTTAATAGAGTCCCTTTAAAGTTAGCAAGGTTAATCTACTTCTTCACATTTAACTTGTTTTAAATGCGTTGCTTCTTCTTAGCTTAACCACGCTGCACTCTTGGACCCCTGTTGCCGCTGGTTTGGGCTTTACGTGCATGCAGTCCGTCTTTCCTTTGATGCTTGAGAGCGACGTCACCACTTAACGAGCTGCTCGTTTACGGCTCCGCTGCGACTGGCACCGCTCTCCTCTCCTCCAGCACGAAACAGGCTGAGTTCTGACTATTACTCCCCTCGAGTTGAATTAAAGGCTCAGGTCGTTCTTGATTTTAACAGACATTTATTCGGACACGAGTCTTCAACATGTATTGCACATTTTAGTCTTGCAGCCCTTTTATGTCCCAACAATGCCGTCAGAACTATGAAAGGAAATACGTGAAACTTAAATTAACCCTCTAAAAGTGGTGTTTTACACATAATAATAAACGAAAAATACATACAAAACGAATAAATAAAGTGCACATTCAACACGTAAGAAAATACACTTAATTGACTAATTATACATTAACATACGGTCACATAACACACGTTCACATACGGCAAAGCAATTAACACGATAAAACACATACCTCATTGGCCTCTCTAACTCAAGAGGAATAAACTTGGAGGGTTACAGTTTCTTCTTCTTAAACAAAAAGACAATATAACTGCTTAGCACTTCTTATAAGCATAACTCTTGCAGACATGTCACGAGTCCAGCACCTCGTGTGGCTCTTCTACATGTAGTGCACCGGAAAAAATATCCTGATAGCAGCAATTAAATAATTCCCTAGCGGAACAAAAAGGAAATAGGTTCCACCCCTTTTCTATGGTTTTAACTGAATAATATGAAATTAATTGACGTATTAACAAAAAATATATTATTTATTTATTCTAATAATTATTCTGAAGATTTTAACTATTTATTGACCTTTTAACTATAAAGTGCATATTATGAACTGAAATATATGAGAGTTGCCTCTGACGGCAGCTACACAGACAGTATTTGAGATGTTACTGCAAGTCGCTGTGTTAACAGGACATTTCGAATGTGTAAGTAAGTAAATGTGGTTGTCAATCCCAAAAACTGAAAGTGAACATAGCCTTTTTTCGAATATCTACAAAAACCTTTGTTCTAAGATGTTCTCTGACCTGAAGAGATGATGGCTTGTATGTTCAATCTTCCTTCTCTAAACTCTCCAGTCTTGAGAGACATTGAACATGAGACCAGTTGAGCGTTCGAGTGAGAGACGACCGTCCAGCTGTGGACAGAGAACATCTTATCTGCTCCACGTCTGCGAGACCCTCCTCCAGGATGGAGAACCGTTCGCTCATCTGACTTCCACATGATGTTCGGCTCTGGATACCAGCCGCTGGACCTACAGCTGATGTTCACACGTCCATCATCCAGAGGCTGTGGAAACAGGACAGGAGCGGATCCTAAAGCTGGAAGAGGAGAGACAGAGGTTCAGATGTTCTCCCAACACTGCGCAAGTATATTTTTAATTTATTTGGGTAAATGCATCTCTAGTGCTCCAATAGAGGCTGCTTCCCAACTAACAGTCTTCCAAAGGAACGTCTTCCAAACATTCTGTTTAGGTTAAGGAAACTTTAAAATGCCCAGTTTCCTTAATGTTAACAGAACATAATTTAAAGGTTAGAATGATGTTCCTGAAACATTCTTTCAACTTAATTTTTATTAACAACATTCTTCACAGCAAAATCCTCAGTGTTAAATGAACACTACTTAATGTCTATATGGGTCGAAATCTACAGAGTGTAAAAGTAACACTAAAGCAACTGGCGTTAACTAGATAATTCATGGATTAAAGGTTGACTGTATTTCTGTCATACGTCTACAGAAGTTCTTATTGAGAATTAAGATTTTTATGTTTGTTTTATTTGAAGTCAAGGCAAGGCAAGTTTATTTATATAGCACTTTTCATACACAATGGTAATTCAAAGTGCTGTACATAGAAAAGGAGTTAAGATAATCATAAAGTAATCACAACATATACATAAGAAATATAAATATCATGCATAGGATATAAAAATAACAGTCATATTAAACTAAAGGCTGCCTGAATTGATCTCTATTTCTAACTGCTAGAATCAGTAAGTTTGGGGCACCCCTGTCTGAATATAAGAGTCAGAGAGCTTCGGTTTGTGAGACACACTAGTAGAAACCCGGCTTACTTGTGTCTTTCCTACCCCTTCATGGAGTGGAGTATCCCCACACCTTCTGCTTTAGCTGGCTTCCAGTGTCTTTCAAACCCATTATTGGAGTGGAGTATCCATCACCGTCTGCCTCTTATGGCTTCCGGTGCTACACCAGCCTGTGACCTCAGACCTGGTGTCTTACACTCACATCTGAGTGTGTAAACCCACTGTCTGAAGACAAATCAGGAAAACTTGCGCGGTGGATAGAGCACTGTAGTGAGTTACACCGTTCAAACAGCACCATCTGATATGAAACTTTAAACTAACCTACAAGACTATCCACTTCAAAATTGCTTAGATGCAGAACTAGAGCTAGACGAGGTAGTTCAAGATCTAGGCAGAGGGAAAGCCACTGGGACTGATGAAATACCAGGTGAGCTTCTCCAACTGGAACAGAACCCCTATCCTGCCATCTCCATCAACTCATTCTGAAGTGCTGGCACTCTAAACATGTTCCCCGAGTTTTCAAAGATCCAAAGATCACCACTTTCTAAAAGAACAAATGGGATCATGGAGACTGTGACAGTTACTGAGGAACATCACAGCTGTGTGTTAAAGGGAAAGTCCTGGCCTGCGTCATATTGACTGGCCTTCTTCAGTTAGTTGAGTTAATATATCCTGAGTCTCAATGTGGCTTCCGACCCAAACGCTCTACAACAGACACGATTTTTGCAGTGAGACAGTTACAAGAAAAATCAAGAGAACAGAATCAGCTGCTCTACCTTGCTTTTGTTGATCTGACTAAAGCTTTTGACTCAGTCGACAGAGAAGCTATTTCCTACAAGTGGCTGGTTGCCCACCCACCCTTTATCACTTATTAAATCCTTTCATAATGGAATGCAAGGCTATGTACAATTTGAAGATTATCTATCAGATGAATTTCCTATAAATCGAAGTGTGAAACAATGCTGTGTCCTTGCTCCAACCCTCTTCGGCATTTATTTCCCCTATGTATTCAAGACTGCCTTTGAGAAATTGGATAATTACACTGGAATCACTCATTTGACCAGGGATGACGGAAATTTCTTTAGTCAGGTTGGGGAAAGCAGCCTCTACTTTTGGACGTTTGACAAATCGTGTGTGGCGGAATAAGCATCTATCTGTCTGCATCAAAGTATGTTTCACAAGTTCACACTTACAAATAAGTCAGATATAATAAATGGTATACGTATTGGCGTGCTGTCCGGGGAGAGGGCTCCGAGCTCGGTATTTGGCCCAAACACAGAGTACCCCCCAGTAACACCACCCCCCTATTTAGGTTAGGAAGTAACCAAGTAAGTGTGAGGAGACGGGGTGGTGGAGGGATGCTGAAACCTGTCGAGGATTCATGGGTGAGCTGACTGTGGTTATATATATGCTTGTACTCATTCTGATTGGGTAGATATGTTGATTACTGATTGTTGATAGCTGGTTGAGATGATGTGATAATTGGATAGCTTATTTCACTTTGTTCTTCCCGAACTTTGTTAATAAAACATCATTCTGAGAATCCTGATGTATGGTGCTGAATGCTGGACTACCTACAGGTATCAAGAGAGTCGGCTAAGTGTTTTTCACACTAGATACCTTGGGTTTATACTTGGTAAGACCTGGAGGGATAAAATGTCAAATGAAGATCTTTTTAAAGTGACAAAAAGTGAACCACTTTCCTCCCACCTAAAATTCATTAGTCTCAGATAGGCTGGTCATGTTACCAGAAAGTTTCCCTTCAGTATTCCCTTACACAATACTGCACAGTGTGCTCAAGAAGGGTGCCCGTACTGCTGGAAGGCCCAAACTGAGGTATAAAGATGCATCGAAAAGAGATCTGATAGATTTCAGCATACCAACCAACTCCTGGACCCATCTATACAAAGGAAAGTCTCAAGACCATGCTAACAAACTCCAGCAGCTAAAAGATCATCACCTGAAATCCAACTTACAAACATGATCTATGCTATCCAATAAATGTCTATGGCTTATTGTCACCTGCATAGTCGCTCATGACTCAAGCATGCCATCATCATGAGAGAACCTTGCCAGAACTTTAGCCAAACTTATGAGAATGTTCCCTGTTAGCTGGGTTGACCATTTCTTTGGAAAATTATGGCAGCATTCTGCTGCAAAAAATAAGTTTGATATTCCATTGGTTACAGAGTTAGAGTAGTAGAAATCTGGAGAAAAGCCTACTCATGCAAAAAAAATTAGGTGAACTATTCCTTTAAAGAGGTGTAGATCCATAAAAACATAATGAATTGTAGTTTTTGACTCACCATTTACTTTGAGAACCATCTCCTGACTGCCATATGTGCTTTCTCCACTCACATAACAGTGAAATAAACCTTCATCCTGAACCGTGAGTTTCTCCAGCCGTAGAGAGACGTCTCCATCCTTCAGTCCTCCAGACTGACCTGAGCACCGAGTCAGTGAGCTTCGGTTCCTGAACGATTCCTCTTTTACGTCCTGGATCTTCCCATGCTGATAGAAGAGAACAGGGTTGCTGAACTGGTCATGACGGTACCAGCGGATCTCCAGAACTTCAGCGTTCTCAGGAGGAGAGATCCAGCAGGGCAGAGTGACTGTGGACCCGACATGAGCCACTATCTGATCACGAGGAACCACAACAGTGAACGACACTGTGAGACACAGAAGACACACATAATTAAATATATGCATTATATACTGTATTTATTTGCTATATTTACTCGTAACAGTGAATATGTAGCATATGTTTTTTTCTGACAAAATAAAATAAATAAGACTTAAGCTGCGGTCACATTAGCGAATCGATATTTCAGGGAAATTTTGCATGCAAAAAGTCCATAGCGATGTATGAAGCACAGCTCACACAGAAGTCACTTTCAAATCAAGCAGCTTTCTTTTGGTCATCACGGAGAATTCAAATATGAGAATACGCAAAATCTTCCTGCAGAACTTTTTCACCCTAATGTGAAACTCCCGATGTGCGATTCCTGTTGGAATGACAAAATTTCACTGCGAAATTTCTCAGAGCAATAATAATATAACATCGACTTTAAATATTACTGAACAACTGGTCATTGAGCCCTACTTAAAATTGACAGTAAAATACAATTATACAAATTAACAACTGGCATTCTAACTTTTACAGTGTATTAAATATCTTGTATGTTGTGTTATTTAAATGCTATTTATACATATTTTTTGTTTGTAAAAGGTTTTTTAAATGTCCTCATAATGTTGGGAGAAAATGTTCTAAGAATAACTTGGAACATCCTTTAAACATTTAGAATGACCACTAACTTCAAATGAATAAGGATTTGTGTGCTGGAACGTGGGAAAGTTTTGTAGCCTGTGTAACGTGTGTGCTCCAAAGAAGACAAAGGCAGAAGATACAAGTAACACAACGAAGTTTAATCTCAATTGATGATTGATGGTGATTGATGAGTGCGGATTGAGGAACTTAGAACAAAGAATAGAATAGAATAGAATAGAATATAATAGAAAGAGCTTTATTGCCAGGTATGTTGTTTACACATACTAGGAATTTGTTTTAGTGACAGAAGCTCCACAGTGCAACAGAGTAACAGCGACAAGACAAGACACATAATAAAAAGAATAAAATAATAA
>RJVU01048836.1:147469-223192 GCA_003731715.1 Anabarilius grahami | reverse complement strand
GAAACCCGCCTGGTCAGTTCCTCCGGTGCCGCCCTGGCAATCAGCCAGAACTCCAGACCCTCGGGAACCCGCCTGGTCAGTTCCTCCGGTGCCGCCCTGGCAATCAGCCAGGACTATAGATCTGCTGGAGCCCGCCTGGTCAGTTCCTCCGGTGCCGCCCTGGCATTCAGCCGGGACCCCGACCTTCTTGAAGCCCCCGTGGTCTGTTCCTCCGGCTCCTCCCTGGCCTTCGGTCGGGGGCTCTGGTCCTGGCCCGCCGTCCCTCCCCCTGGTCCTCCTCCGGCCCACCTCCCTCCTGAAAGCTTTGTTTTTGTATTTGTTTTTGTTTCATGGAGCGTCTGGTAGCCGCTCCGTAAGGAGGGGGTACTGTCATGATCATGAGTTGGAGTGCCCTGTTTAGCCACCAGAGGGCACTCCAACAAAGACTCTTTGTCACCTGTCGAACTGCATTTCCCATAATTCAATCCTGGACTCATTATCCTCGTGTCACTGCACCCAGCTGTTTTGTGTTTCATCATTAGTGTCTGTCTATTTAGTCTCAGTTGTTTCTGTCCTTGGTTGTTGGTTTGTTGTATTGTTACCTGGCTTTTTGTTTTTTGTGGACTGTTTACCTGGAGTTTGACCCTTTCCTGTTTTTTGGAATTACGACTTTGGATTTTCCTATAATAAAGCTGCGCTTGGACCCTAACATCTTGTCTGTGTGCATCCGTGACAATGACCACTCTCTCTCCTTGGTCTTTAAATATGGCTGAGTCAGGCTGACATTAATTTAGTGATGAAATGTAACACCCTTATGGAAATATAATATTTTGTTATTATCATTTACATCTGACAAATTTTCAGGTTGTTTGTCATAAATCAACATCTCGGGAACATGTTATGGGTTTTCAAATCAAAATTTGAAGCTTTCCTGTAGCTCAGTGGTTAGAGCATGGCACTAGCAATGCCAAGGTCATGGGTTCGATCCCAGGGATTGCACATACTCAGATACAAATGTATAGTATAATGCAATGTAAGTCGCTTTGGATAAAAGCGTCTGCCAAATGCGTAAATGTAAATGTAAAATATGACTTTCTGTTATGAAACAGGACATCGATGTTACACATGACCACTGTAGAGAGCAACAGGACTGAAATCATGTTTATCAGGTATTTTGGGAGAAGTGAATCGGGAAATAAATTATATATATCGATATTCCTATGAAATATTAGATATTATTATGAAAATCTTGCCAATTATTACTACTATTAATACACTTCCTTTTTCATTACATGTTGCTCCAATTATGCAAATTACATACAGTGTGTAGATAATGGGGAAAAAACAAACATTTATGGCCAGTTTACTCACATATTGCATAAAAAAAATAGTACATCAAATCATTCTGTTGTATCTTTCATAACATATTGAAAATCATCTTTATACAAAGTTTGGTATAAAAAATCCTGAAGCCTAAAAATTGACTAGTGATTAAAAAAAAAAAAAATCTCATTGTTTGACATTTCATATCTATTCATGTCTTTATTTTTGAGTCCTGGTGTCCACTCCAGAGGACATAGCATAACATATGAATAAAATATCATTTTTCAAATTTTTTTTCTTATGCTCTAAACAATGTAATGACATAAAGAAAATACTAAAATTCACAAAACTATTTTCCTGGTAGTCAGGAGGATATCCTATAGAACGTGTTCACGTATATGAATCAGGCCTATTCGATAAATATGAACATTTGTTGATAAATCAGGAATGACGTGTTTTGAATACTGTATATGCCATAAAACTGAATGAAATCCAAACTTTTTCTTACCAGAAGTCTCTATGAAGAGATTCACCAGTAAAGCTATAAAAACCGACAACATTCCTGTGGAAATACAGAGAGACTCAAATAAAACAAACTCTGAAGGATTCATTTCCAGAAGCGATATAATAAATCAGAGTGTCGTATTCAATGAGGAAACAAACTCACCGACAAAAGACTCGTCTGTAAATCACAGTTATCTGGTTTGTTTAGATGAATATGAGCTGATACACGCGTTCAACACAATAAAAGAGTCAAATATAAACGATAAAACAGGCTAGATGAAAATCAGAAACAGTCAAAAGTGCACCTGACTTTCCCGTTTTTCCTGCTCTTTACTTCCACTTTCTAAACATAACGTGATCCCAATAAAACAGACGTCATATAATGAACAACACTTCAGATTCTGTGTATAATTCTCATAGATGTGTGTAATAATGAATGAACATGCATATGTGTGTTTTCTGTTTTTACGTTTGAATATAGCTAATGGAAAATCCACACAGATCTCGACATTGAAGTGTATAGGCTAAGGATTTTTCCCGCTTGGATCGACTGGAGGAAAAACATTATCAAGAGAGCGAGGGCAAAGGCTGCAGTATGCGAGATTATCAATATGAACCGATGATAAAGACGACAGAGAAGGTTCTTTTGAACTTTATATTTATCAGAGAATCCTGGAAAAATTGTTCACAAATGTTTTCAACACTGATAATAATCATAAATGTTTCTTGAACATCAAATCATCATATCAGAATGATTTCTGAAGGATCATGTGACACTGAAGACTGGAGTAATGATGCTGAAAAATCAACTTTGATCACAGGAATAAATTACACTTTACTGTATATTCACATAGAAAACAGCTGATTTACATTGGAATAATATTTCACTGTTTTTACTGTATTTTAGATCAAATAAATGAAGCTTTGGTGAGCAGAAGAGACTCTTTTAAAAACATAAAAAAATCTTATCGTTCAAAAACTTTTGACCGGTAGTGTAAGTTATATAATTTCTGTATGCCTCATGGCAATAGTGAAGCTTAAAAAGTGAGGAAAGTGAAGCAGAAGAAGAGCAGTACTAGTGACGACATCAGCAATGTTATGTTGATATTTACTAACACTCTGATTGTGTCACATTGTGAGAATCTGATTTTATCTCTGTTAGATTCGTTTATTCACACTGTAATATTTTGTCCTTTTCAGCCACAATCATGACCAGTTACAAACATCTTGACATTCACTTGGTCTCTTATATTTTTGTTTTTTTATCTTGAAACGTATCGTATCAGTTCTGGTGACGAAACATGCAACAGAAACTTCCATTTTCAGTTTATGAGTTTCTCACATCTGAATTTTCTCATTCTGACTTTGGACAGGTATCTCAAACATCACATCAGGTGTCAGTCTTTCCTCCTGTCGTGTTTGGAGTTTGTATTCAGACTGCTGGTCTATTGCTGGTCAAAATTCTCATATAACCTCAGAACAGAATAAAGTACACAAGTCATGTGAACTACTGTTATGATACTTTCATGGTGCCTTTTATCATTTTAAAGCTCAACAGTTTCAGCTCTGAACATCTCCTCCTGTGTTTGACTGAAGAAAGAAGGTCTTACAGGTGAACAGTGACTGTAGTCAGGTACCACAACTGTGATTGTTGGAGAAAGAGAACTTTCAAATTTAAGAACTTCACAGCAGTGACAACACAAAGCATTTATCAAGAAAAAACTCTTTGAAATATTTTGATTAATTATTTATTGTTTTTTATTAAAATAACAAAAAGTCAATCAAAATGTACTTCAATATCATTTACAGTAAATACATGTATTACAAAGTTCCAAAAGTGTCCATCTGTTGAAAATATCTTACAACATCAGATGTAATTTCACATTTGTAATGCTGGATTTCACTCGTTTTGACAAACAGCTGCTTGGTTTGAAAGTGCCGTCTGTGTGAGTTGTGTTTCTTTTTATGCCTGTGAAATTTCACTGAAATATCACTAATGTGACGGAGCTTCAGTGTGTGTGTGTGTGTAGACAGCATCACTAATTATAATGGTTTCTATTTGCTTTTGATGTGTTTTGTTGCTCCACTTGCATCCTGTGTAGACTCAGTGTTATTCAGTAAAGGTTGACTGGACTCTACAGGTGATTCTACAGGTTTTGGACAATCTAGAATTTTAAGTGCAGTCTGATCACCTACACCTGGATTAAACAGAGGAACGACTGATCCAGTGAATCTGGTGCTTATGGTCAGGAGATGTTTCTTCTCTTTGACATTGTAAAATGACAGCTGACCGTCATCATAATCTAACAGAACTCCCAGTCGTTCAGGTCTCGGTGTCAGTGAGAGTTTAACTGGTGGATCAGTGTTGGTGTAAAAGCCTTTAGGACCGTCTGAACACAGACACCAGTAACCATTTGATGGAGTTACAGATTTATCTTTTGAACGAAAACTTTCCTCTTTCGCCACACCAATTAACCAGTAGTTTTTAGGAGGATTAGGTGGACGTGCCAGCGCAACCTCCCAATAGTGACGTCCAGAATTAAATGTTTGGGCTCCAAATGCACATAATTTGTAGGGAAATCCCTCTCCAGTGTGATTATATTTTTCACTGTCTCTCACTATTTTACGGTCCTTAGAAACTATCAAATCTGCAGATACATATTGTTGGTGAATAGTGGTCTGAACTGTGAGGAAAAAACAAAGCAATAATTATTGATCCTCGAGCTTGTGTGTGAGATCAAATTTACTTGTATGCATGTGTGAAATGTATGTAAATGAGATTGTCATACCTGCATGTTTCCTCAGTTCTTCTATATTTATCTCTCCCTCAACTGAAATGAAAAATAAGCAATTTGAGACCTCTGCTCACTACTCCTAATGTGTGTGCACTACCTGGACGGGTTAAATGCAGACGACAAATTCTGAGTAACCATATTTGGCCATCACATGTCACTTTCATTTTCACAAAAGAAAACATGTAATTGGAGGGAATAATTATCAATCTGTTTCTACAAATCCTCCAGACTTTTCATGTTTCTTATAAAAGTATAACACAGAACAAACAACTTCAAGTACCTTCTTTTGTCCGTTTCTCCATAAGTCCGTCCTCACAAACTAAAATAAGAAAAAAAATAATTGGAGGTATTAATTATCTCTCTGTTTTATCGATTATCATTTCTCCAGACTTTTCATACCACATTAAATTACACATTTAACTATCTCTGGCATTGACTGGCATAAAAACAGACTAATTTATCTGTATCAGAAAGTCTTTTCAGAAAAGATGAGTAGTTTTCTCCCAGGAACTCCTGAAAGGGTTCATCTGATTCATGATTTTGTTTAGATGTTAATGATGAGAGTTCATATTACTTACTTTGATCTTCTGGTTTCTTCCCTGCAAAACAGATAAAAAATATCAACACATGAGATGCATAAAACATAAAACCTCCTGAAGACTAACTCTTATTAAATCTTTCTACCAGGTTTTACCTGTTAGTTTGTGTCTGTATTTGTACAGGATCAGCCCAACCAAACCCAGAAGAGCACAAATGAGAAGAGTGAAGAAAAGTGTCTTCCATAGATCTGATGAATCTGGTGGATCTGAGGAAGAAAGTCCATATGAATTTAAAATCAACTCTGGAGCAAAATATATAAATCAATAATTCTAAAAAAAAAATCAATGAAAGTTAACATGAAACATTTGTGCTCATGTTCAATTTATGTGTGTTCACACCCGGCTTGATGTCAAACAAAGTTCCCTTTCAAAGTGGAACTTCAACACTGCGTCTTGATGTTGACATTATGGGGAACGCCCTCATCATGAGCATGTGTAGACACACACTAAGTCTTTGGCAGACAGCAGTACATGACATCGCACATGGAGAGTCGAGTGTATAAAAGGGTGCCTGAGTCACATGTCATCAGCTTTCTTGTCTTCAGGAGCCGTTTGTTTGTAGCGTGTGAAATCTAAACAATGGCAAAGCGTGTTGCTGGTGTCCAGCTCTGAGGAGCTTGACATGGTAGGATGGGGCAAAGAAAGTGAGTTTGTTGAGCCCTCACTTCCCATCAACCCCGGTTACAAGGAATTGTTGGATGTAATTCCCGCCAGGTTTGATTCAACCTGGTCATGTGAGAAACAGAAAGTTGCTCGTGGCAGACTGGATGTGCGAATTGTGGCGGGTCATGATCATCCCTTCCCTGTGTGCCAAATTTTTTGTTTAAGTCCCGTTTGGCCTGTTATAGAACACATAAACAACAAATAAATTTGCTGCAAAAAAACGGCAATAGGTATCAAATTTGCTCCCAAAAAATTGGAATTGGCCATAAAATCTAATAAAGTCGTTTCGCAGTAAAAACAAATGCAGTTTTCAAAGAGCAGTGTGTTTTTTTCTTCTTCTTACAAATTAATGTGTAGTTTGTATGGTTAATATTAATGTAACTGTCAGCTCACTAAGGTTTTGCACATGGTTACATTTTTTCCCATCTGGCCCTCAACCTAAAATGAGTTTGACACCCCTGGCTTAGAGGACCTAAGAACTGGATTAAATATTTTAAATGTTCTGATCCAATCTGACCTGTAATGCTGCCTGAATCATAATCATGCACTGTTCGCTGTTGGCCAGAGGAGAACTGAGCGACTGAGTCTGGTTTCTCCCAAGGGTTTTTTCTCCATTCTGTCACTTGATGGAGTTTGGGTTCTTTGCCGCTGTTGCCTCTGGCCTGCTTAGTTGGGGACACTTGATATTCAACAACATCACTGATCAGCTGGAAGATGACATCACTGTTTTCTCCAGAACTTACTTAAGCTGGACAATGACAGTATTTTCTTCTAGAGCTGCTGTACAGCCAAAACAAACTTTGTTGCATTATTTTCCTGTTATCACTGTGAAGCTGCTTGGAAACAATCTGTATTGTAAAATACAACTATTGTGGAGTTTTGAAGTAGGGATATACACTCCCCCTCGGGATGGGTGCTTTCAATAGATTACTGGCCATAACGGGGCTCTGGAGAGTGCCTTTACTAAATCAGGGTGCGAGCCCATTATCTTATTGCCGGCCTAAGCTCCCCTGTGATTTCATTGGGGTACAGAGCCTGGTTAATGAGAGTTATTTTGGCAAAACTGCAATGCATCCCATTATCTCAATTGCCTCCCATTCTCTCAATTGCCTCCATCCCTGATAGTGTTCTGTTGGAGGGACATATGCTCTCCTTGAGCAGATGGCAATACTGAGGGTTGTAGCATGGGCAGAGTAGAGTTGGGCTGTATATGGTGAGTAGCTCTACACTCCTCATCTATGGCTTTTCTCAGTTCTCTCAGTCTAAGAAAGGAGGTACTGGTTACTGAGGTCTTTAGCACTTTAATGATCCATAAAAACATGAATTTTAGTTTTTGACTCACCAGTGATTTTGAGAACCACCTTTCCACTGTCATATGCACTTTCTCCACTCACATAACAGTGAAATAAACCTTCATCCTGAACTGTGAGTTTCTCCAGCCGTAGAGAGACGTCTCCATCCTTCAGTCCTCCAGACTGATCTGACCACTGAGTCAGTGAGCTTCGGTTCCTGTAGGATTTCTCCTGAAGGTCCTGGATCTTCCCATGCTGATAGAAGAGAACAGGGTTGCTGAACTGGTCATGACGGTACCAGCGGATCTCCAGAGCTTCAGCGTTCTCAGGAGGAGAGATCCAGCAGGGCAGAGTGACTGTGGACCCGACATGAGCCGCTATCTGATCACGAGGAACCACAACAGTGAACGACACTGAGAGACACAGAAAAGTAAATATACAATGTGTTAGTCTTTAATCTATGCATATACTGTATTTATTTAGTTGTTAGCAAGGTGCAGACAGACAGATGATGATAAAGTTCAAATGCAGGGTTTAATGAAAATCCAACAGGTAATACATACAAACGCTGACTCAAACGAGACCAGACAAACACAAAGTAAAGGTGAGAACCTTAAATACACATACTGATAAACTAAATGACAAACAGCTGTGATGAAGATTAGTTTCCACAAAAACTAATGTGGCGTGAAACTCAAACAAATGAATGAAAACAAACTAAAAGTCCATGAAAACAAAACTAAGAACAAACACAACTAAATAAGCATAACAGAACACCCACTTCTGGAAGGCACAACCTCGCGGCATGGAAAGGGGAAGGAGGAGGCTGAGAAGGTGGACGAGGAGGCGGTGAAGGGATGGTGATGTGAGGATGAGGGAGGTGGAGGAAGGAGCCAAGGTGTTGCTATGGCTGACAACATTCTGGTGGCAACCAACGGAGAGAGAGACAATTGATCCCAGAGTGTAGACAGAGCTGAATCGCTGACACTGGAGACCTAGGTGAAGCCGGGGCAACAAGCATCTGAGGTGGATCCAGAGTGCCTGAGTACTGAGGTGGAGCTGGTGTGACGGAGGACAGAGGCTGAGCCAGAGGGACTGAGCGCAGAGGAAGGCTTGGCGGAAGTAGAGTAATGACTGACCAAGGGGAGCCGGTGGGACGAAGGAACCCGGTGGAGCGCAAGGTTGAGGGTCTCTGGTGGAGCCAAAGGTGGGAGGAGTTAAGGCGGAGCCGACAGGTCGATGGGCCAAAGTGGAGTGGAGGGATCAGAGGCTGGAGGCAAAGCCACAGGATCCTCTTGCTCGGGCGAGGCTGGTGGTTGCATGACCTGAGGCTCCACATCACAGCAAGGCATCAATGGGGAAGATGAAGGGCAACAGCAATGATGAAGATCTGATAGTTCCACATTCTCCATATTCAGCATAATCACCCAGTCCTCAGTGTTCACTTCCACCTGTATTCCCTCAGCTGCTGCTGGTGTCGTGGGCTCACACCCCTGGTCAGACTCACTCTGAGGCGAGAGGTGAAGCTGTCCTCTTTTCCTCGGGGTCTGGCTCACTTGTTGTGACAGGCGGTCGCTCTCCGTCTGCGGGAGGCATTCGCAAAATCTCCGCGGCTGAAGGTGGTGAATTAGGACTGGGGTCTGACTGTGTTCCTGATCAGGGACAGACGCTCTTCAGACACTTGATGATGGCCTCCCTCCAGTCAAGTCCTGAGGTATCTGGGAGGTCTACTGGGTGGTGGTAGTTTGCCCTGTTCCAGAACAATGACTTCAGGATCTCGTTGTCGTAAGGACAGGTGATGGCGAGACGACAAAAGTCAACTAAAAAGTCTAAAAAACGAAGGATGGAAGTGATGTCTCGCGCTTATACTTCAATGAATGCGAGACATCCCTTCTGTTGTCAGAGCGCGATCAGACCTCACTAACCGAGTGCTGAACGCAGTTGGACATAGTGGTGTTTTAGTGGTAAAAAATTATATAAATACTGTTCGGTTTCTCGCACAAACCGATCGTTTCGTGTCTTAAGACATCAATGTGTCATCACGAGCCGCAGGCTTTAATTTGGATTTATCTGTGCATGTTTATTTTTACTCTTATGGACGAAGTTCCCATTGACATGCATTATAAGACTGACAGACCGCAACGGTTGGAGTTAAAAATCATCATTTGTGTTCTACTGAAGAAACAAAGTCACCTACATCTTGGATGCGCTGGGGGTAAGCAGATATACATCAAATTTTCATTTTTGGGTGAACTATCCCTTTAATTGACACCATTATTACAATTTTAAGGACAATAATCAATAATAATAATATCGCAGCCTTATTGCAATGAGTTCTTTTTTTTTTTAAATTTATAATTTATATAGGCCTACTTTTATGTAGATGATTTAAATTGATTTTAATATTATGCAAATATTTTCTCTTAATGGAAAAGCTCATTTCTGACCCTAATGTAGGCCTATATACTGTATTTATTTATTATATTTACTAGGTATAGTGGTTCTAAATCTGCAGCAGTT
This sequence comes from Anabarilius grahami, assembly GCA_003731715.1. Classification (NCBI taxonomy): domain Eukaryota; kingdom Metazoa; phylum Chordata; class Actinopteri; order Cypriniformes; family Xenocyprididae; genus Anabarilius; species Anabarilius grahami. The sequence continues at coordinate 213,517 of RJVU01048836.1, read as the reverse complement.
TTACTCACATTAGAAATACATGTAAAGATAGTGAATGTTTAAACGGTTTTGAACTTTAGACTGAATGTTGTAAAGTGGAGTTAGAGATAAGACAGATCGTGTCTCAAAGAACCTATTGTAAATAATCTCCTGTCTCCTACAATGTCTGTGTAATATTTAATCTAGTGCAATAATAACCCATAGAAAGTGTTCACATATACGAATTACTCGATAAATATGAAAAATGTTTATTTCATCTGGCTTGTGTGGAATATATAAGCCATAAAACTGAATGAAATCCAAATGTGTTTGTCGTGTTCTTACCAGAAGTCTCTATGAGGAGATTCAGCAGTAAAGTGATAATAATCAACAACATTCCTGTGAAAATACAGACAGACTCAAATAAAACAAACTCTGAGGGATTTTTCCAGAAACACACGAATAATATGAGAGATATAATAAATCAGGCTGTCATATTCAATAAGGAAACAGAAACTCACCGGAGACAAAGACTCGTCCGTTAAATCACAGAGCTGTTAGTTATGAAGAATATAAGCTGTTAGACACATTCAACACAGTTTAACCTATTCCAACCCATGCTACAAAATACCATTCAAAATAAGACCTTAGGAATGCTTAAATATCATTAATAAAAACAGACCAAATTCAGTGAGAATCAAACGTATTCCTGAGTATCCTCCTGTTTACTTTCACTTTAACGTCAGTTTAATGACCTTCAATAAAACACACAGACGTCATCAGAACATACAGTATGTGTGCGACTGAATCTGAAATTCACACAGATTTAATATTTTTTCTGTTGGATTCAGAAAGAAGAGTGTGTATCTACTGTTGGACTGTAAGATAAATTAGTTTTCTGTCTGTTTTAAATCTGTCTGTTGAGATGCTACACAGAAGTCACGGTTCAGTACGATTTCAGTACAATAGGAAAAATGGTCACATTTTAGATTAGGGTCCAACTCTCACTATTAACTATTACGTATGACTTTTGACTCAGTAAACTCATAATTACTGCTTATTAATAGTTAGTAAGGTAGTTGTTAAGTTTAGGTATTGAGTAGGATTATGGGATGTGGAATATGGTTATGCAGAAAAGGCATTAATATCTGCTTAATAAGAACTAATAAACAGTCAATATCCTAGTAATATGCATGATAATAAACAACTAGTTCATAGTGAGAATTGGACCCTAAATTAAAGTGTAACCAGACAAAGGAACAAATCCATAATGCAAGGATTGTGACCAAATACCTTTTGTTTTTTATCAGCCCTGCAAAAACAATTTGACATATTCAAGAGTGTGTTCTGTTCACTGCTTAGTGCTTCATACACTATAGGAGGCTGTACTGTACTAACTAGACAAGCACATGCATTTTACAGTATATAGGCTAGTAAATTCACTTTATACAGATTATATCACACAAACACACATATGCATGTATAAATACAGTTTATGTATATATAGTCTTGTCTTTCTTTTATATATCACAGTGGCATTGTACTGTAATTTGTTCACAGACCAACAGTAAAAGATGGACTCTGAATCCTATCCAGTCTCTTGCAATCAATATCCCATATACTTTAATGTGTCATTTTGTACTGTTGAAATGTATATATGCCATTCAGATAAAGTGCAGTCTTGTGTATTTTCAGTCATTGTCATCAAAATCATAATAATAGTTTATAACTGAGATGATATTTAATTTTTTTTTTTACATTTATAACTGAAGTGATTAAATATATGCATCTATAACTGAGATGATGATATACCTGCATGTTTCCTCAGTTCTTTTATGTTTACGTCTCTCACGACTGAAATTAAAAACAAATATATTTGAGGTTTTAGTGAAGGAAAAATATGCGAAGTGAATGCGAAGTGAAGTGACATGTGGCCAAGTATGGTGACCCATACTCGGAATTTGTGCTCTGCATTTAACCCATCCAAGTGCACACACACAGCAGTGAACACACACACCGTGAATACACACCCGGAGCAGTGGGCAGCCATTGCTGCGGCGCCCGGGGAGCAATTGGGGGTACGGTGCCTTGCTCAAGGGTCTCACCTCAGTCGTGGTATTGAGGGTGGGGAGAGCACTGGACATTCACTCCCCTCACCGACAATCCCTGCCGGACCTGAGACTCGAACCCCTGACCTTTGGGTTACAAGTCCGACTCTCTATCCATTAGGCCACGACTGCCCCCAGTATGAACAACCATTTTCAGTGTAATTCTGTTGTGTTTTCTTTAAACGTGCTACAAACGGATCATCAAATCAGGGGCCATGAAGGGAGTCTTAGATGTACAAACCCGATTCCAAAAAAGTTGGGACACTGTACAAATTGTGAATAAAAAAGGAATAATTTACAAATCTCATAAACTTATATTTTATTCACAATAGAATATAGATAACATATCAAATGTTGAAAGTGAGACATTTTGAAATGTCATGCCAAATATTGGCTCATTTTAGATTTCATGAGAGCTACACATTCCAAAAAAGTTGGAACAGGTAGCAATAAGAGGCCGGAAAAGTTAAATGTACATATAAGGAACAGCTGGAGGACCAATTTGCAACATATTAGGTCATTTGGCAACATGATTGGGTATAAAAAGAGCCTCTCAGAGTGGCAGTGTCTCTCAGAAGTCAAGATGGGCAGAGGATCACCAATTCCCCCAATGCTGCGGCGAAAAATAGTGGAGCAATATCAGAAAGGAGTTTCTCAGAGAAAAATTGCAAAGAGTTTGAAGTTATCATCATCTACAGTGCATAATATCATCCAAAGATTCAGAGAATCTGGAACAATCTCTGTGCGTAAGGGTCAAGGCCGGAAAACCATACTGGATGCCCGTGATCTTCGGGCCCTTAGACGGCACTGCATCACATACAGGAATGCTACTGTAATGGAAATCACAACATGGGCTCAGGAATACTTCCAGAAAACATTGTCGGTGAACACAATCCACCGTGCCATTCGCCGTTGCCGGCTAAAACTCTATAGGTCAAAAAAGAAGCCATATCTAAACATGATCCAGAAGCGCAGGCGTTTTCTCTGGGCCAAGGCTCATTTAAAATGGACTGTGGCAAAGTGGAAAACTGTTCTGTGGTCAGACGAATCAAAATTTGAAGTTCTTTTTGGAAAACTGGGACGCCATGTCATCCGGACTAAAGAGGACAAGGACAACCCAAGTTGTTATCAGCGCTCAGTTCAGAAGCCTGCATCTCTGATGGTATGGGGTTGCATGAGTGCGTGTGGCATGGGCAGCTTACACATCTGGAAAGGCACCATCAATGCTGAAAGGTATATCCAAGTTCTAGAACAACATATGCTCCCATCCAGACGTCGTCTCTTTCAGGGAAGACCTTGCATTTTCCAACATGACAATGCCAGACCACATACTGCATCAATTACAACATCATGGCTGCGTAGAAGAAGGATCCGGATACTGAAATGGCCAGCCTGCAGTCCAGATCTTTCACCCATAGAAAACATTTGGCGCATCATAAAGAGGAAGATGCGACAAAGAAGACCTAAGACAGTTGAGCAACTAGAAGCCTGTATTAGACAAGAATGGGACAACATTCCTATTCCTAAACTTGAGCAACCTGTCTCCTCAGTCCCCAGACGTTTGCAGACTGTTATAAAAAGAAGAGAGGATGCCACACAGTGGTAAACATGGCCTTGTCCCAATTTTTTTGAGATGTGTTGATGTCATGAAATTTAAAATCAACTTATTTTCCCCTAAAATGATACATGTTCTCAGTTTAAACATTTGATATGTCGTCTGTGTTGTATTCTGAATAAAATATTGAAATTTGAAACTTCCACATCATTGCATTCTGTTTTTATTCACAATTTGTACAGTGTCCCAACTTTTTTGGAATCGGGTTTGTAAATATTTTAAAAAGTATATAACTTCCTATACTATCTTTGAATGATTCGTGTGATAACCTTCAGTTGATTTAGTTGAGTGTAAACCTTCATAAGACGAATGTGAATCTTTCTCTGTTGATTTGATGAACCCATGAATGTAAAAGGTTCCTCTGGAAATGAGGTCAGCAGTTGTTATGCTTATTAAAATGCTTAATGTTTGAAGATATTAATGAAAGTTAGTGTATCGTGTAACTAAGACAATCTAGTACATATTAAATCACACTTAATAAATATATTTCTCTCTCTCTCTTTTTTGTCATTCCATCAGAACAGGTAAGGTTGTGTCTATAGGAGGTTCCTCTGGTTCTCTGGCCACACCCACATGTTTCCTGTTTTAATCTGGGCACCTTTAGCCACATAATCACCTTTAAGATCTTCAGACGCAGAGAGAAGGAGGTCGAGCTGCTGGAGGAGCTCGTGTCTGCTCAGGGTAAGAGTCAACACTTCTGTCGTTTCACAGTAAACAGAGCTCTGCTTTGGGTTTCATAGACATGAACATGCTCAGAGTGGTTATAGTTCACGAACGTCTCTTTTTGGAGAAACACTCTGAAAGAGAGTTATACACTGCTTTTTTAGTATTTTTGTTTTGTTTCCAGTCTAAATATAAAAATTCTTAAATCCAGATGCTTTTACTAGACAAGTACAATGACGTAAGATATATTTTCTTGTTTTCTGGGAGAAAAGTCAAAATGAAGTGAGATTTTTCCTTAAAACAAGCTAAATTATCTGGGGTAAGAAAAATAATCTTGTTTCTTGTTTCTGTCTCCCATTGGCAGATAATTTTGCTTGTTTTAAGCAAAAACTCACTTCATTTAGATTTTTTCCCCAGAAAACAAGAAAAAATATCTTATGTAATTTTACTAATCTAGTAAAAGCATCTGGATTTATGAATTTTTAGATATTTAGACTGGAAACAAGACAAAAATACTATGTAAGAAAAGCACTTTTTTGCACTGTAGAAGTGCAAATGTACATAACTAAACCTTTTTTATTTTATACAAAATATATATTTGACAAAATTATTTGGAGTCTAAATTGCTATAAAATCAAAGCCATACGTATAACCAATGTATGTTCCAAATTTGAAGTTGAAATCCCACAAATCGAGCCGCTAAAAGGTTTTAAAGTTCTGTTTCTGTGGTAATGCAATGTCCGATTTCAAAAGAGTTTTCACAGGATGAATCTTGAGTGTTTCAGCTTTTGAATGATGCTGAATTATGTGATGGGAATAAAAGGCAATAAAAAGTGTCCTGCACATTGACAGTTAAATACGGTTCATTTTCAGAGACTGAAACATAAAATGGAAGTACTTTAATAAAACACTCTTGATTAATACTCATAAAGTGTGTTTGTGAATATATCAGAGTAAGTTATTCATGGCACACTTTACAGCTCATGCTTTTCTAAAGAGAATCACATAAACGTCACACTCACCCATAACAGAAATATGCTCTAAGAACGTTTTAAGTTATGAAAATGTTATTTCTGAATGTTCTCAGAACATTTTGCAGACATTATGAGTAGTAATGTTTAAAAAACATTAGATGAACAGCCAACTAAAATGTTTCAGAAAAACGTTCCACGAACGATGTATGAACAATGTTTTGATAATGTAATTAAAGGCTAGATAACTTTGAACAAACATTCTATTAACGTTACTTTGAGAGAACCGGTCACACTTTAGTTTAGGGTCCAGTTCTCACTATTAACTAAGACTTTTGCCTCAATAAACTCCTAATTTACTGCTTATTAACAGTTAGTAAGGTAGTTGTTAAGTTTAGGCATTGGGTATGGGATGTACAATATGATCATGCAGAATAAAGCATTAATATCTGCTTGATAAGTACTAATAAACAGCCAATATATCATAGTAATATGCATGATAATAAGCAGCTAGTTAATAGTGAGAATTGGACCCTAAACTAAAGTGTGACCAGAACATTCTCGGTCAGCTATATATATATATATACACTCACAGCACTGATTGTGTCTCTTATTGACAGCTACAGGATGGCTCAGAAAGAAGAGAGAGCGCCCTCTACCGACAGGTACAGGAACATGATCATTGATATTGGGAATGACATGAACTCTGTTGTTAAACCACAAAAACAGACAAGAATAATCCCAGATTTACAGCACGTCCAAACCAGACTTGATGCATTAAAGATTTATTCTTTTTATTATTAATAATAGTTTTTAGTCAGTGTTACATGAAATAGAAATGTCCTTTTTCACAGTTTCTGAGTTTCTCACACATCTGCATTTTCTTCTGATAATCCAGCCAATCAGCTGAAGGCTCCACCCCCAAAACAGCCCTCCGAAAGTCGGTGTCCATCGACGCCAACAAAAAGAAGAAAGGCAAGAAATCGAACGAGGACGCCATGAACAAGGTGTACACCAACCTGCTGAGCAGCGTGTTCGGACAGGTATCTCGAGAGAGAATCAGTCCTGATGTTGTGTTCAGAACTTCAAACATTAATGTTAACAAAATAAAAACATTTTCTACTGGTTGTGTGAACGCTAAAGAAACATTCATTTGTATCATTCTTCAAACATTATGTGAACGTTACTTTTGAATGTTCTCTGAACGTTCTGAAAACACATTTAGCATGTTCAGTGCTGTGGGATTTTGCACAGATATGAGAAGCTGCTCATCATGAGCACAGAGCGTGTGTGTTTGAGCGGATTGACTTGTGCTGTGTGTGTTCAGGGTCAGAGCGTCATGTGTGTGTCGCACGTCTCCTAAACACGTTATCTCTGTGTAATCCCACTCAGACGCTCGTAATAATAGCCCATGACGGGGTTCAGTGTCACTCTTCATTTACTCTAACGAGCTTTAACGAGGATTAGTGAAGGACGGACACGAGAGGAAAGTTTGATTCATGACTTCACTCAGGCACACACACACACACACACATGTCTCTTTTACTATCCATTATGAACTCGGTGTGTTCATTCTTATAATTGCAACTTTATATGCTGCAGTCTTGAATTGCATGAATACATTTAGCAGATGCTTTTATCTGAAGTGCGAGTTTCGCCTCTCTGAGCTCATGGACTGCTTTCTCTAAGGCCGCCTCTGCTCTGCACACAAGGGCAGTGCTTCAAGTTTATCAGGCCGAGCTTCTCTAGAACATGGACGAGTCTGGACCTGACCGCGAACCAGGCCCTGCGCTGCCAAAGCCACTGCCCACACGCCATGCTCGTAGCTCAGTCTGACTGAGATTAAGGGGAAGCAGTTCTGATGCTTCAGGACGTCGGAGGAAAGGATTAAGTCCCGTCGAGGCCGGATCACCCTCAAACCCTCGGATCTGGGTCTGCTCCATCAGTCTGCGCACCCAAACCCCTTCTCGCTGTTATAGCGAACCAAACTAAATTTTTACATTCTCAAGGAAAGAGCATTCCTCCTCCTCTCAGTGCTGTAACAGGTGCCGTTCTCCCGCTTCAATGCATGACGCAACCTGCAGCACTTCAAACATTTGCCATTCGACTCCATCCCTGGAGTGTCGAGCTGGATTTTGGGGATCATAGAACTCACAGACCACCTCGCTTCATGGGTGTCATTCACACTTCGGTCTCCGAAGACAGTTCTCTTGTCCTCAGAGCCGAAGTTCAGTCTCTGCTGGAAAAAGGCGCTGTGGAGAGAGTTCTCACGGAAGCTTTTATAGCCGCTACTTCCTCGATCTGAGACGTCTGAATCACGCCCTCATGCGACGGCCTTTCAGGACGTTGACTATGAAATGAATCCTCGTGCAAATCCGCCCCGGGATTGGTTTCGATCAGTGGATCTAACAGACACTCACTTCATATCCAGATAGCCCCCATTACAAACCGATCTTGAGATTCACGTTTGAAGGTGTGGCGTACCAATATACAGTCCTTCCATTCAGACTCTCCGTGTACTTCTGAGGCGTGTAGACACGGCTCTCTCCCTCTGAGACAGATGAGAATCCACATACTCAACTACCTCGATGCTTAACTGCTGATAGCCCAGCTATGCGCCCACAGATCCCTCTCCTCGGTTATCTGGAGAACCTCCAGCTCCAACCGTGATCTGAGCCTCTCTTTATACAGCTGATCGAAGGGCTCTCGAATCGAACGTCCCCTCGCTGTCGACTCGAAGAGCGGCTTCAGTTCTGCGCTTGTAGCACGGCGCTATTGGATTGAGTTCCTCATAAGAGTCAGCAAAACTGACGCAATGCGAGTGAACCGTTATCTCAGGGAACCAGGGTTATGTGGGGAATCGTAAACGTTTTTTGAAAAATTGTATTTAAATCTCATATAAACGAATTTAACATAAAACGGCTCATTTTTTTTAATCACTAGGACACATTTCTCAATACTTAGTTCACTTTTTCAAAACTGTGATCACAGCATCAGTCTGTGGATCATTTATCATCACTTTGGCGCAAAATACATTCAGTGACGACATCTTTCAATTTCCATCAGTTCTTTTCTCTCTCAGACACAAACACCACCAAAACTTTACATAATATGCAGGCCAATCTTTTCAAAACTGCACTCTAAAAAATGTTTGGTTAAAAACAACCCAAGTTGGGTTGAAAATGGACAAACCCAGCGATTGGGTTGTTTTAACCCAGTGGCTGGGTTAAATGTTTGCCCAACCTGCTGGGTAGTTTTATTTAACCCAAATATTGTTAAAAAATTACTGTATTTCTTGCTTAAAAGGAACCCAAAATATGTTGGAAATTAACATTTATTAATATGTTTAATAAACAAACAATAAACATTTATTAAATTGCTTATTAATAAATGCTCGTCTTTTTGATTATTATTGTTGCCTCTAGTAATTATGAGTCTGATTTTTAATTTCCAACCTATTTTGGGTTCATTTTAAGCCAGACATATAGTCATTTGTAAACAATTGTTGGGTTAAATAAAACTACCCAGCAGGTTGGGCAAACATTTAACCCAACTGCTGGGTCAAAACAACCCAATCGCTGGGTTTGTCCATTTTCAACCCAACTTGGGTTGTTTTTAACCCAGCATTTTTTAGAGTGTGTTCAAAATCTAGCATAATACAAAACTGAATAGGACAGATATTTGCAACATTTCTACAGTAACACCATATTGAAATATATTCAGAATCTAAAAAATCAAATACTATCAAAACAATTAGATTTATCTGAACACCAGCACAGATATTCATCTCACAGTTTCATTATCATCTGTACAAAAGGGGAAAGTTAGGAATAATTTTGCACAGTAATGTAAACATGGATCATGTAACAGTGAATTATAAGCATTCTTGTTCTGTAAAAACATTTTACAAAATGCTCCTGTTAGTGTTTATGAGTGATAAAGTGTGTTTGTTGGGTGAAAGCTCTGGAAGAATGAGTTGATTTGAGACTGAACAAAGTGTTTTGGTAGTTTTACTGCATTTTGAATGTGAAATGAACTGCTGTGAAGCTGAAAGTTAGGAGAATTTTGAGAAAGTATTGAGAAATGTGTGCTAATGATACTGTGTCCCGTAACTGAACCAAACTGGGTAAAAATGGACAATGAAAAACTAAACAGGAAACTTTTTCCCAAGATTTAGAATTTGTTTAATAACTTAATTNGTAATGTAAACATGGATCATGTAACAGTGAATTATAAGCATTCTTGTTCTGTAAAAACATTTTACAAAATGCTCCTGTTAGTGTTTATGAGTGATAAAGTGTGTTTGTTGGGTGAAAGTTCTAGAAGAATGAGTTGATTTGAGACTGAATGAAGTGTTTTGGTAGTTTTACTGCATTTTGAATGTGAAATGAACTGCTGTGAAGCTGAAAGTTGGTTTGGAGAATTATAGAGAAAGTTTTGAGAAAGGTGTGCTAGAGACATAACTGAATCAAACTGGGTAAAAATGCACAATGATAAACTAAATAGGAAACATTTTCCCCAAGATTGTTTATTAATTTAATTTGCAAATGTATTAATGAATAATGTGAATTACAACATGTGAAGATTAAAAATGTAAATGAAAAACAACAAATATAGAAAAAAATAAAAACTATCTAATGCTCCTGTTAGTGTTTATGAGTGATAAAGTGTGTTTGTTGGGTGAAAGCTCTGGAAGAATGAGTTGATTTGAGACTGAACGAAGTGTTTTGGTAGTTTTACTGCATTTTGAATGTGAAATGAACTGCTGTGGAGCTGAAAGTTAGGAGAATTTTGAGAAAGTATTGAGAAATGTGTGCTAATGATACTGTGTCCCGTAACTGAACCGAACTGGGTAAAAATGGACAATGAAAAACTAAACAGGAAACTTTTTCCCAAGATTTAGAATTTGTTTAATAACTTAATTAGCAAATGATTCATTATTAAATTTTAATAATGAATAATTTGCCAATTACAACATGAAAAACAACAAATATAGAAAAAACTAAAACTTTTTCAGGAGATTATGTAAACACGTTTTTAATTTGCACGTATAATAATTTGCAACGTGATGATGTAGTAGCTCATCATCATCTCAGTAAATTCTGTAGAGGTTCAGCGGACACGACCGTGTGAACACAGATTCACACCCAGATGAAGATCAGTCATTCTTATAATAAATCAGAGGACAGTTTGAATATGACAGAGAAACATTAAAGGAAACAGTGACGAGAGTCTTCTTTGACCCAGAACACGCCATGGAAACTTTAATCCCACTGCGTCCTGACTGACACTTTCCTCCGTCAGCGGAACAAATCACTGTTATTTTAGTGCTTTAATGTACTATTATAGTATTTAGAATGAGCTTTTATTGTTATATTTTTTTTCATTTTAATTTTTCTTAATTTTATTCATAATTTAATTATTTTAATTATTATTTTTTATTTCAGTTTTAGTTTTTATTTAATTCCATCTAGTAATTTTAATGCTTCAACTTACACTTATTTCAGCTGTTGCCAATACATTTCTAATTTTCATCAGCTTTTTTCATCTAGTATTGATATTGCATTTAATTTCAGCTTTATTTCAATTAATAAACATGAATATATATTATAAATGTGCAAAAGAAAAAGCAATGAGGCTGTAACTGTAACACAAGCATTGTTTTCGATGTCTGACGTGATCCGTCTGTGTCTGTCTTCCGTCAGGAGAGAGAACTGTCTCAGCCGGAGCTGGATGGTGAGTATCAGAACATCACATCGCAGATCTAAACAACACAACAGCGTGACACGAGTGCTGGTTTTCCAGAGCTGTCCGAGGCGTTTAAGGAGTTCGACTACGATCAGGACGGCTATCTGAACTACAAGGATCTGGCCGAGTGCATGAGGACGATGGGATACATGCCCACAGAGATGGAGCTGCTGGAGATCATCCAACAGATCAAGATGAGGCGTGAGTTTGAGCCTGAACGTGTGTGTGTGTGTGTGTATGGTCTGGTGTGTTCACATGGTGTGTGTGTGTGTGTGTTCAGTCGGCGGTCTGATGGATTTCGATGACTTCTGTGAGTTAATGGGCCCCAGGATGATGGTGGAGACGGCGGATATGCTCGGCCTCAAAGAGATCAAGAGCTCCTTCTGTCAGGTCAGACATTCACATCTGTCCTGTTATTGCGCATATATATTAAATAACGGGTGTAATATACACTACAGTTCAAAAGTTTGGGGTCAGTAAGAAATTCATACATTTTTATTTCATCAAGAACACATTAAATTGATCAAAAGTGACAGTAGAGACTTTTATAATGTTACAATTGTTTCAAATAAATGCTGTTCTTTTGAACTTTCTATTCAGCAATGAATCCTGAAACATAAAATGTACTAAAATACTGTTTCTTGATCATCAAATCATCACATTAGAATGATTTCTGAAGGATCATGTGACACTGAAGACTGGAGTAATGATGCTGAAAATTCAGCTTTGATCACAGGAATAAATTACACTTTACTGTATATTCACACAGAAACACAATATACACGTTACACAAATTAGTTTTTGATTGAATTTATTTAAACTATTTTAGTTTGAGCACTGAATGAATTGTCTGTCTGTGGTCAGTTCGACACTGATGGAGACGGGAAGATCACTATGGATGAGATGAAGGAGGCCGTGAAGACTCTGTTAGGAGAGAAACTCAAGAAGGGAGAACTGGAGGAGATCCTGAAGGAGCTGGACCTCAACGGAGACGGAACCGTGGACTTCGATGGTGAGGAGATCAACATCACACACACACACACACACACACACACTCATGCTGTTGAACATGATGTTCTCCTCTGTTCCTCCAGAGTTTGTGATGATGCTGTCGATACGATGACGCCGTCGGCAGCGGACGATACAGGTTCAGACACACACAAACACAAACATCAGGGATTTTTAAAAGTGTGATTTAAAAAGTGGCTTGAAAAACACATTCATACTATCATAAAAGCTCATCATGGTTATTTCTGTAATGAAAACACATTTCTCTGATTTCATGGATAGATGAGTGACTAATAACTATAACTGTTTAAATATATAAACTCTGAAGATGAGAAATCGCCAAGTAATTTCTGTAAAAGGAATGATATTCATTAGGGAAAAGTGTTCTGGAAAACCATAAAAATATTTTTTTTATATTTTCTAAATGACTAGTTCTGTATATGTCTCTGAAGCAGACGTGTGTGTTTGTATAGAGATGTTTTTATGCATAGTGTCAAAATATGTATTTTTTCAGTTTTGTTAATAAACAGTAAAACTCTGATAAAAAGTCTGGATTTATGTTTATATAAACTTTATAAAAACACTCTTTCTGTGGACATGAATTTATTTTAAATGAGAGAGACAGCTGAAAGCTGAAGACACGGAGAAATCACACACTCTAAAAAATGCTGGGTTAAAAACAACCCAAGTTGGGTTGAAAATGGACAAACCCAGCGAATGGGTTGTTTTGACCCAGCAGTTGGGTTAAATGTTTGCCCAACCTGCTGGGTAGTTTTATTTAACCCAACAATTGTTTACAAATTACTATATGTCTGGCTTAAAATGAACCCAAAATAGGTTGGAAATTAAAAATCAGACTCATAATTACTAGAGGCAACAATAATAATCAAAAAGATGAGCATTTATTAATAAGCAATTTAATAAATGTTTATTGTTTAAATATTATTCAAAAAAAGTATTAATAAATGTTTGTTTATTAAACATATTAATAAATGTTAATTTCCAACATATTTTGGGTTCATTTTAAGCAAGAAATACAGTAATTTTTAAACAATATTTGGGTTAAATAAAACTACCCAGCAGGTTGGGCAAACATTTAACCCAGCCGCTGGGTTAAAACAACCCAATCGCTGGGTTTGTCCATTTTCAACCCAACTTGGGTTGTTTTTAACCCAGCATTTTTTAGAGTACAGCTATATTCTGTCAAGGTTCTCTGAACGTTCTTCAAGTAACGTTAATAGAACGTTTGTTCAGCGTTATCTGGTCTTTAATAATGTTCTCAAAACATTTGCACAAAAATATTATTTACACGTCATTCATGGAAGGTCTTTTGAGTTGGACGTTCATCTAATGTTTTTTAAACGCTACTTGTTTCAGAACGTTCAGAAGTAACGTTCACATAATGTTTGAAGAATGATACAATAACAGAATGTTCTCTTAACGTTCACAAAACCAAGAGAAATAACATTTTTAGAACATTTAAAAATACTGGAACGTTTAGAACGTTCAAAGAACATTCAGAAATGATATAATTATAACTCCTAGAACATATTTTTGTCAGCTGGAATGATCAGATCATCACTTTGTAAAATCCTTTCGTTGTTTCTTGTTGTTCTGATTCATTCATGCAGTAAGAGTCAAAGAGACGGCGTAATGGAAAGAGTCTTAATAAAGCTGTTGACCTGTACCAGGAAACACAGCAGGGACGGGTCAGATCCAGCTGAACTGACAGATCAACCTGACCAATGAAACTGTGTAACTGGATGAACCAAACACTGTTTACTGCAGTTTTATAATAAGAGCTCTGGACTTCCTGACATACTACTGGATCAGTAACTCATCATAGTTATAATCAGCAAGTTAAAAGTGTGATTTGTTCATCTAGTATGGCTCTACAGCAGGAAGAGGCCTGATGGGGGCGCTACAGCGCTCAAAGGTACGAGATCACAGGTGTTTGACGCATGCGCAGTTTTGAGAAATCTCTCGCCACGAGTTACAACCCATTTAGAGATCTTTGTGTTCTTTCACGCTAGAGTTGAACATATGAGGGTACTATCTAACCTCTTCACACAATCTCTCGTCTATATAGGCCTCGCCCAAGAGGCGAAACTCTGATGCTTTTTGGGTAACAGCCACTAGGAGGCGCACCTCCAGTAAATGTTGTATTGTTGAATCCAACCATTACACATCTGAGGTGACGTAGATAGCCTACTTTATTGAGTAGTATGCAACTTTACTTACTATTAATAGTAAATTAATAATTAATAAAGTTATCATCATGTTTGTAGCGTGATCCAGAGGATTAAAACGTACAATATATATTTCTAGTGGAGTAATAATAGTAAATTACATCACTAGGTCTGAAATATATAGAACATGAAGCATTGCTGTGCCTGTTATCCCATAATTCCCACTTTTGGACACAGTGTTTTTGTTTACATGGTCTTGCTTTAATATTAGACATCACTGACACTGTTATTCTGTTATTTATTCTCCAACATTCCCAATTTTTCTGATGCATGTCCTTAATTTAATATCATATGTTGGTATTAATTCAGTGTTTATAATGCTAATACTAGATCTTTTAAAGAATTTAACCCAAACTGACTGGGTTTCTAGAGAGCAAAGGTTTTGTGAAAAAGTGTTAGACTTAAACACAAAGTGTGTAAAATAAACTGTTAGAAAGATTTGATGATCACTAGTGATGGTATTTTATTCTGTGGTGTCATCATTCAGGTTGGATTTCAGCTTTAATGTACTTTTTTTAACAAAGCAGCTGATAATGCCATAGAAACTAGTGGACTGACGACTCGATTTCACCCCAAAATGGCTGCCAAAATGTTCGAAGTGGGCGGAGCCACTTTTACTAAAATGGCTATAGTTGCGTCCCAAACGACGCACTACACTATGCACTTATGCACTATTTACTCATCCATGTAGTGTGTGAATTGTAAAAGGTTATTTTGTCACTTAACATCGGAGTCTGACAGCCCCTCCCCCTCCAATACGTAATTAAAGCTGCGAAAGTGTCCAACATTCCACACTCCGTTTTTTCCGTTATTTTATTGCATCATCCGGGTATTTAAAGTGTACTTTTTCTTTTTGGAATTTTCAGTGTAAACGCACCACTCGCACTATTTATACTTAAAAACGTCATAGAATAGTGCATAAGTACGCGAATTGGGCCACACTTAGGGCTGGGCGATATATCGCATGCGATTGTCACGCGCATTTCGTCGGTAAAGCCGGTTCCCTGATTACCGCTAAATCGCCATCACCTGCTTTCAAATGGAGCGGCATATAATAGACAGAGCCGTAGTTCACTGACAAGCTACGCAATATCACGTTCATTATCGAAGGCGATTCATCTGCGATATAAACGTGATATTGCGTGGCTTGTCAGTGATTTACGGTTCTATCTATTAAATGCCGCTCCATTTGAAAGCAGGTGATGGCGATTTAGTGGTAATCAGGGAACCAGCTTTACTGATGAAATGCGCGTGACAATCGCATGCGATATATCGCCCAGCCCTAGCCACTCTGTATAACTCGTGAGCGGAATGAGATATCTTCACTACACTCAGCACACCTGTGTAAGAGCTCATTCTGTGGGATGCAACAACTGGCCACTTGGTGGTGCTATAATAGGAAAAAAAAAATGAAAATGGCTATAATTACTTCTCCGTTTGTCCGACTGACTTACAGGCATCCATGTGTTTAAAGGCCTTAAATCAGTGGTCTCAAACTGCCGGCCCACGGGCCATTTACGGCCCCCTCTCCCTCTCCACCCGGCCCGCAACTGATCTCAAAAATAAAACATAATCCGGCCCGCTAAATTATTATTATTATTATTATTTTCTAGTTGCTACCTGTCTGATATGCAAAGAAAAAGTCGCAGCTCTAAGGGGCCATTCACATATCGTGTCACATAAGCCGCTTTCTCCTTCTTTCCAAAGCGCTTTCGTTCCCGTGGCATCTGTCGTTGCTGTGCTATGAGCTGCGCTCTCCACGAGGACGTTTCAGCAAAAGAAAAATTTATTTCTAGTCCTTGCATTAGCTCTACTAGATATATTTATGGAGATGAGAAATAAAAACCTGCCCTGTACAGCCATGATCAGCTGTTTGGCTGAGCTTTCGATGTTGTTAAGGAAAGGTCGAAGCTCATCGGTTGGTCCTTGTCACATGACCTGCGATGCACTTGCGGCATTCTGAAAAGTTGAGATGTTTTCATCTCTCCGCGGCATAGGCGCACCTGGAAAAACGAGCGCGCCGCACCGCATGCGCTTCGTGACCGCGTCGCTTCTATTATGAGCGTACTTGCCTAAATTACAGTAAAAGCGTCGATTTAAACCACCGAAACACGTCCAATGCTACCAATAAACGTTACCGATGCTCAAACGGCATCCTGGACAAATGTGTCTCAGCTGTGTGAGCAGAAGCGCTGTCAGGTGTCTGACAAGACATAGAATAGTGTACAAATGTATTCAAGGATTGCATTTGTTCAGTGCAAGATTTTAATGTTATTTAAGCTAAAATAAAGTAAGGGAAAATATTTGCACTAACTGTTAAAAACGAATCCTGTGTGTAACATGCTGTTTACATTTTTTAAGTATGGTATAAGTATAAAAATATTTTAGTAGGCCTAATGAAATTTGAAGTAAATGAGAAATAATGCAAAGGAAAGTAAATGTTGCGTTTTCTTGTGCTTAAATGTTAAAATGGCCCTCCCATGAGGTGTCAATCACAGAAACGGCCCCCAGCCAATTTGAGTTTGAGACCCTGCCTTAGAGATTGAACCCCGATATTTGATGCTCGCAGCTATATTATATTATTATTGCTTCAACATCAACAGAAGTGCAGTCATATCTGAAAAGATTTACAGATTTTCACTTTATTCTCCATCCCACAACATTAAATACAAACACACACATTAGATAGATAGATAGATAGATAGATAGATAGATAGATAGATAGATAGATAGATAGATAGATAGATAGATAGATTTTAGCTTTATGCAAATGCATTTGTTACATCCATCTTATATTTGACATAGATTTTAATCTCCAACATTAAATCAAATCGTTTGCCGTGTGTATTTGATTCATAACACTGAAGTGCTCATGTAGTGTAGTGTCCAGTAGTGTCCAGAGTGGTTTCTGCGGCCTCTGCTGGTGATCCTCTGAAGAATTACACTCGATTTTATCATCAAACATCTGCTGAGAGAAATTAAAGATGTTTCGGTAAAATTATTCTGCGCTTTAATGTTTTTTTCCTATTGTAAAGCGTTAAGTGTGTGTGTGTTTTCAGAAGTTGTGTTGGCGACGTAAACGCGTCATCCGGGTTTTTCCACGCGCAAGCGAGCGCGCGCACTCGGTGACTGTAGAGCCGCGGCGGCGCGCGGAAGGGAAAGTGTTGTTGGTGTGTGTCGTTCATTCTTCACTGCAGCCCGGAAACGTCACAAAACGACGGAGTGTGACCTGAGCGGCAGTGACGCGCGATATGGACGGTAAGTCGACTGATATAACGTCGAGTTTGTTCATCTGAACGGCGGGAACGGGGTGTTGTGGTGTCGCGCGGAAGGGAAAGTCCCGAATGTAAAGTTTTGCTCTCTGTTTCGCCTGAGAGAAACGGGCGATCGGTTCCTCCGCGAGTCTCCGGTGCTTCAGGACGCTTGACGAGGATCCGACACACTAATGATCGCGACGCGGCAACGCGCGTCCACACGACTGTAGTTTTGACGCATTATGGCCTACAGGTGTGTGTTTGCGCGCACACACACACACACACACACACACACACACACACACACACACACACACACACACACACACAGTTGTAAGGACAGATACAGTGAAACATCATTTCCGCCACATCAGAATAAAATAGTGTTTTGGTAAATCATAAAAACTCTAAATGCTGGTGTTTGATCTGGTCAGTGCAGGGGAAGGTAAACATCATCACCTAATTAAAAACATTGCGTCACTGACCTCACAATTAATAGTGAAACTAAACCTGAGACGCCCTCAGTGGGTCATAATATAACATTTTTCTTTTAGGCTATTTGTTTAGTGTAAATACACATGTATTTATTTTGTATATTTTTATTTTATTTTATAACCAGCAAGGATTTTCAATATATTTTTCAATCACTATAGTACTAATATATATATATATAAGGCTATTTTATAGGAATGCACTGAAATGAAAATTCTGGGCTGAAAACCGAAGCTTAAAGGTGGTACAGAGGATCTTTTCGTTGACTGAGTTTTTAAAATGAGCGCATGCGTAAGAACAACCCCCCTCCATTTCAAGGGAACGCCTCCCAAAACTCGTGCAGGAGTATTGGAACACGAGTGTTTACCGCCGGCATTCGCTGTGTTATTAAGCCGGGCACACATTTAACGACTAGCTAAAACATTCTAAGACTGTGCTCAACATACAGCGATTGTTTCCTGCTCCTGAAGCAGATTTATATACTTTCACATGGAATCTGAACACCGACTGTAATCGCAGACTGAACGCAACTGGCTCTGACTGGACGCGTTTGAGCGCGATCAGTCATAAGTATCAATTTACATTCATAATCGGCCTTACAATCATTAAGTGATTCATTATGTCAGACTCACTGCAGGGAACTCATAATCTGCAGTTGTTACTCCTGTCTCCTGACAAAAACATTGCATGCGGCGGCTGTGGAGTGTGGAAAGTTACTGGAGCGCGCAGCCGTGCGTCTCTCACAAGGAACGTCATGGCAGTGATTGACAAGCCAGAGGGCCAATCGTTTACGCGATGATCACTGATGTTTTTAAGGCCCTACCTCGTGCACAGATGATGTATATTAATATTATTCCTTTCAGTGCACCTAATAAATAGTCTTTTATTAGTTAGTAAAGACAGTTTCAAGTAATATTGCAAAAATGTATAAAACAAAACATCCTCTGTACCACCTTTAAACTGAAAATAACATGGGTAAAGTTGGTTTTATATTCGCACATTCGGACATCCGTATTCAATAGTCTTGTCAATCACACCAGACATTCACAAGTAAATATGCCATTAAAACAATACTTGCCTATTTTGATCGACTGTGAAAAATGTTGTAAGTTGACAATCGTTGGTTGTCAATATCATGTCGCTGCTTAAAATTCGCAAACATTAATTTATTGCACATTTATTGGAAAGTCTGAATTTATCAGAAGTCCGAATGTGCAAATATGAAACCAACTTTACCCAAGTCTGAAAATAAAACATAAATTTATAATCAATTAATTCATCAAATGTATTTAATAGTTTTTATATCAAATTTGCATAACACAATTGTTTCTACTTCAGTTTGTTGGTGAAATTAAACATTTAAATGACAATAAACTGTAATAACTTGTTTTCATAACAGATTTTTTTCAAACATGTATGAAGACATCATAAAAATAGAATGAATATACAATCCATCTTCTCTAGAGTTTTTCGAACTAGTTTATGGTGATTGAATGGCTTTTCTGAGGTAAATGTGATGTTAAGTGCCTACAAGCTGATTTATTGACATGTTTCTGCGATTGAAACACTGATTGATTGATTACAGGAGACATGATCGATTTCAGTCAGTTGTTCTGTACCTTCTGATGTTCATTCATGTTTATTTGCTGCTGTAACTAGTAGTAAAGAGGAAGAGATGAACTGAGGCGCACTCACGCTGTATTAAAGAGCGCCAAAACCACATTTGTTTGAATTTTATTATAAAATTGACAGAATTTTAAAGTTGAGACTTTGCTCCATATTTAAAGTGAGAATTATTGGATGACAGGCGAGCTACAAATAACGTTTAGTGAAGTTTTGTTCGCGCATCAACAGAAAACAGCAGTGACTAAGAGATTTTAGATTTAAGGAACCATATCATTACTGATTACGATCGAGAAATTAATATAGTCGATCAAGCGCTAGTGTCACACAGCTGACGTGTTGAACTGTTTATCCACGGTGTGTCACAAAATACACGCTAAACACAGTCAAAACGTGCCATCAGAGAAGCGTTTCCCTCCAAAACCATTTCAGTAGCCGAAATTTCGGTGCATCCCTAATATATTTTACTCTAATTTTTATTAATTGATTTATTTGTTTATTTATTTTAAAGTTCAAAAGCCCCTGGTCTATGGTATATGCTAATTTACATATTTAAATTATGCCCCTTTCACAAGATGTAATATCAGTCTCTGGTGTCTCCAGAATGTGTGTGAAGTTTCAGCTCAAAAAACCCCACAGATCATTTATTATAGCTTGTCAAATTTGCCCCTATTTGGGTGTGAGCAAAAACACACCGTTTTTGTGTGTGTCCCTTTAAATGCAAATGAGCTGCTGCTCCCGCCCCCTTTCCGGAAGAGGGCGGAGCTTTAACAGCTCAACAACAACAAAGCTGGAGAATCTCACGCAGCCAAAATGACGACAGTGTTCAGCCTTACATTGTTCAAACCGGAGTCGACACTGATGGAGAGACTCAGGAAGAAGTTACAACTTTTAGAATGAAACTGGACGTTTCTGAATGGTTAGTGGATAAATGTATGTAGTTGCTGTGGAGTTGATTCAACTCATCCATAGGCTTGGGTATCGAGTATCGAGTATCGATTGGAACCGGGAGTAGCTTTGCGATTTTCCCGGAATCGTTCAAAAGTTTAAATTTCGATTCCTAGTTTCGATTCCTAGTTTCGATTCACAGTCCGCCGACTGGAAGAAGAAACCGCTGAACACCAACGAAGAAGCGTCCATCGGAAGTGTTGGCATAACCGAGCGAGTCGAACATGGATAGCGTGCGTCGGCGGTCCAAAGTGTGGCTTCACTTTTTTTAAACAGAACGAAATCTCGCCAAAATGCAACATTTGCGGCAAGATTGTTTCGTGCATAGGAGGGTGCACGTCGAACATGATAAAGCACCTCCGAGTTCATGACTTCGGTAAAGTTGGTTTTATATTCGCACATTCGGGCATCCGTATTCAATAGCTTTGTTAATCACACTACATTGGACATTCAGTGGACATTCACAAGTAAATATGCCATTAAAACAATACTTGCCTATTTTGATCGACTGTGAAAAATGTTGTAAGTTGACAATCGTTGGTTGTCAATATCATGTCGCTGCTTAAAATTCGCAAACATTAATTTATTGCACATTTATTGGAAAGTCTGAATTTATCAGAAGTCCGAATGTGCGAATATAAAACCAACTTTACCGAAGTGAGTTCATGGAGTAGAAATAAATGTGTGCACAGCAGGAGATACTATCTGTCCAGAACGCTCACGCATCCTGCCTGAGAAGGCAGATATGATCATTTTCCTAAACAAGAACTGTTTCTGATTTTATACTGTACCTGCTGCTAATCTGGACTGGGTTTTACAAGTTGTTTCTTATTGTTTATTTGCTATTCTGCACCAGGTTAGCCCATCAGTGGGAGCACGGTAACATGTTCAAGTACCTGCAGCATCATACACTCATGTGTAAATGTGTTTTCATGGTTTTCAAAAATAAAGCTCTCTTGAGGAAAGTGTACCCCTGTGAAAATATATTCATAATTTATAATATTTATATTCAAGTTCATAGATTTGATATTTAAATTGTAGTTGAAAACAGCCCTGTGAGAAATTCATAGTAAAGTTCATAAAAAGTAAAAATTTCATAGAATTAAAATTGATGGAGAAGGTCAGACTATTTCCTTCAGAAAGACCGTTGGTTAGCTAGCTCATTTAAAATATCCTAAACTTTTTTTGACCCTGCCTCTTAAAAGAATCGGAATCGAGAATCGTTAGGAACCGGAATCGAAACAAGGAATCGGAATCGGAATCGTTCAAATTCAAACGATACCCAACCCTACTCATCCACTAGCATGTGCCGTCATGTTCATCTTTTGTGTTGAATTGACCCTCGTTTGTGAAGCAGTCCGGCGTAAAATGACGGCATGTCAACAACACTCTACTACAACAACTCTTCCTCTTCTCTAAAGCAGCCCAACATGGCCCCGCCCCCTTTGTTCTGTGTTCTCGGGGGCGGAGTTTATGCAAATTTTGGGGTTTGTGATGTCACAAACCCAGGAAGAAGCTCGTTGTAGTCCCTACCAGCCGCTTAAAAAGCGATTTCTTCAAAAGAAAATATCTCCTTTGCATTGAACTTTGAGCGTCGTAACTTTGCAGATGTTGTTTATGATCAAACAGCAACATTACACACTAACTAAAGTTAAAAAAGTCAAATCATAATTAACCACCACTTTAAATAAGCGTGACTGTGTGTGTACAAGCTGTGATATATTTGTAATATAGATGTCATTATGGTTATTATATCACTGGGCCCACAAACACTACATGTGGAAGTACACTAACAAGGTTTAATCTGTGTTTCCACTGTATCTGAGAGTACCTGTCTGTCACATGACCCAACACAGTCCAACAGACACAAATCAATTCTCTCAAAGTCTGTAGGAATTCTGACCTTCTGTACGGTATAGTCTTATCTCATCCATACAGTCTGTGTGTGTTTGAGCGGTTTGCTGTTCTCCTGTCCTCATCCTCACCTCTTCAACATACTCGATTTAATAAAGCTGTCTTTAACCCGACATAGTCAGAACAAAATGGAATAAATTATTAAAGCTTTAGACAAAAACTAAAGTTAACAGCCGTTTTAATAATCCATTTGAAACGTGACCGTGCTTAAACACGGGTCCTGTTGAGATTCATATGTTGCTTAAAAAAATGTGTTTTAACAGAAATCACGGCTACATTTGAACTGCCGAACGATGCTTTTTCTTTTTCCATCATAATAATCATGTGGTTCTGCCAGCAGTGACGTTAACCGGCCTAACCTTGACCCGCTGGCAAGAAAGCGTACAGATGCAGTGATGAACCAGGGCGACATTCGCTTTCCTGCAAATGTGCTGTTTTTATGGGTTAACTAGTTTTAATATGCGTGCATTGCTGTCCTGAAGTCTGGCCTGAATCACTGAAGTCACGCGGTCAGATTTATGATGTTTTATTAGTGTATTCAGTCTGTGAGGTGTGACCCGACACTTTATCAGTCTGAATCCAGACGTGTCAGTGACCTGAAGTAAATGATTCTGATTTCAGCTGATGACCGTTTTCATCATGGTCAGTTCCTGATGTTTTTGTTTCTCTTGTAAAAACGTGACGTTACTGAAGTTAAAGTTTTTATGAACGCCGCTTCATGTTGATTTTAAATGCATTGTCATGGCAGACTGTTTACATGTGGAGTCAGCGATCTGGAGCGCAGACGGGTTAGTCATCATCACTGTACGCTCCAGGGTTAAGTAGGTCAGAGTGTGTTCACTGGATCCCTCCCTTTCTGGATTTTCCTCTTCATCCCTCCCTTTGTCTTACTTTCAGTATTCTCTTTTATTGTCTCATACGGTATAACAACACACTGTAAGAAAAAATCAGGAAACTGTACTTGTAATTTTCTGCCAAGGACGTTTTCCGTTAAAGTGAAATGGAAGAATGAACTGGTGTGACGTCATTTCAAACAAAATCAGACGACATTCATTTGGAGTTTGTTTCTTCTCCGGTTCATTTCTTCTGTTCAGTCCATCGGTCAGACACGAGTACAAACATGAACATACCTTAGAGAGCAATATTCCTTCATATTTAATGTTTTCCCACTAGCTAGGAGAGAAACAATTCTTCTTTTCAGAAAGCAAAATAATCCTCAATTAAACAATCATCAAAATAACAACCTCAATTAAACCAAGGACAAAATGTGATGCCAGATCTGCCATTAGACTGTTTATTGAGACCAGATCTTTCTGAATTAATTCAATCATAGTATTTTAGGCTTGTCGCAATTATTTATTAATCGTCTGATTGTGGTTATTCGATCTAATCACAATTATTTGACATAGCCTCAATAATTGAACCTTCGCCTGGAGTTTGATTGACAAGCAATCTAACCATTCATAATGCCGAATCCGCCATTTTGTCCGACAAAGCAGTCAGGAGTTAGATTAACCTCGGTGGACTTGAACTTGAAAAATGGTGTGTATTTACATCTTTCTGTGTTTGAAACAACATTCCTTCTGATGTTCATTCATGTTTATTTGATGCTATAAATGAACTAGTTGGAAGAGATGATCGGTTCACGAGCCTCTTCAGCTGAGGCGCTGCAGCGATCTGTCACGACACATTAAAGAGACACAAAACGGTTTTTATTGTCTGAATTTCTTTAAAAATGACACAATTTGAAAGCTGGGACTTTGTTTAATATCATAAGTAACCTGCTCTGTCTTGTCTGTCGACGTGTTGTCAGTGTCCTCTTTGCTCTGCGATGTGTTTTTCACTGTGTGTGGCGTGACAGCGCCATGGCTTGTCGGACAAAGCAACAGTAACTAAAGGGGGCGGGTCTTTGCGAAGGGTCAATTGTAACGTTTAAATTACGTTTTGCCATCTAAATAAGGGAAATTATATTTAAATTTTATAATTTTATATTATAAATAATCTAAATGTTATAAATTTTCACAGCATTAAAGTAAATCATATGGGCCTGTTTTTATTATAAATTTTATTTTTTTGTATATTATGATTCCAAATGAAAAATAGGCTTAAATTGTAAATGGCATGAACAAGACAGAAAAAGTCAGTCGCAATGATTTGTAAGAAAATTAATCGTCAGGACAAAATTCATAATTATGACAAGCTTAATAGTAGAGCTGCACGATTGTTAAAAAAAAATCCCAATCTCGTTTCAAACATTCATGCGATTATTATTCCTAAATGATAAATATTCACCTGTGTCTATTAAACCTAAGAAAAAATCACAGCAGAACATTCAGATCTGTGATTGTGCTGCCGCTGATCCAGAGATAACAGTTTTAAGTAAAGATTGTATCGATTACATCGTTATGCCAGTAGGTGGCGACAGGTGACTGTTAAAAAATGTATTTGTCATTGAATCATTCATTCAAAAGATTCATTCAAAAACATTGATTCATCCAGTAATGAAAGAACTGCAGTATTTGTGAGTGAGTCATTGAATCATTCACTCAAATAGTTTTTTTAAATAATTCATTTAGATTAATTAAACGTTTTTGAATCTACTGCAGCAATTAACATTGTGTTATGTTATTATAACATTATTATTTAGCTTTAGTTTATTATTCTTTTTTAATATTATTATTATTATTTATCTTTCACTTTGGCTCTTTCAGGATCGTGGGACAATCACAATCTCTATTTGAAACAAAAAAAGTTGTGATTCTGAATTTATCCAGAATCATATAGCTCTATTGCTACACTTTCATTAAAACCCTAATGTAAACGAAGGTTTATAGCTGGCAATACAAAGTAGCTGTTTCTGTATCACCGCTGCAAAACCAGATTGACCAATCAGAAGACAGAAGCACAGCTGTTTGATGTTCTTCGGCACTATTCTCTCAGATTCATTGTCTCGTTTAAGCATGTTTTTGGCGGGTTTGACCTCTCTCTCTCAAGAGAGTTTGTCTTTTTGTTGTATAAACTGCTTTGTGTCACTAATCTATTGTGTCTTTCGTTTGTTCCTTCAGGACTGTTTCACCAGTGGGGACCGTCCCCGGTGTCCCAAGGTAAGAAAAGTGTTTTTATGTCACGTCACGTACGCTGAGCCTGAGCTTGGGATTTTCTACAGTCACTCTCTCTCACATTCATCAGTTTTAATCATAACTGTGTTTCTCTGAAGGCCCTCCGTATGTGGAGATAATGGAGCAGCCCAAAGCACGAGGAATGCGCTTCCGCTATAAATGCGAGGGCCGATCCGCTGGCAGCATCCCCGGAGAGAAGAGCAACGACACCACAAAAACACACCCCGCCATCAAGGTGAGACACACTGCCTTCACAGAGGAGATCTGCTCCTGAAACTGGTCACCTGACAGCTGTAGTGTTATCACATACATCCGTTTGTTCCGGCTCATGCTGGAATACAGATGCTGATGCACTTTGTGAGTGTGTGCAGTTCCTGATATATGACACCGCATGGATACAGGTCACATGACTCTGCGGCTCTTTTTATAGGTTCACAACTACAGTGGACCCCTGAGAGTGCGGATCTCCTTGGTAACCAAGAACCAGCCGTACAAGCCACACCCACACGAGCTGGTGGGCAAAGACTGCAAACACGGATATTACGAGGCCGATTTACAGGAGCGGCGGATTCACAGGTGAGTGTGTGTGTGTGTGTGAGACAGTGATGGGGAAAGTTACTTTTACAAGTAATGCATTACAATATTGCGTTACTCCCTAATAAAGTTACTAATTGCATTACTTTTGCGTTTCTTTTTTTTCCTCTGGGCTGGGCTTGTTTATTTGTTTTTTAATAGCAATAAAAAAACTTCTGTTTTTGGCAAATGTTAAGGCCCTTTCACACCAAAAGTGAAATGAATAAGCCTCAGGCTGAAGGAAATTCATATTTACTCCTGTACAGTAGATAGCGCCGCTCAAATCTTTCAGCTGTGCGGTCATTCTGGATTAAAGAAGAATGATACAGGAGAAGGAAGTTCAACACTCTTATTTCTAAATCTAATCTAAAGTCATTTTTGTTTATTAGTATGGCTGTATTAGATCATTGAAGGTCAGCAGCAAAGACATTGGTTAATAAAGGGAGATTAAATACATAAAGTGTATTTGTGTAATTTAATATAGTTAATTATTACAGGTTTGCATATAAATCTGACATTGCATTTCACTGTTTTTATTCATTTTTAGGAATATTGAATGTTTTCGTGCAAGTGGGATGAGCAAATGCATGTTCACATTTAGTCTAGAACTACAATAACATCATGCACACACAACACCTCTGACCTTGCGTTACTTATTTGAAAAACTAACTTAGTTATTTTGTTGTAAATTGAAAAAGTAATGCATTACTTTACTGGTTACTTGAAAAAGTAATCTGATTACGTAACTCAAGTTATTTGTAATTAGTTACCCCAACAGAGAGTGTGCGCAGGTGTGTGTGTGTGTTTGTGTGCGAGAGTGTTGTGTGTGTGTTAGTGTGTGCGAGAGTGTGTGTGTGAGAATGTGTGCGAGAGTGCATTTACGAGTGTGATAGTGTGTGTGTGTGTGTGCGAGTGTGTATAGTGAGTGTGTGTGTGTGGGAGTAAGTGTGTTAGTATGCGTATAGTGTGTGTGTGCGAGAGTGAGTGTGTGTGTGCGTCTGTGCGAGAGTGCGTTTGCGAGTGTGTTAGTGTGTGTGTGTGGGTGTGTTTGTGGGAGATTGTCTGTGAGACTGCATGTGTGTGTGTGTAAGAGTGTGTGAGTTTAATCATTTTATAAATCTTTTAGTTTTTGTCAAAACCTGTATTATTTGAACTGTAAAGTAGTTCAAATTGTTTTATGGTTCAGTATGTTATCATTTTTATTTTATTTGTATTCATGTTATTTTGACCTTAAAGTCTTAAAAAGCCTCAGATGTGATGTTCTGAACCCTGCAGATGCCCTGACCAGTGTGTTTATTTTTGGTCAGTTCTAAACTTAGAGTCTGGCACAGTTTGCGCTTCCTGTTTCGGTTCAGAGATGCTTTTCATAGGAAGCTCCATCTCGTGGCTGAAAGGTTTCCGGCAGGTTTTCCAAGCGTCTGTTGCCGCGTCTTTGATCCGTTTGTCATAACGCTCTGCCGACTCATTTCTCTCTTTCAGTTTCCAGAATCTGGGTATTCAGTGCGTAAAGAAGAAGGATGTGGGAGATGCAGTTTCCTGTCGACTGCAAACACAAAACAACCCCTTTAATAGTAAGTGACTGATAAACACTCACGCACAACAGCCCTGTTCCAAAGAAGTCTCTTCTGCTCACCACGGCTGTGTTTATTTGATCAAAAATACAGTAAAAACAGTGAAATATTATTCCAGTGTAAATCAGCTGTTTTCTATGTGAATATACAGTAAAGTGTAATTTATTCCTGTGATGCAAAGCTGAATTTTCAGCATCGTTACTCCAGTCTTCAGTGTCACATGATCCTTCAGAAATCATTCTAATGTGATGAAACATTTCTGATTATTATCAAAGTTGAAAACCCTTGCATGTTTTTTTCCAGTTCCTGAAGCGAAGATCTGGGAGGAGGAGTATGACCTGAACGCGGTGCGTCTGTGTTTCCAGGTGTCCATCACTCTGTCGAGCGGAGAGCTGTTCTCGCTGGAGCCCGTCGTGTCTCAGCCCATCTACGACAACAGTGAGTCGACGCCGCTGAACGCACATGTGAATGTGATGGAGTTAAGCGCTGTGTAAGCATGAGCGTTCTGTTCCTCTGTCTCTCATCATCCTCAGGAGCTCCAAACACCGCCGAGCTCAAGATCTGTCGCGTCAACAGAAACTCAGGCAGCTGCCGTGGAGGAGACGAGATCTTCTTACTGTGTGACAAAGTGCAGAAGGGTGCGTGTTACGCTTAGTCTATGCAACTGTGTCTGCTAATTCAACTAATATTGAGTTTTTACTTTATTTCCACTTTGTTTCGGTTAACAGAAATGTTTGTAATAGTTTTAGTTAACGATAATAACATGTTCGTCTGTCAGATTATTACTCATAAACGGCCCTGTCCAGGTGTCAGTTTATCATGCTAATGCTTTTTCCGTGTTCTTCCCTTCAGAGGACATCGAGGTGCGTTTTTTCCGGGACTCGTGGGAAAGTAAGGGCTCGTTCTCGCAGGCTGATGTTCACCGGCAGGTGGCTATCGTGTTTCGCACGCCGCCGTACCGCGACACCAACCTGACTGAGCCGGTGCGGGTGAAAATGCAGCTCCGCCGGCCGTCCGACCGTGAGGTCAGCGAGCCCATGGACTTCCAGTACCTGCCGGCTGACCCGGGTGAGAGGATTTGTTTGTGCCATTAGCGCTTCATTCTGCACGTTGTGTTTCATATGGAAGCTTGTTTCCGCCACAGAATAAAATATTATAAATATTTACAAAAAAAAAATAAAAAAAATTGCTACTTATCTTACAATTCTGACTTTTTTTTGTTGCAATTTTGCACCAGAAAAAAAGTCAGAATTGCGAGATAAAAAGTTGCTATTACCTTTTTAATTGCGGTTTTATACCTCACACATTTTTTAAAAAAATTTCTTGCAATTCTGGGAAAAAAGTCAGAATTGTGAGAGATAAACTCGCAACTGTGGAGAAAAATTGGTAGAAATGCGAGAAATAAATTTGCAGTTGTGGAAAAAGGTTCGAATTGCGAGAGATAAACTTGCAATTGCGGAAAAAGGTTCAAATTGTGAGAAATAAACTTGCATTTGCGGAAAAAGGTTCGAATTGTGAGAAATAAACTTGCAATTGCGGAAAAAGGTTCGAATTGTGAGAAATAAACTTGCAGTTGTGGAAAAAACGGGTAGAAATGCGAGAAATAAACTTGCAATTGCGGAAAAAACGGGTAGAAATGCGAGAAATAAACTCACAATTGCAAAAAAGGTCAGAATTGCAAGATGTAAAATACCTTTTTTTCATATTTTATTTCGTGGCAGAAACAAGCTTCCATTGTTTTACATTATGCATTTATGTTCTCAAAAGAATAGTTCACTCAAAATGAAAATCCTCTCATTATCGACTCATGCTGTTGTTTGGTTATTTCTTCCGTTATGGTTGGTTAAATGAGCAGACGAGCACAGGCTGATGGAGAAGCGTAAGAGGACAGAAGGGATGCTGCAGAATCTCAAACTCGGCAACATCATTTCAGGTGTGTGTTTGAACGATATCAGATGATGTCATTGTGAGGTGTCAGAGGTCAGTTCTGTAGTGAATGCGTGTGTTTTATGTGCAGGATCCTCCGTGCCGACAGACAGACGGCCGTTTAGTACGGCGAAACGGACTCTAGCCGTCTCCAAAACCTTGGCCGCCACCAGCCTCCCTCCAGGTAACTAGTGATCGACCAGCTGAACATTGAACATACATTAACTGACGTTACATGTTCATAACAAATACTGGATTTCCTTTACATCAGAGATTCTGTCATGTCTCATGCCAACAAGTCAAGTCAGCTTTATTTCTACAGCGCTTTATACAACACAGATTGTTTCAGAGGAGCTTCA
Organism: Anabarilius grahami; assembly: GCA_003731715.1. Lineage (NCBI taxonomy): Eukaryota > Metazoa > Chordata > Actinopteri > Cypriniformes > Xenocyprididae > Anabarilius > Anabarilius grahami. The sequence continues at coordinate 183,418 of RJVU01048836.1, read as the reverse complement.
CAGTGATAAACAGGAAACTAACAGATGAAAACAACAAATAGAGACAAATTTAAATTCAGCTGTAAAGCAGTGTCATTGTTCAGATCAGTGTATGTTCTCATCTGATAGTGTCAGTGCAGTCAAACTGATAATATTACTCAATATTAAGTGTCTTTTAAACCCAGAGGTGACAATGGCAAGAAACCCAAACACCATCAGGTGACAGAAACTGAGAAAACCCTTGGGAGAAAGCAAGCAACCCTTTCTTCATCTTTGTGTAAGCTCAGTGTTTTTATGTTGTCTTTCAGCGGCGGCAGCGGCGTCTGCAGGTCCCTCGATGAAGCCCCAGACGTCCTCGTTCTTCGGCCCTGCTCCGGGGCAGCTGTTCACTCAACCCGTTCAGAGTTCGCTCAAAATGGAGCCAGCGACCTCCGTCGCCGACACGTGGAAGTTCCTGCAGAGTTTGACCGTAGACAGTCAGCCCAAAGCGGTGGCGGTGAGCAGCTTCACGAGTCAAAGCGTCGCTCCCGCCGGCCTCACGCAGGACTTCCCCACCGTCAACCTGTCGGACCTGCACGACTTCACCTTAAACAACTTCATCGCTCCGGAGCAGATCAACACAGCGGGTGCCGTCGGGAACGCCGGAGGAGTTTCCCAAGACATGCAGAACGCCCTCGGCGCCGCCTTCAGAGTCGACGACGAGCTTCCAGAGTTCCCAAGCTTCTCCGAAGTGCAAAACTCTGACGTCGACAACATCAACATCGAGGACTTCCAGGTCAGTTTGTTATTATTCTGAATTAGCTTTTATTTTTATATTTTTAGTTCCATGTTCCAATTTTAGTGTCATTTTTAGTCATTTGGTTATGTGCTTTTTTGTCATTTTAGTTTTTTTTTTTTTTTTTTNTTTTTAGAAATATTGCTATTTAGGTTTATGTTTATTTTAGTATTGATTTATTTCCAGTTAATAATTTTAGTCCTTCAACGTGAACTTATTTTCAGTTTATTGTAGAGCTGTATGATTCTGGATAAATTGAGAATCACATTATTTTTGTTTAAAATAAAGATCACGATTCTTCAACGATTCTGAACAGGCAACTAAAAAAAAAAGTGTAATTTAAACATTTAATTAATTTGAATGAATTTTTTTTTTTTTAAATTAGTTTGAATGAATGATTCAATGACTCACTCATAAAGACTTCAGTTGTTTAATTACTGAACACATCAGCATTTTTGAACAAATCTCTTGAATGAATGATTCAGTGACTCAATCAAAGACCTCACTTGTTCCATTACTGAACGAATCAGCATTTTTTAATGAATCTCTTGAATGAATGATTCAATGACTCAAAGACTTCAGTTGTTTCATTACTGAACGAATCAGCATTTTTTAATGAATCTCTTGAATGAACGATTCAATGACTCACTCATAAAGACTTCACTTGTTTCATTACTGAACAAATCTGCATTTTTTTAATGAATCTCTTGAATGAATGATTCAATGACTCCCTCATAAAGACTTCACTTGTTTCATTACTGAACAAATCTGCATTTTTTAAATGAAGTGACACATTTTTTTTAACAGTCACTTGTCGCCACCTACTGGTGTAATGATGTAATTAATACAATCTTTATTTAAAGCTTTAAATCAATTTTAAAAGGTGATTTGCTCTATTTTGATCGCTACTGTAGACATCAGTGTTTATATCTGACCTATAAACTTTTATCCCATTATAACAGAAATAATAATAATACTGTGTTTGAAAAGACTGTTTGTGAAGCTGTTTCATATCTATTTCAATGACCAGAATTGTTTTTAACAGTTAATGATAATTACTCTGTTCCAGGCCATGTTAGGCGGTGAATCGATGGGAAAGCCTGTATGTCACATGACTACAACAAACGCCGGCGACGTCCAGGAGCAGCCCGCCGATCACGCGGCCAACAACTCCACCTGGATGTCTTTCCCGCCCAGCATCGCCAACCTCTTACAGAACGAGAACATGATGGAAAGCTCGTCGACCCCGGCTCCGGCGTCCGCTGTTCTCGATGACCTGGACGTGCTGAACTCCATCGACGACGACCGCTTCATGTCCATCTTCACCAGCAACAACCAGATCGGATTCCTGTCAGGACACCCGACCTAAACGCTTCTTCTCTTACACACCATGGAAGACTGTCGATCGAAAACTCTTATTCATGCAGAGGTGAAGGATTTATTATCGCTTTGAAGATGAACGGTCAATCCTGATATGGTGCTCAAACACGTGTAAACTCGCCGTCTCTGAACCTTTTCAAACACACGAGATTATAACGGGTGGTGGTTTTGAATCAGATGTGCATCTTGTGTACAGTGTGTTAAATATTTTCTGAGGTAGAAGCAGGTTCAGATGAATCAACCTCGTCTCTATAAACACAGTGCCTTATCAAGCAGCTCAGCCAATCACTGCGCAGAATTACACCCTTAGAAACACTGAGCTTTAGTTACCAATTCCTTACAGAATCTATGATTATATTACTCTTGTACAGTAGAATGTACTCCTGAAATGTAAGAATAGCTTAAAAACACATTATCTTTTAAGGAATATCACACAATTTTCTGCTTCATTATAGTTTTAACAGTAAACCTCTGTTCTGCAGCTTTGTTACACTTCCAGTTGTAAAGGATTCATTTGTTAATTAATTGTAAAACTATAATTTTTGATGATAAATTTGTATTGGATCATAAATCCAGAGAAATTATAACAAAACTGATTTTCTATAAAAATAAAACTTAGTTTTCATAGGGCCTTATTATTGTGAAAATGTTAATAAATTATTAAAAATACTTAGTTTTATGAATGCAGTTGATTACACGTGCTTTTTGANTTACACTTCCAGTTGTAAAGGATTCATTTGTTAATTAATTGTAAAACTATAATTTTTGATGATAAATTTGTATTGGATCATAAATCCAGAGAAATTATAACAAAACTGATTTTCTATAAAAATAAAACTTAGTTTTCATAGGGCCTTATTATTGTGAAAATGTTAATAAATTATTAAAAATACTTAAAGTTTTATGAATGCAGTTGATTACACGTGCTTTTTGATTATTCAAATTTAAACCATTAAAATGTAATCAAGAAAAATTAAAACAGAAAACATGGAATGTGGGAAAAATTCAATGGAATTTGGGGGGGGAACTAATTGTTGTTAAACTGTGTTTCAGAATTAAAATTTTTGAATTACTAGAATTTAATTTAACTATTAAAATTAAATCCAGAAAAAATACAAAACATTAAGCCGATTTTATAAGGCCCTAAAAATATATAATAACAATAAATTAGACATGGTTTTTAATTACTAAAATAAATAAAAAAATGGAATTTGGGAACGGATTTCATAGAGCACTAAACAGAATCTCTAGGGATGCATGATATATCGGTATCGGCCAATATATGTTAATTTTTAATGTTATCGGCCCAATGAGAAAATTTGGCTGGTATATTAAAGCCGATAAATAATTATTTCCTTCAGCTGAGACACTTCAGATGCACACTGTTCACCATGATGGATTTGAATTGCTTGAAATATGATTGAAATCACTTCAAAAAGGAAAGTACAGTTAAAGGATTAGTTCATTTAAAATGAAAATCAGCCCAAGCTTTATTCACCCTCAAGCACTCCTAGGTGTATATGACTCTCTTCTTTCTGATGAACACAATCTGAGATATATTAATAAATAGCCTGATGCATTTGAGCTTTATAATGGCAGTTTATAATGCTTCCATCCATCATAAACGTACTCCACACGGCTCCAGGGGGTTAATAAAGGCCTTCTGAAGTGATGCGTTTGTGTAAGAAAAATATCCATATTTAACAAGTTATGAAGTCAAATATCTAGCTTCCGCCAGATCGCCTTCCCTATTCAACTTACGGAAAAAGATTAACTGACGCAACGCCAGTTTACGCTTTCTTTGTACGTTGAAGGTGGTCTGGAGGAAGTTAAATATTTTACTTCATAACTTGTTAAATATGGATATCTTTTTACACAAACGCTTCGCTTCAGAAGGCCTTTATTAAGTCCTGGAGCCATGTGGAGTATGTGTATGATGGATGGATGCACTTTTTTGGGCTTCAAAATCTCTCTTAAAGTGAACTAATACTTTAAGTACAACGTACAGCGCAAGTCTGTCATATATAATGAGAATATTATAACTGTGTCCTTGTGACAGTACTTTTAATGGTGAGACTTTTGTTTTGTAATCAGGCTCTCAAAAAAAGATATAAAACATTTGGATTTAGATTTATCGGCCAATATATCGGTTTTCGGCTATTATCGGTATCGGTTTATATCGGTGCATCCCTACAAATAATCTAAACACACATTCATTTTATAATTTATATCTGTTATAAAACTGCACTTTTTTTTAGCACTGTTCCAATATTGAAACTAAAGATATTGATTGACTGTTCGAGTGACAATCTCTGTCTTGTGTTTTCTGTGCATTCGTTCTGGTGATCCGTTACAGACATCATCACGCACGACTCCAATCTGACAATATTACGCCAAGACTGACTATCACTGACATCTTCTGCGAGAGGGAACGGTGAACCGCTCCGTGTGACCGGCTTTCTTTACATTTCCAGTCATTCTCACATTTGTACATAATCTGCTCTGAAGCTCCTGTACGACAGCGGGAGGATGAGCAAAGTTATATACACTGCTGTAAGCCTTGAAATAATCATGCATTCTGCTGTTCTGTCTGTGTATGCATTCACACGTGTTTGTCATTCAGCACGAACGAGAGACTGATGGGAATGTTTCCGTGGCCTTACTGCAGTCCAGTGATGTTGTGTTCGTATGCTTTTGTACTATTATTTGATCTGTAATAAATGCAAGTAACTGCAGATTGTGTTTGAACTTCACTGAGACACACAGCTGAAAATCTCCTGCTTGTTTATTTGGCAAAAAGAACAAATGAACCGAACGAAACCTCGTTAAATATAAAAAACAACTCAAAGGGAAGCCCTTCAACATTTCGGCTGTATTCGCATGCAGTTCCTGCCATTGTAATTTCCACGTAATTAACAGAAATCGTCAACGTTTCGTAAAGGAAAACAAAAGAGTCGTAAGGTTCGGCTAGGTGACCTCCAGGTTGGTGACCTTGTTGACGATGTGCGAGCGGCGCGGGACGCTCTCCAGGTCGAACATGCTCTCGTAGACGGTGGGGCAGATCTTCCAGCGGTTGTTCCGGTAGATTCCCAGGTACGTGTAGACGTCGGGCTTGTAGTACAGCACGCACTTGACCCCGGCGGATCGGATGGAGGCGTCCAGCCGCACCACCTGCTCCTCGTCGGTGAAGTTCTGGTTGTACACGCAGATGACGTGTCTGGAGTCGGAGCGCGGGCCGTGCGGGCCTCGCGGACTCACCTTGGCCGAGGAGATCTTGCCGTCCAGCGCGGCTCTGGCGATGCACTCCCAGGCGCGGTCCACCTTGAAGCCCGTGTCCAGGTGCATGAGCCACTTCCCGTGCAGGACGCCGTGGTTGAGCGCCAGCTCGCGGATGGTGTGGAAGGTGACGCTCCGGCCGCTGTCCAGCAGCGTTTCCCAGCTCTCCTGCAGGCCCTCCACGTCCCCCAGCTCCTCGCAGGAGTGCGGCCCGTGTACGGCAATCCAGCCCACCGGGCCCGTGCCGCCCTCACCGTCTCCGTAGCGGCTGACCTGCGACGGCCTGTTGGACTCCAGCCAGCTGCTGAACTCGGCCCGCGGCGTTTTGCGTGCGTCGAATATGATCCAGGGGTCCATGTCGGCGGCCATGGCCTCGGCCGCGTAATCCTCCGCGGAGAGCTGCTCGGACCGATCGGCCTGGCCCACAGCCTCGTCCTCCGCCATCCTGCCCAACACAAATGACCACAAACTCACGTTACGTGCAGCGTCGGTCATGACTGTACTGCGTTCATCTGTCTATATGGGGGTTTCCATCATCAGTCGCTGTTTTAAACGTGTGCTTTTCTGAATCTGGTTCAGTGTCAGTGTTCCCGTTACGTAATGAAATGTTATTATTAAAGGTGCTCTATGTAAGTTTTTGACTGTTCTAAAGCATAAAAATACTATATGTTTGCAGATATTTATTAAACATGCTGAGTTCACATACTCTGAAATCAATGCTTCAGCCAGTTATTTTACTTTGAAATTTGCATTCCGTGACGGAATTTCTGTTTTTGTTTCGATCTGTGCAAGAAGTCAGTTGAGCTCGCTCCTGTTGCGCGTCTTCAAACTGGCAACCCGCGAGAGGTGGAGTCTGAGGAGGAGGGGGCGGGGCAAACTATTTTGAATTTGAACTGCAGTACCCATTTAAACCACTAGCTGTCATTCTTACACAGAGCCCCTTTAACATGTTTAATGTTACATTTGAATGTTCTCATGACTAGTGTTTTTGTGCTAACGTTTAGAAAACGTTCTGTTCGCGGGGAAACACCTGTATAGACAGAATATATAATCAATTATAATGATATAATGCGACAGCAAACATATTAAAATGACAACACTTGGGTTTGTGATTAAATATGTGATTTTGTATCATGTCTGATGATAACAGGGAACAGAAAGGTTCTCTCAATGTTATGACCGTAACGTTAATAGAACGTTCATGCAAAGTTATAAGTTGCCTAAAATTAGGTTAACATTAAGTTATGAAAATATCATTAATGTTTTTCATGGTTATATGAATGTTAGAGGAAACGTTAAATTGTGGGAACGCTCATTTTGAACATTTTTAAACCATCTGAAAAAAGTTACATTTAAAAAACGTTTTCTCTTGGTTGTGTGAACGTTAAGAGAACATTTCATTGTATCATTCTTCAAATGTTATGAGAATGTTACTTTTGAATGTTCTCTGAACGTTCTCAAACAAGTAGAAACAATTAAAAAGCGTTAGATTAACGTCAAAATGTTCGCGGGGAAACACCTGTATAGACAGAATATATAATCAATTATAATGATGTAATGCGACAGCAAACATATTCAAATGACAACACTTGGGTTTGTGATTAAATATGTGATTTTGTATCATGTCTGATGATAACAGGGAACAGAAAGGTTCTCTCAATGTTATGACCGTAACGTTAATAGAACGTTCATTCAAAGTGGCGCCGCAACAGCTAAAGCTGTCTACACTGAACACGACAAACTGACCGGCGCAAAGCACTTGGACTACGTCAGAAATAGAGCGGGGAATCCGTTTACTGACGGGACTTTGTTGCGTCGCATCCACCGTAGACAGCAGCACTGATTATAATGGGTTCTGTCGTCTCTGGACACGTTGTGTCGCTTGCGTCTGGTGTAGACACGGTGTAAGTTCATCAAATTTAAGTTATGAAAACGTTTTTATTAGTTTTTCTTGGTTATGTGAATGTTAAAGAACACGTTAAATTCTGTAAACATTGTGGAACGTTACTTTTCAACATTTTTGAGCCATCTGAAAAAAGTTGTAACATTTAAAAAACATTTATGAACGTTAAGAGAACATTCCATTCTTCAAACATTGTGAGAACGTTACTTTTGAATGTTCTCTGAACGTTCTCAAACAAGTAGATACATTAGTATCTTTAGTTCAAACTAAAACGTTTCATGTTTTTCTGCTAACGTTTAGAGAACGTTCTGTTCGCTGGAAACACCTGTATAGACAGAATATATAATCAATTATAATGATGTAATGCGACAGCAAACATATTAAAATGACAACACTTGGGTTTGTGATTAAATATGTGATTTTGTATCATGTCTGATAACAGGGAACAGAAAGGTTCTCTCAATGTTATGATCGTAACGTTAATAGAACGTTCATTCAAAGTTATAAGTTGCCTAAAATTTGGTTAACATTAAGTTATGAAAATATCATTAATGTTTTTCATGGTTATATGAATGTTAGAGGAAAAGTTACATTTTGTAAACATTGTGGGAATGTTAATTTTGAACATTTTTAAACCATCTGAAAAAAGTTACATTTAAAAAACGTTTTCTCTTGGTTGTGTGAACGTTAAGAGAACATTTCATTGTATCATTCTTCAAACGTTATGAGAACGTTACTTTTGAATGTTCTCTGAACGTTCTCAAACAAGTAGAAACATTTAAAAAGCGTTAGATTAACGTCAAAATGTTTCATGTTTTTCTGCTAACGTTAATAGAACGTTCATTCAAAGTGGCGCCGCAACAGCTAAAGCTGTCTACACTGAACACGACAAACTGACCGGCGCAAAGCACTTGGACTACGTCAGAAATAGAGCGGGGAATCCGTTTACTGACGGGACTTTGTTGCGTCGCATCCACCGTAGACAGCAGCACTGATTATAATGGGTTCTGTCGTCTCTGGACACGTTGTGTCGCTTGCGTCTGGTGTAGACACGGTGTAAGTTCATCAAATTTAAGTTATGAAAACGTTTTTATTAAAGAAAACGTTAAATTCTGTAAACATTGTGGAACGTTACTTTTGAACGTTTTTGAACCATCTGAAAAAAGTTGTAACATTTAAAAAACATTTATGAACGTTAAGAGAACATTCCATTCTTCAAACGTTATGAGAACGTTACTTTTGAATGTTCTCTGAACGTTCTCAAACAAGTAGAAACGTTTAAAAAGCGTTAGATTAACGTCAAAATGTTTCATGTTTTTCTGCTAACGTTTAGAGAACGTTCTGTTCGCGGGGAAACACCTGTATAGACAGAATATATAATCAATTATAATGATGTAATGCGACAGCAAACACATTAAAATGACAACACTTGGGTTTGTGATTAAATATGTGATTTTGTATCATGTCTGATGATAACAGGGAACAGAAAGGTTCTCTCAATGTTATGACCGTAACGTTAATAGAACGTTCATGCAAAGTTATAAGTTGCCTAAAATTTGGTTAACATTAAGTTATGAAAATATCATTAATGTTTTTCATGGTTATATGAATGTTAGAGGAAAAGTTACATTTTGTAAACATTGTGGGAATGTTAATTTTGAACATTTTTAAACCATCTGAAAAAAGTTACATTTAAAAAACGTTTTCTCTTGGTTGTGTGAACGTTAAGAGAACATTTCATTGTATCATTCTTCAAATGTTATGAGAATGTTACTTTTGAATGTTCTCTGAACGTTCTCAAACAAGTAGAAACAATTAAAAAGCGTTAGATTAACGTCAAAATGTTCGCTGGAAACACCTGTATAGACAGAATATATAATCAATTATAATGATGTAATGCGACAGCAAACACATTAAAATGACAACACTTGGGTTTGTGATTAAATATGTGATTTTGTATCATGTCTGATGATAACAGGGAACAGAAAGGTTCTCTCAATGTTATGACCGTAACGTTAATAGAACGTTCATGCAAAGTTATAAGTTGCCTAAAATTTGGTTAACATTAAGTTATGAAAATATCATTAATGTTTTTCATGGTTATATGAATGTTAGAGGAAAAGTTACATTTTGTAAACATTGTGGGAATGTTAATTTTGAACATTTTTAAACCATCTGAAAAAAGTTACATTTAAAAAACGTTTTCTCTTGGTTGTGTGAACGTTAAGAGAACATTTCATTGTATCATTCTTCAAACGTTATGAGAACGTTACTTTTGAATGTTCTCTGAACGTTCTCAAACAAGTAGAAACATTTAAAAAGCGTTAGATTAACGTCAAAATGTTTCATGTTTTTCTGCTAACGTTTAGAGAACGTTCTGTTCGCGGGGAAACACCTGTATAGACAGAATATATAATCAATTATAATGATGTAATGCGACAGCAAACACATTAAAATGACAACACTTGGGTTTGTGATTAAATATGTGATTTTGTATCATGTCTGATGATAACAGGGAACAGAAAGGTTCTCTCAATGTTATGACCGTAACGTTAATAGAACGTTCATTCAAAGTGGCGCCGCAACAGCTAAAGCTGTCTACACTGAACACGACAAACTGACCGGCGCAAAGCACTTGGACTACGTCAGAAATAGAGCGGGGAATCCGTTTACTGACGGGACTTTGTTGCGTCGCATCCACCGTAGACAGCAGCACTGATTATAATGGGTTCTGTCGTCTCTGGACACGTTGTGTCGCTTGCGTCTGGTGTAGACACGGTGTAAGTTCATCAAATTTAAGTTATGAAAACGTTTTTATTAAAGAAAACGTTAAATTCTGTAAACATTGTGGAACGTTACTTTTGAACGTTTTTGAACCATCTGAAAAAAGTTGTAACATTTAAAAAACATTTATGAACGTTAAGAGAACATTCCATTCTTCAAACGTTATGAGAACGTTACTTTTGAATGTTCTCTGAACGTTCTCAAACAAGTAGAAACATTTAAAAAGCGTTAGATTAACGTCAAAATGTTTCATGTTTTTCTGCTAACGTTTAGAGAACGTTCTGTTCGCGGGGAAACACCTGTATAGACAGAATATATAATCAATTATAATGATGTAATGCGACAGCAAACACATTAAAATGACAACACTTGGGTTTGTGATTAAATATGTGATTTTGTATCATGTCTGATGATAACAGGGAACAGAAAGGTTCTCTCAATGTTATGACCGTAACGTTAATAGAACGTTCATTCAAAGTGGCGCCGCAACAGCTAAAGCTGTCTACACTGAACACGACAAACTGACCGGCGCAAAGCACTTGGACTACGTCAGAAATAGAGCGGGGAATCCGTTTACTGACGGGACTTTGTTGCGTCGCATCCACCGTAGACAGCAGCACTGATTATAATGGGTTCTGTCGTCTCTGGACACGTTGTGTCGCTTGCGTCTGGTGTAGACACGGTGTAAGTTCATCAAATTTAAGTTATGAAAACGTTTTTATTAAAGAAAACGTTAAATTCTGTAAACATTGTGGAACGTTACTTTTGAACGTTTTTGAACCATCTGAAAAAAGTTGTAACATTTAAAAAACACTTATGTGAACGTTAAGAGAACATTCCATTCTTCAAACATTGTGAGAACGTTACTTTTGAATGTTCTCTGAACGTTCTCAAACAAGTAGAAACGTTTAAAAAGCGTTAGATGAACGTCAAAATGTTTCATGTTTTTCTGCTAACGTTTAGAGAACGTTCTGTTCGCGGGGAAACACCTGTATAGACAGAATATATAATCAATTATAATGATGTAATGCGACAGCAAACATATTAAAATGACAATACTGATTAAATATGTGATTTTGTATCATGTCTGAATATAACAGGGAACAGAAAGGTTCTCTCAATGTTATGACCGTAACGTTAATAGAACGTTCATGCAAAGTTATAAGTTGCCTAAAATTTGGTTAACATTAAGTTATGAAAATATCATTAATGTTTTTCATGGTTATATGAATGTTAGAGAAAAAGTTACATTTTGTAAACATTGTGGGAATGTTAATTTTGAACATTTTTAAACCATCTGAAAAAAGATACATTTAAAAAACGTTTTCTCTTGGTTGTGTGAACGTTAAGAGAACATTTCATTGTATCATTCTTCAAATGTTATGAGAATGTTACTTTTGAATGTTCTCTGAACGTTCTCAAACAAGTAGATACATTTAAAAAGTGTTAGATGAACGTCCAAACTAAAACGTTTCATGTTTTTGTGCTAACATTTAGAGAACGTTCTGTTCGCGGGGAAACACCGAATATATAATCAATTATAATGATGTAATGCGACAGCAAACATATTAAAATGACAACACTTGGGTTTGTGATTAAATATGTGATTTTGTATCATGTCTGATAACAGGGAACAGAAAGGTTCTCTCAATGTTATGACCGTAACGTTAATAGAACGTTCATTCAAAGTGGCGCCGCAACAGCTAAAGCTGTCTACACTGAACACGACAAACTGACCGGCGCAAAGCACTTGGACTACGTCAGAAATAGAGCGGGGAATCCGTTTACTGACGGGACTTTGTTGCGTCGCATCCACCGTAGACAGCAGCACTGATTATAATGGGTTCTGTCGTCTCTGGACACGTTGTGTCGCTTGCGTCTGGTGTAGACACGGTGTAAGTTCATCAAATTTAAGTTATGAAAACGTTTTTATTAAAGAAAACGTTAAATTCTGTAAACATTGTGGAACGTTACTTTTGAACGTTTTTGAACCATCTGAAAAAAGTTGTAACATTTAAAAAACATTTATGAACGTTAAGAGAACATTCCATTCTTCAAACATTGTGAGAACGTTACTTTTGAATGTTCTCTGAACGTTCTCAAACAAGTAGAAATGTTTAAAAAGCGTTAGATTAACGTCAAAACGTTTCATGTTTTTCTGCTAACGTTTAGAGAACGTTCTGTTCGCGGGGAAACACCTGTATAGACAGAATATATAATCAATTATAATGATGTAATGCGACAGCAAACATATTAAAATGACAACACTTGGGTTTGTGATTAAATATGTGATTTTGTATCATGTCTGAAGATAACAGGGAACAGAAAGGTTCTCTCAATGTTATGACCGTAACGTTAATAGAACGTTCATGCAAAGTTATAAGTTGCCTAAAATTAGTTTTCATTAACACTTTATTTTAAGAACTAGTCTGACTTAATCAAGGTTTAATTAGTCTCTTTTATTCTACTTTAAGTCAGAAACTTCCCACTTCCCACTTCGGAAGTCGAGATTATGAGCTTTTTCAACTAGGAAACTCCCGACGGCACGTGATCGCTCATGAAACGTGAATGTTCGTCTAACGTTCAGAAAGGAGTTAAAGGGAACGTGTTTTTCACCCCATATTTAACCCCAAACCACAGTATCGCCATTTTAATATGTTCTTTGCCACATTAAACGTATTAAAAGTGTAAAATTCTCACTCTGTAGTGTGTTTTTCTAGTGAAACTCTGCTGAGTCACTGCGGCTCTCACCCGCTTTCCGCCTCAACACTTCCGGTTTCCGCTTCTTCTTCTTCTCTGTTGGTGTCTTCTGTTGTCGCATCACACCGCCACCTGCTGTGATGGAGCGCTGGCGCAGAAGAATAACAACAATAAAAGAGCAATAATTAAAACCCGTCTTTAAGTATAGCTACGACTATATTATCGCACACAAATTAGTTTTAAAGTAATTCCACCTCGACTTCGGAACTTTATTAAACCCCCGGAAGCACAAAAGCGGACCGTAAAGCAGCGAGTACTCGCGCAGCCGGAAATCACGCGAAATCCACCGTAAAATGCCGATAAAAATCGCAGAAACGCGCGTACGGTGATCAGAGATGGCGCTTTAATCGCTTTAGCGACGGATCAGCGGGAATCTACCGAGTTTATCCTTCATATTTATCGAGTTTGGCGACAGACTGACGGAACCGAGCGAGAGCTGCTGCCGCCGGTCCGGTTCTGCGCGAGATGCCGAGCAAAAAGAAGAAATATAACGCCAGATTCCCTCCGGTGAGACTCCCATCACACACATCCCGCAGAACACACGAGTTTAACGGCCTTTAATCGAGACTTTGCGCTGTAAACATGGAAACATGAGAGAAACAGCAGGCTTTCAGTCAGGTTAGCCGCTAGCTCGCTAAACCACTGTGTGTGTGAGGGATTAATCCGCTTTAATCGAGTTTAATCTAATATAATCGATCAGTTTATGTCGTGGGGGAGCGTACTGGATCACATGTACTCGAACAGAGTCTTTCAGTGAGGTTTATTGTGAAGATTTGAGCATTAGATGGGTTAGCATGAATGCTAGCTGTCCTCCCTCTCTCTCCTCCTGTGTGTGTGTGTGTGTTGTGCTCTTGATCCAGTCTGTGTGTTTACCAGCTTTAAAAGTGTCTGAAGACCCTAGTTAGTGTGGAAATGTGTGTGTTGTTATATCAGATCCAGCCATCAGCTGATCCGGATCACACTGCGTTCACACTTGCGTCATTCAGAGTGAATTCAGATTGTTGTTATTGATGATTTGTGTGACGGATGCACTCAAACATGTGCTTTTGTTGACATCTGAATGCATTTGAATGTCGTGCACGACTGATCTCGGTTTCGCTGATGCTGTAGAAGTGTGTCTGGAGTGTCTCTGTGTGTTTTGTTTTGCAGGCCAGGATTAAGAAGATCATGCAGACGGATGAAGAGATCGGCAAAGTCGCCGCTGCAGTTCCTGTCATCATCTGTATCCTTTGGCTGTCTCCTCATGATTGTGTGCTTTAATAAAGCCAAGACACTTCCGACACAACCAGCGTTTATTTCATGCACTGATGAGTTTTGCCTCCGCAACATGTCTTCTTTCAGACTAGTGGAAAGATAATGTCCTAAAAACACGTTTAAGTGTTTGTTTTACTACATTTGATCTTTTTTTCTTCTGTAAATTGCAGTTTCAATGCATATCTTTAAAGGCTTTTTGACAAAAGAGTTTTTTCCTCCACTTCAGTAACGCTTGCATACACCAAAACTTAGTTTTATCAGACACACATTTTGAACCTGGCTTTATCCAATGTTCAGATTTATGTTCTGGTATGCAAATTAGATCATATTTATATATTTATTTTGCATATTTTTAAACAATATTTTTAAACATTTTTTGCATATTTTATCTTAGATTTTAACTGCAACACATTTCTTTTGAAGGTCATTTTATCAAAAAAGATTAGTTTTTTTCTCCACTTCAGTAACACTTACATACACCAAAACTTACAGTTTTATTCACATCTATATTCTGGAGGTTTTTACTGTGGGGTTTGTTCATATATCTACAGAAGAGGATTAGGGCCAAGCAATAATAAAAAAATAAAACCATCTCGAGATTAAAGTCGTTAAATTGNACTTCAGTAACGCTTGCATACACCAAAACTTAGTTTTATTCACATCTATATTCTGGAGGTTTTTACTGTGGGGTTTGTTCATACATCATTCACCTGATTATATATTTAACATTTTATTTCTAAAAACATGGAGTTTTTAGTTTTTTTCTGGACGTTGACAGTATTTTCTGATAAAAGAGAAATCCAAATTCCCCTCTGTAAAAACCTTTAACTCTAATGTCAACAAAATCAGACACACATTTTGAACCTGGCTTTATCCAATGTTCAGATTTATGTTCTGGAATGTATGCAAACTAGATCATATTTATATATTTATTTTGCATATTTTTAAACAATATTTTTAAACATTTTTTGCATATTTTATCTTAGATTTTAACTGCAACACATTTCTTTTGAAGGCCGTTTTATCAAAAAGATTAGTTTTTTTTCTCCACTTCAGTAACGCTTGCATACACCAAAACTTAGTTTTATTCACATCTATATTCTGGAGGTTTTTACTGTGGGGTTTGTCCACATTTTGAATTTTTTTTTTTCTTCTGGCTGTTGACAGTATATTTTCTAGTAAAAAAGAGAAATCCTGAATCCCCTCTGTAAAAATACAACAAAATCAAACACAAATTTTAAATCTGGCTTTGTTCAGTGTTTAAATTATTTAATTTGCATGTTTAAACAACATTTCAGAAAAGTTGTAATATAAAACAGTTGTCTTAGATTTCGATTGCAACACATATCTTTGACTCAAGATGAGGTTTTTTTCTACACTTCAATATATATACTTCAGTTCATATCTCATTCAACCTGATTTATATAACATTTTATTCCAAAAACATGGTAAAAATGTTTGTTTTTCTGTCTGTTGACAGTATTTTCTGATTTATTTGATAAATTTAGTTTTATTTTATTTTTAATTTTAAAGGTTTTTATAACATTTTATTTCTAAAGTAAAAAATATTAATGGAATATCCATTTTAATTGATATTTTTATTCGGAAAATAATGGAATATCCATTTTAATTGATATTTTTATTCGGAAAATATATTAATGGACGTTTTTAAAAAGGTTTCTCCTGGAAAATTTTAGAATTGTTTTTTTATATATATAATAATAATAATAAACTTTATTTTCTATAGCACCTTTTAAAAAGTAACATCTCAAAGCGCTTCACAGAAGAAAAAAAGAAAACGTACAATTATACAAACAATACTTTAAAATAAGTGAGATATAAAAAGACACCTAATAAGAACATACTATCAAAAACAAGTAAATGAGAAATTTAACAATTTCAATATAATCAAGTAAAAGCTACCCTAAAGATATGAGCTTTAAGGGAAGATTTAAAGACACTAAGGGATTCTGCTTGCCTAATCCGAGCAGGCAAGGAATTCCAAAGTCTTGGAGCGACTGAAGAAAACGCCCTATCCCCCATATATTTTAAACGGCTATGTGGAACGATTAAAAGGCCAGCTTCCGAAGAGCGGAGAGCACGCACAGGTGTGTAGAGGGCTAAAAGCTCAGAGTTAGTGAGGAGCCAAACCATTCAAAGCTTTATAAGTAAGCATGAGAACTTTAAAATCCGCACGAAATCTGACAAGGAGCCAATGTAAAGACTCCAAGACTGGAGTGATGTGATCCCATGTCCTGGTTCCAGACAGGATCCGGGCGGCTGAATTTTGAACCAGCTGTAATTAAATTTTTTCATACATTAAATTTAAATATTCTATATAATTGTTGTTGTTGTTGTTATATATGTATGTTTTTGTATATTGATTGTTTTAAGACAATTGTTAAATTATTGTAAACAACGTATTGAAGTGATATTGTAATTTTTTAATAATTGAAATACTGTTGATTTTTGCCGTGAATCTATCCATTGCTGCTGCTATAGCATTAAATCATAAATAAAATAATTTTTATTCCTAAAACATTATTTTTCTTAGCAATGCAGAAATCTGAGCTGTTTGATTGTCATTGGGTCGCCTCTTATCTGCTCTTTCCTTGACTGTGAGTTGAGCTCGTGCTCTCGAGCTGTTCCTGGAGTCTCTCCTGACGAAAGCCTGTCACGTCACCCAGTCGCGCAATGCCAAAACCATGACAACGTCACACTTGTACGTCACGTCCATCACATGACTCCTGTTGTTTGATCACTTCATTTGCCAATGCATGTGTGTTTGTGTGTGTGTGTGTGTGTTTGCAGAAAGCAGTGCATTGAACTGGAGCAGCAGTTTGACTTCCTGAAGGATCTGGTGGCGGCAGTGCCTGACATGCAGGGAGAGGGAGACGAGAACCACACGGAGAGTGGCGAGAAGATCCCTCGCAGGTCAGATACTCAAGTGTTCTAGAAAAAAATGATTTATGTGTTTCAATTACATATAAAATTTCCATGCACTTTACACCGTTTTAACATGAACAAACTAATAAACTTAATGTGACGCACATTTGTCAATAATGAATGAAACAGGTCAGATTTCATGGTATGGTTTATTATTAATTATTTTCATTTATTTGATTTTATTTAAATAATCATATTTTCAAATTATAATCAGCATAAGTTATTGGAGACAAGTTAAATCTATTCAGTTGAGTTTGAACGGTTAAAATATGGCTTGCTGTGGAACAAACAATATTCAGTCAGTTAATAATAATTCTCGAATTCTAAGCAATTTGAATAAATGCATTTTCAAAAATTATTTAAATAAAATTGGTATCACTTTACAGTAAGGTCTCATTTGGTAACATTAATTACTACATTATGCATAACAATGATCAATATATTTTTACAGCGTTTATTAACCTTTGTTAATTTGAGTTCACAGTGCATTAATGTTAACAGACATAACTTTTGATTTTAATGATGCAAGGCCAGGCAATTTTATTTGTATAGCACATTTCATACACAATGGTAATTCAAAGTGCTTTACATAAAGGAGAAGAATAAAAATAGAACATAAGGAATAGAAATTACAGTAAAAACAGAGAATTTTGCTATCTGGATGGAAGAGCTAGGAAGTCTTCGGGAGTTTTTGTTGTTGTTGTTGTTGTTGTTGTCCGTCAGAGTGGATCTAAACGGATCTTCCTCACACGACAGGACCGCTGTCTAGCTCTACCTGTTAAGGCACTTCAAACTGATAAACAAAGTTTCAATCTCCCCTTTTGCCAAGACACCTCAAACTGCGCCACACAGCCCTAATCCCCCTTCTGGAGATATCTTATCTATGCAACGCAGTTCAAATTTCCCCTTTGGAAAGTGTCCTGACTGTAATCCAGAGATATCTTAACCATGCACCACAGCTCAGATTTCCCCATGGTTTGTCCCCTTTTGTTTTGTTCAACCAGACAGTAAGATTTAAAATGCATTAAAAGTCAGAAATAACAAGATCTTTAATACATAAAAGATATAAAACACATTAAAAATGAAATAAAAAAGGAATAAAAAGATAATGCGTATAAAATAAAATGCAAACAAAATGTTGAGATTTACATTACATTAATTGATATTAATAATTGCTGTAAAAGCATTGCTTGTTAACTATAGCTAATGTTAACCAATGGAACCTTATTGCAAAGTGTTGGCATAGAATCTACTGAAAGTGTTTTGAGTGTTTTGTGTTTGGTGTCTTCAGAGGTCGTAAGCCAGGCTCGGGCCGCAAGAACGGCGGCTCTGGGGCGAAGGGCAAAGACAAGAAACTCTCAGGCACCGATTCCGAGCAAGAGGTAAATGAGTCCTGAATTACTGTATCCCACAATGCAGTGCTTTATTTCATTACATCACACTCAGATTCAAAAAGGCATACAGTATTTTCCATAATAAGTCATGTTTTTATCATCAAATGTGCTGCGATAATGTAATGCAATTAACATCAAGCACAGATAATGTGTAAATCGCACACATTTGTGTTGATGGAACGTCAGATAAAGTTTCGCTTTAAATTCATTTAATGAATGCCACTTTAAGTTTTTGTTTTACACTTATATTTTTCATTTTTATTCTGTTTTCAATAGCATTAATTTGAAAGGATTGGTTGTAAATAAGTCATACCAGGACAAATTTGAAAAAACAAAAACAAACATACTAGTTTCATCAGTTGCATTAAAGTGACGAGAACTAAACTAGAGCTGTCAAACGATTAATCACAATTAATCTCCTCCAAAATAAAAGATATCATGTATATATAAATACAAACACATGCATGTTTATATTGAACAAAAATATGTTATATAGTGCTTTACATAAAGAAAAAAAAATTGGATGCGATGAATCATTTGACAGCACTAGTTTATAACGTTTGTAAATGTTTGGCTGTGCTGCAGAACGCCTCAGATGAAATNTTACTCCAGTCTTCAGTGTCACATGATCCTTCAGAAATCATTCTAATATGCTGATCTGCTGCTCAAGAAACATTTATGATTATTATCAATGTTGAAAACATTTTTATTTCATGATGCTGATGAATAGAAAGTTCAAAAGAACAGCATTTGTCTGAAATCTCAATCTTTTGTAACATTAAACACGACCGTTCAAAAGTTTGGGGTCAGTAAGATTTTTTAATGTTTTAAAAGAAGTATCTTCTGCTCACCAAGCCTGCATTTATTTGATTAAAAATACAAACAAAAACAGTAATATTGTGAAATATTATTCCAATTTAAAACAGCTGTTTTCTATGTCAATATACAGTAAAGTGTAATTTATTCCTGTGATCAAAGCTGAATTTTCAGCATCATTACTCCAGTCTTCAGTGTCACATGATCCTTCAGAAATCAATCTAATATGATGATTTGATGCTCAAGAAACATTTATGATTATTATCAATGTTGAAAACAGTTATTTACATTTTTATTTCATGATGCTATGATGAATAGAAAGTTCAAAAGAACAGCATTTATTTAAAATAGAATATTTTCTAACATTATAATTGTCTTTACTGTAACTTTTGATCAGTTTAACTCATCCTTGATGAATAAAAGTATTGATTGATTTTATTTCTATCCCCCAAAAATAAAATTAAAAATTCTTACTGACCCCAAACTTTTGAACGGTCGTGTTTAATGTTACAAAAGATTGAGATTTCAGACAAATGCTGTTCTTTTGAACTTTCTATTCATCATAGCATCATGAAATAAAAATGTAAATAACTGTTTTCAACATTGATAATAATCATAAATGTTTCTTGAGCAGCAAATCATCATATCAGAATGATTTCTGAAGGATCATGTGACACTGAAGACTGGAGTAATGATGCTGAAAATTCAGCTTTGATCACAGGAATAAATTACACTTTACTGTATATTGACAGAAAACAGATGATTTACATTGAAATAATATTTCACAATATTTCTGTTTTTGTTTGTGTTTTTAATCAAATAAATGCAGGCTTGGTGAGCAGAAGATACTTCTTTTAAAACATTAAAAAATCTTACTGACCCCAAACTTTTGAACGGTAGTGTAAGTCATACCAGGTCAAAACTGCACTGTTGATTAAAAAAACAAAAACAAACATACTAGTTTCATCAGTTGCATTAAAGTGACGAGAACTAAACTAGAGCTGTCAAACGATTAATCACAATCAATCTCCTCCAAAATAAAAGTTTGTTTACATAATATCTGTGTGCGTACTGCGTATATTTATGTATATATAAATACAAACGCATGCATGTGTATATTTAACAAAAATATATTATATTGACATATTTAAAAAAAATTGGATGCGATGAATCATTTGACAGCACTAGTTTATAACGTTTGTAAATGTTTGGCTGTGCTGCAGAACGCCTCAGATGAAATGGGTGTGGCCACAGAAAGAGTGTGTTGATGTGTTTTGTGTTCAGGACGATTCAGAGGACAGTGAGACCGACGGAGAGGAGGACGAGGACACGTCTCAAACCAGCACAAACACACAGCCTGCCTCCTACTACCACAGGTACACCTCCACACCACAGGCCACCCTAAAACACCCGCAGTCCTGCACCAGCACTGTTTTCAGAAGACATGTATGAATGACACAAATGCATTACATTATATTATTTAACCATGTTCATACTTCTAAACTGAAAGTAACTTTCACAATATACATGTGCATTCCAAGCAATTTGAATACATGCGTTTGGAAAATGTAAATAATATTCAAATGAATGCAAATAGTTACTAATGAATGAAACGGATCAGATTTCATGACTCAGTCTGACAAATATGTGTCACATTAAGAAGTACGCAGTGCACAAGTTTATGTTAAAGCTGTGTAATGCACTGATGTTGAGCGTGTCCTGGTGTGTTTTCTGTCTCAGCCCGGACGTCCCGCCGCAGTACGTGCCCATGAGCTCGCAGCAGCAGGGCTCGGTGTCTCCGTTCGCCCCGCACCCGTCGCTGATGGGGATCCTGCCGCCCGCTCCCGCACCCGCGCCGCAGAAGAACCACGACGAGGACGACGACGAGGATTACGACTCGTAGCTCTTCGCTTTTGTTCTTCGGCTGCTCGCGGTGAAAAGAGAGACAGAAGGAGGTCGTAGGTATCGAGCGTCACAGGAAGATGAATAGGTTCTGTATTAGCTGTTTTAATTTTTTTTAAAGTCTTATTTTATTGTCCAGGAACAGTTATGCTTGTTTTATTGTCGGCGTTTTTTCTTCAGTTCGCGAGAGAAGGTGTTTTCGGTGTAGATTTACCCCCGTGTACGTTTGCACTTTCATCCGGATCTGGTTTTCAGAGCATACGTCACTCCGGTCTGCGTTACGTCACGCTCGGGACGTTCAGGAGGTTTTTCTTTCGTTTTAGCAGAAGATGCTCATGTTCGTCAATCCTTGACTTGTTTTGTAAGGGAAATGCAGAGCGAATAGTTCTGTTCTTTTGCTTTTGTCAGTTATTATGTTTCTGGTTTTGTCCTTTTTAAGCTAGTTTTACAATTAAAGCTTCTTTCCTCCTTTGATTAAACTGTCTAACCGTCACTCAGAGGCACAATTCATTTTTCTTTTGACCCCATGTAAGTCGTGAGTTGGACGTGAATGATCTGATTTGCAGGCGAGTGCTTCTGCTGCGTTTTAATGGTTTCAGACACACTTTCTGTTGGTTTCTCCAGGACGATGCACATTTGTATAAATGATATTCCCCCTTTGTTTTATATCTTTTAGACTCTTTTAATGTTTGCTGTGAGGTTGGAGAGAAACTTGACTTTCTCTTGTCTCCATGTGTACAGCGAGGCTGCGCTCTGTTCGCTTTTAACCTTCTCTTGATTTTGTATGAGTGAAATAAACTTTGAGGTTTCAGTAATTTGCTCTTTCCATGTGGTTTACTCATGATCATCTTCATTTGTCAGCTCTTATAATCCCTGCTTGATTTGACTGTGATCTGCAACATCATCTGGTTATTCCTGGATAATCACATTTAACGGCACAGACATGAAGAACACACGTGACCTCAAAATCAAAAGATGTTTGACGTTTTAGCAGACACTTGTGTCCAAAACACATTAAATTGTTGCATTTGATCATTTATCATTAATTAAAGCACAACTCCCCTGCTTATTTCCTTATTCTCGTTGTAATACAGTAGTGTTTTGATATAAAATGCAATAAAAATGTTTTTATGATGTGTAAGTACTTTACAATTAGTAAGTAATTTGTCTGAGCATAATCAAGAGTGTTTGACGCTTCATCCTGAGAACGGAACACGTGCTTTAGCATGTTGTCACGGTGTAAAAATCTTCATGCGCATGATAATGAGCTTTATTTTCTTTCCAGCTTTACCGTTTAAACCCTGAACAGATTGTGTTTGATTACTGAAAGGATTGAAATGCAGAATGTTTGTTGTTTCACACATTTGCAACCACATTCACAAAGAGTTAAGATTTGTAAATGTTTCTAAAAGAGTCTCACCAAGGCTTTTATTGGATCCAAAATACAGTAAAAAGTGTGAAAAACTGCTGTTTTCTATGTGAATATACTGTGAAATGTTCAAAAAGAACAGCATTCATTTGAAATAGTCTTTTGTAACATTATAAATGTCACTTTTGATCAATTTAATGTGTCTTTGATCAATAAAAGGATTAATTTCTTTTAAAAAAAAAGCTTTCTGACCCCAAACTTTTGAACGGTGTTTAACGTTACAATAGATTCTATTTCAAATAACGCTGTTCTTTTGAACTTTCTATCCATCAAAGAATCCTGAAGAATAAAATGTATCACAGTTTCCACAAAAATACACTGATAATAATCATAAATGTTTCATCATATCAGAATGATTTCTGAAGGATCATGTGACACTGAAGACTGGAGTAATGATGCTGAAAATGATCACAGGAATAAATGACACTTTACTATATATTCACATAGAAAACTGATATTTTACATTGGAATAATATTCCACTGTTTTTACTGTATTTTTGATCAAATAAATGAGCAGAAGAGACTCTTTCAGAAACATCTCATAGACACACATTATTACACTCTAAAAAATGCTGGGTTAAAAACAACCCAAGTTGGGTTGAAAATGGACAAACCCAGCGATTGGGTTGTTTTGACCCAGCAGTTGGGTTAAATGTTTGCCCAACCTGCTGGGTAGTTTTATTTAACCCAACAATTGTTTACAAATTACTATATGTCTGGCTTAAAATGAACCCAAAATAGGTTGGAAATTAAAAATCAGACTCATAATTACTAGAGGCAACAATAATAATCAAAAAGATGAGCATTTATTAATAAGCAATTTAATAAATGTTTATTGTTTAAATATTATTCAAAAAAAGTATTAATAAATGTTTGTTTATTAAACATATTAATAAATGTTCATTTCCAACATATTTTGGGTTCATTTTAAGCAAGAAATACAGTAATTTTTAAACAATATTTGGGTTAAATAAAACTATCCAGAAGGTTGGGCAAACATTTAACCCAGCCGCTGGGTTAAAACAACCCAATCGCTGGGTTTGTCCATTTTCAACCCAACTTGGGTTGTTTTTAACCCAGCATTTTTTAGAGTGTATATTTTACTTCAAGTAACAAAGTTATTTCTTTTATGGTTTAGTTGTAGTTAATAACCCTGACCTCCATCACACCCATCAGAGTTTTTGTCAGCGTCACTGAACTTCAGCTGCTGAACTCTCTGACGTGGATCTTCACCGATGTGGCGTTTCCATCTGTAATGTTTGTCCTTTCGCTCTAAACTACAGCTGTACTCTGAGTTCAGGACGTCCAACACATGATTATATGTTTGAACGATAGAGTTACAGACCGAGCCTCGGATCACACACTGACACTGAAGAGCTCCGGATAAATCCTTCATTATGGACCAAACAAATCCCACAAGGATAGAAATAACACCAGAAATCTTTGATCTTGTGGGGACATTTTTTGGTACACGTGAGGAAAACCGCTTATAAATCATATCAAAATTATTATGTCTAAGGAAAGTGTGTGTGTGTTCTAGCAGTCAGAAGCTCAGTTGTGACCAACACACTATATAAACAACTGCATCCTTCCTGCAGAAATGATGACTCAGAGAGAGAGAGTGTGTGTGTGATCTTAAAAATGAGGGTCTTTCATTCATCGCAACATTTGAACATCTGCCCTCTCCACCTGAAAACATTTAATGCAACCACTAAACGCTCTTTAGATTATCAAAACATTCTTCAGACAGAGAGAAACGGCTCTTCTGTGACATCACTGTGAAAAGCTTTATTTTTAAGAGCGACGTGTCACTTCCAACAGCCTTGACATTATATCATGCTCAGTTTCTGTTCTGAAATAAAATGTTCTGTTCATGTCGGTGTACAGGCTGTCATCTCATTTCTCTATCAGAAAAACACATCAGATGATCTCTCAGCAGTAAAATACCTATCATGTGCGTCTGTTGTGAATATACAGGTGTTTCTTCAACTGCTGCGAATACTTCCCCACACACTATCATTTACTTTAACCCTCGTTTTTCATCTCGGTGAATGTCATTCAGCACTCCTGAACTGATGCGTTGTGTTTGATGGAAACGACCATCAAAGGCTCGACAAACGGAAAGGTTTCATTTCCTCTGGACGTATTTACAGCCACTGGCTTCGAGACCTCAGGAATCATGTCTGATAATGACACTGATGCTCTTTGACTTCATACCTGCAGAGCTCGCAACGCTTTTACTCTGATTTACATTTAGAATATTTAGACTTTTAAAGGCAACTTCTGTCAAAAACAAACTAATAAAACACTGAAACAGAACTTTATTGCCTGTGAAACATCATACAGTTATTTGCTTACACATTGACTGCTTCGGCGGGGCATGTTGTCACACTGTGTGGGATAAGCCATCATAATGAACGACATGCTGGAAATGCTTTTCCAGCTCATATCTGTATGTATTTGACTATTTAATAGCTTTTCATTAGGAGTTAAACAATAAAAGAATCATTTAAAACAGCTGTTAAATTAACAAAAGAGGTGGTTAAACACATCCACAATAATTCCAAGCAATATGCAATGAAATAAAAATAAATATATACAGACATATATAAAGCAAACTATGGGTCATAGACATTTAGATCAATAGAAATGTACCAAAAGTGGTTTTATATACATAGAAAGCACAAGTTAAATGTCTAATTTTAAGGTTTCAAATCAGAATAAAATGTCAAAATGTGGGTGAAATATTCAGTGTTACACTTATATTTATGTCAAAATTGAAACAACATACTTATTCCGACCTGTACATATTAAAATATGTAAAAGAACAAGTGAGCATGCAAATTTTTTATTGCATTTTAAATGAGTAAAATATTCTTGCTGCAAATGAGTAAAAACCTAGGATAGTGTCAAAGTTTAAAGATGTAAAATTACAAGTAATTAGTATTTAATATGGCAGAAATTGATTTTTTTTGTTGTAAAAATCCCTAAAAAGATTGTTACACTGAATGACATTTTAGTGCGTGTCTTCTGTAAATCATGGTAAAAGTGTATAAAATATAATTTTTGCTCAGAAAAAAACAAACAAACACATTAAACAGGACTCGTTCTGATGTACTGAAAAACAACAACTCAAAGCTGTACTAAACTTATTGTTTTGATGCTTAAAAACCCTTTTTCATATATATATATAAGTTTGGGATCGGTACGATTTTTTATGTTTTTAAAAGAAGTTTCGTCTGCTCACCAAGACTGCATTTATTTAATTAAAAATACAGTAAAAACAGGAATATTTTGAAATATTATTCCAATTTAAATCAGCTGTTTTCTATGTGAATATACAGTAAAGTGTAATTTATTCCTGTGATCAAAGCTGAATTTTCAGCATCATTACTCCAGTCTTCAGTGTCACATGATCCTTCAGAAATCATTCTAATATGATAATATGATGATTTGATGCTCAAGAAACATTTATGATTATTATCAATGTTGAAAAATATTTTTTTTCAGGATTCCTTGATGAATAGAAAGTTCAAAAGAACAGCATTTATCTGAAATACAAAGCTTCTGTAGCATTATACACTACCGTTCAAAAGTTTGGGGTCAGTAAGAATTTTTATTTTTATTTTTTTGAAAAGAAATTAAAGAAATGAATACTTTTATTCAGCAAGGATGCATTAAATCAATCAAAAGTGGCAGTAAAGACATTTATAATGTTACAAAAGATTAGATTTCAGAAAAACACTGTTCTTTTGAACTTTCTATTCATCAAATAATCCTGAAAAAAAATATTGTACACAAATATTTTGTACAATTGTACACATTAAATGTTTCTTGAGCAGCAGATCAGCATATTAGAATGATTTCTGAAGGATCATGTGACACTGAAGACTGGAGTAATGATGCTGAAAATTCAGCTTTGATCACAGGAATAAATTACTTTGTCAAATATATTTAAATAGAAAACAGTTATTTTAAATTGTAATAATATTTCACAATATTACTGTTTTTACTGTATTTTTAATTAAATAAATGCAGTCTTGGTGAGCAG
The DNA here is from genome assembly GCA_003731715.1 of Anabarilius grahami. Classification (NCBI taxonomy): domain Eukaryota; kingdom Metazoa; phylum Chordata; class Actinopteri; order Cypriniformes; family Xenocyprididae; genus Anabarilius; species Anabarilius grahami. Next base: position 156,769 of record RJVU01048836.1, on the reverse strand, counting down.
ACGAAACTTCTTTTAAAAACATTAAAAATCTTACAGATCCCAAACTTTTGAACAATAGTGTATATGTATATATATATAAAATGAAGTGAGGCATTTAAACTTGTTGAATATGAATAACCTTATGTGCTTTTATATGAATTACTTTACAAACGTAAAATGTATTATTAGTGAAGGAAAAATAGCAACAACAAACACATGAATAAATCAACATAGAAACAGAAAGAGCAGAGTCTGTCATTTGCACACACACACTCACACACTCACACACACACACACACACACTCACACACTCACACACACACACACACACACTCACAGTGGCCAGGAGAGGGAGGAGGAGAGTCGACAGTCATCTGATACTTTTCCTGTCCCACCCTCTACCGGACGGACGGGAAGAGTTCACGGTAAACGGGCTCAACACACGGAGTTCACGAGCGTTTCTAATGCGAGCGAATGAAGACGATCGACGTGGAGCGGCTGAAGCGACGCGCCGCCATTAAAACAGCGAGACGCGATCAGCTGAGCGGCCCGCGCGCCTCTTCCTGCTGCTGAACCCGAGAGCAGTTCAAGGAACTCGAGCAGAACTTCACAAACATCTGAAAGAAGACCCGCGATGATCGGTCCGGACGGGGAAACCTGACGACGCGTTCTAGACGGTCACGAGAGAGCGTTTCTGAACGCACGCCGAATTCGCTTTTCCTGCTATTCTTCTTCTGAGCGTTTCCTGCTCGGGCAAAACCACAGAACCAGCTGCTAAAAATACTGAGCCCTCCATGGACTCGAAGTCTAATGTTTGTCGGGAGTTTCAGATCTGGGTAAGCCAGTAGATCCATGTGTTCCTTCTCCCTGTAGAGCTGTGTGATATTCATAAGTGGTGTTTTTAGAGTATGCAGGTCCGGACAGTCCTCAAGTGATCTGATCTGGACCTCGGAGCGTCCGTTTACTCCATCCGTTGCGTCTACATGGGGATTCATGACTGATGGAGACACATCCACCGATGATCCGGACGCACAGAGATCTGAGGGCGAGAGGGGTCGTGACGCACCCACCTGAACTTCCACATCGCGCTTTGTAAACCTTGCAAACTTCATGGAGCCGCTGAAGAACATATTCTCCCGCAGCTCGCTGTCCACCTGGAAGAGCCTGGATCAGACTCAGAAGGGAAACTTCACCAACCCGGTTTGGACCGCTTTGTTTGACTATGAGGCCACGGGGAAGGACGAACTGACCCTACGCAAAGGGGACCTGGTGGAGGTCCTGTCTCTGGATTCGGAAATATCCGGAGATGAGGGATGGTGGGCGGGAAAGGTCAACAACAAGGTGGGAATCTTCCCCTCCAACTACGTCTCCTTCAAACCCAGCACGTACGGCAAACTGCCGGGTTCTGGCGTCGTCCAAGACTTGGGACCGGCCGTGGTGAGCGAGTTGGAGCCGGAGGCGGTGGATTTCAGCGAGCTGAGCCTGGAGGAGGTCATCGGGGTGGGAGGCTTCGGGAAGGTCTACCGGGGCACCTGGAAGGGCGAGCTGGTGGCCGTGAAAGCGGCCCGGCAGGACCCGGACGAGGACATCAGCGTCACGGCCCAGAACGTCCAGAACGAAGCCAGACTCTTCGCCATGCTCAAGCACCCCAACATCATCACGCTCAAAGGGGTGTGCCTGCAGGAGCCCAACCTGTGTCTGATCATGGAGTACGCGTCCGGCGGCCCGCTGAGCCGCGCTCTGGCCGGGCGACGGATCCCGCCGCATGTTCTGGTCAACTGGGCCGTGCAGATCGCCCAAGGGATGCTGTACCTGCACAGCGAGGCCATAGTGCCCGTCATCCACCGAGACCTCAAGTCCAACAACAGTAAGTTCACATCCGGACAGACTGATGTTGTGTTTGGCTCTCACCGAATCGAGTCCACTTGGGTAAAGTTGGTTTCGTATTCGCACATTCGGACTTCTGATAAATTCAGACTTTCCAATAAATGTGCAATAAATTAATGTTTGCGAATTTTAAGCAGCGACATGATATTGACAACCAACGATTGTCAACATTTTTCACAGTCGATCAAAATAGGCAAGTATTGTTTTAATGGCATATTTACTTGTGAATGTCTGGTGTGATTGACAAGGCTATTGAATACGGATGTCCGAATGTGCGAATATAAAACCAAGTATCGAGTCCTGTGCGGTCCGATCTGAACAACATTTATGCGGAGCCCCTAAAGGGACGTGGGAAAATAGGACAGGAAAAATGCTTTTGCATTCACACTTTTCAAAAGTGTTGCTTCCTTTGAGAAACTTTGTAATTTTTCCTTCCATATCATTATTTCCTTCACAAAAAACCTGCAAGTACTTTTGATCATACATATTTTAAATGATATTTTAATGCTGTTGCTTTCACTCATCAAAAATATTGCTTCCCCCGAGAGAGACACTCTGCGTTTGCACGCAAAACATTTGCATGAATTTGCAAAAGATTGAAATATATAGTTTTTCCTCCCACCTCACAAAAGTTTGGTGAGCAAACGCAGAGTCTCTCGGAGGAGAAAGCGGAACGCATTGAAATATAATTTTTCCTCCCATCTCATTCCCCTTTAAGGGTTCTCTTAGAATGTTTCAGACGCATCCAGTATGGTCCATTCTTGGATTCAGCTGCTGGGGGTGTTGTGTTTTGGTTTGGGGATTATTATCAGGCCCACATGGAATCTTTGCCCGCAGAACTCGGGAAAAGGCTCTGCAGGTTTCCGCAGAATCGCAACACCCATCATTTACAGACTTCTACATCCTCTACCCAGTGCATGTGCGTTTGGTTTGGTATTGTGCTTAACTTGATTGTTCAACATTCTGGTAATTTCAAGCCTATTTAAATCCATTCCACAGAATTCCAATGATTCCGTCTGGGCCTAGATTGTATTTATTTGGGTTATTTGGTTGAGCTCCAGGACTCTGAGAGAATTGCTCGTTTCGGGGGGAAGAGGATATTCCCATGGCATGTATCACACACTTGTGAAGGGAATGTTGTTGGCCTGAATATCAAATGACATACGCACACACACACTTTGCCAAGTTGTGAAACTCGATAAGAAGACCTCACACGGGTCAAGGATCATGTTAGGACGCAGACATGTAGTACTGAGCTGGACTTTGTGTTTGTATTGCTGATTATATCGTACCATGTTTATTTCTCATGACATCGACGGATACTTCCGTACCGTGAGGCAGTGCCTTAAGAAAATGTAAAAGTAAAATCTGAGACTAAAGTAAATGTGTGAACAAATGTGGGAAAACGCTGTCACAGGTGTGTATTTATCAGCAATTTGCAAAGACTTTGATCGCGGCTCATCCGACCGGAATATAGAGTCAGAAATATAAAAGTTTACACACTGTGCATTTTAAAAACGAGTATTTGCAGTCTTGCTTTCTATATTATTCTTTCTTTTTTCCCTCTCTCTTGCACGTCTGTTGCGTTATTGTCCGCCCACGTATATCCCATGATCCTTCACTTCCCTACAGAGTCAGGAGAGAGCGTGTCCGGCGGGCTGGAAACCACCTCAGTTGCGTAAAACAAACTTTTTAATGCCGGCTCGCAACACACTGCAGCCAAAGCAGCACAATTCCCTCGCTGTAGTTCTCGATCTTATCTGTCTCTCTTTCCCTGTCTCTCTCTCTCTGCCTGTTGTTTTTTAATTCTTTCCAAGCTCTTTGTCCCAGACCTGCCCTGACTTGTCTCTCGAGCTCCGCCGTTTCAGATCGCAGCATCCTGTGTTTTTCTTTCTTCTTTCGTCTGTTTCTCTCTCTTTTTTTTTTTTTTCCCCCAGCTAACTTCATTTTTCGCTTCCTACTCATTTTCTAAAGACAGCCTCCCTCTGTTCCTGTGCTGAGGTCGATGACGGGGGATTATGGGCTGTTGTTCAGGTCACTGCCATGCGTGGAGTTTCTTCAGCATTTAATCAGTAGTTTAGTGTAAAGAGTTAAATGAATATTTAGCAGTATTTTCATGTAAAGAGATTCTTCAGTTAATCAGATGTTTAATGAGAAGAGATTCACTATTTCACCACTAGTCTAATGTGAAGAGATTCTTTATTAAGCAGTTTAATGAGAAAAGTTTATTGAATCAATAGTTTATTATGAAGTTTCTTTATTAAGTAGTTTAATGCAGCTTTTTCTCTATGCAGTAGTTTAATGAGAAGAGTTTAATCCTTAATCATTAGTTTATGGTAAAGTTTCTTTATTTAGTAGTTTAATGTGAAGATTTTCTATAATCAGTAGTTTAATGTGAAGAGTTTATTCTTTATTCAGTAGTTTAATGAGAAAAGTTTATTTAATCAGTAGTTTGTGAAGTTTCTTTATTAAGTAGTTTAATGCAGCTTTTTCTTTATACAGGAGTTTAATGAGAAGAGTTTATTCCTTATTCATTAGTTTAATGTGAAGATTTTCTTTATTCAGTAGTTTAATGTGAAAAGTTTCTTTATTCAGTAGTTTAATGTGAAAAGTTTCTTTATTCAGTAGTTTAATGTGAAAAGTTTATTCATTAGTTTATGGTAAAGTTTCTTTATTCAGTAGTTTAATCTGAAAAGTTTATTCAGTAGTTTAATGTGAAGAGTTTCTTTATTCAGTAGTTTAATGTGAAAAGTTTCTTTATTCAGTAGTTTAATGAGAAGTTACTTTATTCAGTAGTTTAATGTGAAGTTTCTATAATCAGTAGTTTAATGTGAAGAGTTTCTTTATTCAGTAGTTTAATGTGAAAAGTTTCTTTATTCAGTAGTTTAATGAGAAGTTACTTTATTTAGTAGTTTAATGTGAAGAGTTTCTATAATCAGTAGTTTAATGTGAAGAGTTTCTTTATTCAGTAGTTTAATGAGAAGTTACTTTATTCAGTAGTTTAATCTGAAAAGTTTATTCATTAGTTTATGGTAAAGTTTCTTTATTCAGTAGTTTAATGTGAAAAGTTTCTATAATCAGTAGTTTAATGTGAAGAGTTTCTATAATCAGTAGTTTAATCTGAAAAGTTTCATTAGTTTATGGTAAAGTTTCTTTATTCAGTAGTTTAATGTGAAAAGTTTATTCATTAGTTTATGGTAAAGTTTCTTTATTAAGTAGTTTAATGTGAAGATTTTCTTTTCAGTAGTTTAATGTGAAGAGTTTCTTCTTTATTCAGTAGTTTGATGTGAAAAGTTTCTATAATCAGTAGTTTAATGTGAAGAGTTTCTTTATTCAGTAGTTTAATGTGAAAAGTTTCTATAATCAGTAGTTTAATGTGAAGAGTTTCTTTATTCAGTAGTTTAATGTGAAAAGTTTCTTTATTCAGTAGTTTAATGAGAAGTTACTTTATTTAGTAGTTTAATGTGAAAAGTTTATTCATTAGTTTATGGTAAAGTTTCTTTATTAAGTAGTTTAATGTGAAGATTTTCTTTTCAGTTGTTTAATGTGGAGAGTTTCTTCTTTATTCAGTAGTTTAATGAGAAGTTACTTTATTCAGTAGTTTGATGAGAAGTTACTTTATTCAGTAGTTTGATGTGAAAGGTTTCTTCATTAGTTTATGGTAAAGTTTCTTTATTCAGTATTTTAATGTGAAGATTTTCTATAATCAGTAGTTTAATGAGAAGTTTATTTTATACAGTAGTTTAATGCAGCTTCTTTATTCAACATTTTAATGAAGTGTTTCTTTATTCAGTAGTTTAATTTTAAGTTTCTATAATCAGTAGTTTAATGTGAAGATTGTCTTTATTCGGTTGTTTAGAAGAGTTTCTTCTTTATTCAGTAGTGTAATGAGAAGTTTATTGAATCAATAGTTTATTATGAAGTTTCTTTAAGCAGTTTAATGCAGCTTTTTCTTTATTCAGTAGTTTAATGAGAAATTTCTTTATTCAGTAGTTTAGTTTGAAGAGTTTCTATAAACAGTAGTTTGAAGAGTTTCTTTATTAAGTAGTTTAATGCAGCTTTTTCTTTATACAGTAGTTTAATGAGAAGAGTTTATTCCTTATTCATTAGTTTAATGTGAAGAATTTCCTCATTCAGTAGCTCAATGCAGCCTCTTCTTTAATCTGTAGTTTAACGTGACGAGTTTCTTCTTTAAGCAATAGTTTACTGATTAAACAAACTCTTCACATTGAACTACCGATTAAAGAATTAACTTCAGTAGAGTTATGTGAAGAGCTTTATTTCATCAGTAGTTTCATGTGAACTTTCTTTAGCATTTAAATGACAGTTTATAGTGAAGAGTTTCTTCTGAGTTTAATGTGAAGAGTTTGTCAGTAGTTGAATGTGAAGTTTAATTGGTAAGATGGAATTACAGTTCAATGAATTATGAAACAACTCTGACAGATGTGTGATTTTGGTTAAATATGAATGAATCAGGTCATTGTTATAGCATGTGCTGTAAAATCGTACCTGTGTTTTTTATCGTCTGTCAGATCTCTGAGAGCTCATTCTGCGGTCTGTTTTTGTCAGATCATGACTCCACACACAGTGAAATCTCATTGGTCAAAATCTCCAAATAGCTGAATGCTAAGCATCAAATCGGATCTGATTTTACACTTTTATTGAGGACAGAACCATTATTTCACGCTAGAAGCTTGTCCTGTCACATCTAGATGTGAAGAGTCGTGATTATGGATGGGTTGGTTGTCGTCTTGTCTTGTGTCATTGTGATGTTTGTCCTTCTCGGGAGTTTCTGTTTTCTCTCAGATGACTTTTGTGTCTCTTGTAATCACATTTAAAAAGCTACAGATTGTTTTGCATGCAAACATCAGCTCCGTCTACAGTCCAAAGTCTTCGTCTGCGGTGTTTTCCAGGTGTGTACCGAGTTTCCCAGCGCAAGGACAAAATATCACTTTACAGGAACTACAGAGGAAGTGACTGTAATGATGGCGACACCAAGTCAGATTTATTTATACGGCGCTTTTCATAACACACATTGTTTCCAAGCAGCATTACAGAAAATCATGATGTTAATGTTGATTATACCTAAATATCTTTATGCCTTATAGTTGCATTTAACAGATTAGAGCTGGATGATAATTAGTTACATTTTGCAATGAAATAAAAAAATTTACCTGCATTCAAACGTTACACACTTGGGTATTTGTATTACAGGACTGCATGATTTGGGGAAAAAAATCGAATTGTGATTTTTCTGATAAAAACAAAGTTCCAGGTTTACTGTGCACTTGTTTGTAGGGCTGCACAATTTGGCCAAAATTTTGTGATTATCAATAAGACTATATAATAATAATAATAAAGTAATAATAATGGCAACACTTTACAATAAGGTTTCATTTGTTAACGTTAGTTAACTACATTTGTTAACCTGATCTAACAAGCATTTGTTATTAATCTTAGTTAATGTTAATTTAAACATTTAATAAAACATACAAATTTTATTTATTAAAATCAAAAGTTGTGTGTTAATATTATTATTTAATGGCCCTGAGCTAACAAATGCAAATGTCAACTAATGTAATATTATTAATAATAATAATAATAGTAAATATTACTACAAAATGCAAATATAAAAATAGCGAAATGAAATCAAAATAAGAAATATTGTAATATTTCAATGTGAATGAAAATAATAATAATAAAATATAATAATACTTTATTATTATTTGTATTATTATATTGAACAATCAATGTTTTATTTTGATAGAAAAATGTTGATCTCTTTTGTTGATAAGCAAACTCATTTATTTAATTAAACTGCACCCTTTACCATTTAAATAATTGCACTAAGCCATATTTGATTTCAGTTCTATTTTGATTAATCATGCACTTGTATATCCAACTTTATATAGTTCGTCTAACGGTTAAGTATTTGTCCAGTAAATAGGTAAAAAAATACAAAATATCCACTAAAACACAGCATAAATGCATAGATGAGAAGTAAAAAAAAAAAAAGATATATAGTTTATTATATAAAAAATGTATATTTCCTTATGCAATCGCTCTGTAAAAGTTTGGGGTCAATCTGGCCCCAGAGGACTAAATCGTGGAAGGAACATTAAGGGTTAAAGCCTGTTCAGGAGAAGTTTGTTAAATATCTCTCTGTCTCAATTTTGATAAACCTAACAACACATGATAGTGGTAACGTCATCATATGTTTTGTTTAAATGTATTTCTCCACTTATATTTACATACTTGGTACTTATTTGTCAATTCATCATTTTCAGATTCTTCAGTATTTTGCACACATGTTCATTTATGGACGTTTTACTTGAATCTCTTCTTTGTGTATCATTAATCTCTGCTAAACGAAGGGCTTTTGAATCTGAAAGCTTCAGTTCTGATGGAAACTTTAGTATTCGTCGTTGCAGTCCTGCTGTCGTGATGATGACGTGTGATTTGTCTTTGCAGCAACACGCTCTTTAGTTCACTTTTGCAAGTCAGTCCTGTTTGCACATTTAAATGTGATTTATTGATATCAAAACAACCGCAATATGAGATAATAATCAGTCATAATCACACTGTTTGTCAGTTTTGTTCTCGATCCTGGAGATGGATTTGAGTGAAACACTTGAAGGTCTAGACTTGCGTTCGGTTTGATCATCTGCGAACCTCTCGTCGTGTTTCTGAATCTGAGACTGGAACTGTTCTAGAGTGAAACACTGATGCTTTTGATTGGTCTGTTTAACGTCTGACTCAGCCAATGGCAGGACGAGAACGAATGAATGAAATGAGGATAGTGACTTTCACAGCAGATGAACTTAAAGGGATAGTTCACGCAAAAATGAACGTCATCCAAACCAATACGGTTTATGATTATCATATAGTTTTAATGTCACACATCATTTTAGTTTAACTTATGACATTAGTCTACTCTGGATCGATGCGGTCTACATCTCTGTGAAAGACGATATTCAGTGATGTTCAGAATGATGATCTTCTCCTCAGTGTGTTCAGATATGAGCTCATTTCCCCGCACGTCTGGGTGGATGGAGAATTTAGTTTCTTTTATGTGGATGAAAATGACATAAGTCATATTGTAGATGAGTGTCTGACACAAACCATGAGACAGAAACACAACCACATTATTTCCATGGATTTTACACCTCTAAAAATAAGTTAATGAAAAGATGTTTTGGGGCTTTAAAAAATCCTGGGAATATACAATTATACTTAAATATTTTGAATTAGCTTTATTTGTTATATTTGCACTTATAATTTTAAAGTTTTAGTAATTGTTTTTTGTCATTTATTCGTAGTTTTTTTTAAATGTCTATATAGTTCTTATTTTTTATTTCAGTTTTTGTTATTTTAGTACTTCAAGTGTGTGTGTGTGTGTGTGTGTGTGAGAGTGTGTGTGTGTGTGTGTGTGAG